>CM052542.1:91753837-91800053 GCA_028533065.1 Trachops cirrhosus | reverse complement strand
ATGCACCCCAATGTTCATAGCAGCACAATTTACAATAGCCAAGTGCTGGAAGCAACCTAGGTGCCCATCACTAAATGAATGGATCAAAAAACTATGGTACATTTACACAATGCAATACTACACAGCTGAAAGAAAGAAAGAAGGAGCTCATACCCTTTGCAACAGCTTGAATGGAGCTGGAAAGCATTATGCTAAGCAAAATAAGCCAGGCAGTGAAAGACAAATACCATATGATCTGGCCTTTAACAGGAACGTAAACAACAAAACAAAGAAACAAGCAAAATACAACCAAAGACACTGAAATAGAGAACAGGTTGACAGTGTTCAGAGGGAAGAGAGGAGAGAATTTCAAGGGAATTTCAGGGGGAAAGGGGAAGGGTGTACAGGAACAAGTATAAAGGACACATGGACAAAAAGTAGGGGTGGGTGGAAATGAGAGGGAGGTGTGGAGGGCTGGGTGGGCAGGCTGGGATGGGACAGAAAAGAGCATGCTAAAAGACAGAAAATTGTACTTGAACATTAATTAAAATTAAAAAAGAGAAAAAGGAAACAAAATAAAAATCAACTTTATTGATTATATTGTACTGCACTTATGATAAAATTCATGAGTTGATGTTTTAAACATAAAAAAAATCTATGGTACATTTACACAATGGAATACTATGCAGCAGAAAGAAAAAAGGAGTTCCTACCCTTTGTGACAGCATGGATGGAACTGGAGAGAATTATGCTAAGTGAAATAAGCTAGGCAGTAAGGGACAAATACCATATGATTTCACCTTTAACATGAACCTAATCAACAAAAGAAAAAAGCAAGCAAAATATAACCAGAGACATTGAAATTAAGAACAATCTGACACTAATCAGAGGGGAGGCGGGAGGGAATATGGGGGAAGGGTTTTCAGGAACAACTATAAAGGACACATGGACAAAACCAAGGTGGCGGGGGGTGGAAGCAAGGGAGGGAGGTCGATTTGGCCGGGGTTGGGGGGCACGTGGTGGGGGGTAAATGCAAACTGTAATTGAACAACAATAAAATAATTTTAAAAATTAACCATTTCTTCGTACCTTTTTGGTGTGACTACTAAATTACATAAAAAACACATATGCCACTCACATTTCCACTGGGGGGTGCTGTGTCTGACTGTACCTCTGCTGCCCTGGATGCCAGCTCCCGTGGGCTCTCTCCTTGTGAACGCTTCTCACAGGTCTGCAGAGAAACAGGGGGCAGCACCACTCGCCCAGAAGAGCACTGGCCAAGTGCAGTTCAATCAGGGATCAGAGCTTTGGAACCTTTAGAGCTCATTAGTGACTGGTGATTGGCCTATCCCTCCACTGAGAACAGCTTCTGACACCAAATGAGGGTGACTACAACTCTATTTGCAACTCGAGGTGGGACACCAGGGGTTTCACTGCCACTGGGATGAGACTGACAGGGATAGAGCCAGCCAGGGCTTCAGTTCTGGATATGGAGCTGCTACTTCTCCTACCTTACTGCTAAGCAGAAATGTGAGTGGTCCAACATAAAAGAATGGGTTTCAAAACTAAATTTATTTCATTCATCAGTCTAAATAATGCATTGTCCACAGAATACAGGGGTTGCCTTTCCAGGGCAGACCTTATCTTCCTTCTCTGGACTCCACTGCCCACATGAACAAGCACATTTCTATCCCTCTCAAAACACCACTACAGATGCTTACTTGACGAGGATCACCTGGGCAGGTCGGAATGCTAGGCTGTTCTGGAATGTTTTTGCTGTCCCACAACACCACCCAGTTACTACAAAGCAAAGGCACTGAGCCTATGTCAAAACATCACGACTATGGGGTTAGTGGAGTGAAGGCTAATGAAGCCCTAATCTGCATGCATCAGCTGCTGGTGATAGGAAGTGAGCCAAGTCAAGCATTTAAGAAACAAGTCATGAGAAGCAGTTGTCATGGCACCAATGATGAAGTCTCTGAAAGCTGGAGCTACATCAGAGTGACTGATCCTTCCACCCCAGGGCCCAGTACACAGCAAGTGCTCAATACTTATGAATCAAAGGGAAAGCTGATTATAGACCATTAGGGCCCTCTAGATCCTAAGGTCAGCATATCTGAGGGGGAAAAATGCAGCTACTAACAGTCAGGAGCTGGCCCAGCTCCAGAGTCAAGCCTGGTGTTGTTCTCCTGTGGAACAAACAGTTTCACACAGCAACATCAGACAAGGCCACTTGGTGACTATGAGAAATGAAAACAAAAACCAGACGACTCCATAATCATATCTCAACACAGACAAAAGATGATCATCCAAACAACACAAAGAACCAGCCAACCCTGCTAACAAGTAGATGCTGTTGCTTCACCCAGCCCAGCATTACCCTCACTCCATTCTTCTCACCTTCTCAGTAAAAGTTAGGATAACCAATCACAGAACTCTCCTGCTTCCTGACAACAACTAATTCAGAGCAAAGCCCTCCTTCCTCGAGTCCTTCCCCAAAGCACCAGACAGAAACTTAAATCCCAAGTCCTAACACTCTCTGAGACTACCTGCCATTCCCCATGGCATGTGACTTCCCTCATTCAAAGGGTCAGGAAACCCAACCATGTTGAACTACATTTCCTGAAGATTCTTTGGCTGAGGAGCACTAATGACCCTTCACCATAAACATCTCTTTCCTAGGCTATGGTTACCACTGTGCCTCTATCCCCCAGCCTGGGAAAGGAAAAAAGGAAATCAGCACAGGAGAGAGGAGAAAATTCAATGGCGGCAAAGATAACTTCTACAAATGGCACCTTCCCACAGCCACCCCTAGGTTGTGCAATGTTCTACCCCTTCCTCCCACTAAAGAAACCCCATCAGCAAACAGAAGTTAATGTTAAAGGCATAAGTGCCTACACAGACACACACAATAAGCCATTTCACTAACTTCAATACTTCAACCAATTACTTGTGACTCAAGTTGCAAATGATGGACATAGCAGTTAAGGAACACAAATATAAGATATTCACAGTCACGATGACCTGGAATTAGGAGCACGGCCTAAACATGTTTCTTAAATTAAGCCTGTTTCTTACTCTGCAAATTAAGAGAACAAATGCCATAAAGTTGCTATGAGATAACAGGCCAAAGGCCCAGAACAGCACTGGCACACAGGAAGTAATGACAGGTAGGACTCTGACACCAGAGTCACCTTATAACCACTTCTCCTACCTATGACTCACCTCTTGCACACTGTGCTGACAATGCCTTCCCATGCATTCCCTTTGCATGATGGCACCCCTGTCAACCTGCCTGTCTTGTCCAGCAGGCTGGAAGCATCTGGAGGACAAGAGCATGCTGAAGCACAGGCTCTGTCTTACTCTTCTGTTTCCCTCCCCCACAGTCCCCTTAGGGATATGCATATGATGGGGACTCAGAATCTAAGTTTCATGAATGAAAAGTATAAAAACTTCATGAGCTACAGTTGAAACCAAAACTGAACAGATTTTGTTCAAGTCCAAGTGATTTTCCCCTTTGATCCTTCCCAGGAATGTGGCAGTTTAACTTAGTCATAAACCTTTCCCCAAACAGCCAACTTGCAGCTTGCCCTGTGCCCTCAAATTGATCACCAGCCTGCAAATTTTTCCCATTCAACTTATCACCTACAAGATCGCATTTAATAACAATTTTATTGAAGGAACTTTAATTAAAATTTACCTCAAAAACAAACTCCTATATATGTGTCCGAAGTATAGCAAGTGTTTTTGTATTCTTCAAGAAAAACCTCATATTAACACTTAAAGGAACTTCAGTTTGGTCACAGGTTCAAGTGCCTAAGCAACCAGCTGAAAATTTACATGCCATTAGAGCATGCAGGTGTCTTTCAGAAACCCAGAGTAACTTTGTTGTTTATCTTTATTCCTGAATTTAATCCATGTCAGAAGAGCTTTAAAGGATTATTTCAAAAATCAGTTCTATCAAGTTTTCTCAGCTAAGATCTGGTGCCCATTTGGTGCAAAAATTACCTTTCATCCAGACCAAAATAGTCTTGAAGAATAAAACACTCCTAACAACAGGTTTCCTAATAATGTATGGGGCAACTATTTTTTCAATTAGCAATAATCGCGCCTCGGATAAACCTCATTGGCTACGATACTGCCACTGCGCAAAGCTAGGGGCAACTATTTTTAAAGAGCACCTTGAGAGTGAAGAAAAAGAGAAGGAATTCAATAAGGAAAAGAAAGCCTGATTAACTTTTATTCTGCAACTTAATTTAGCTGAAATTTAGATATCAACAAGTTTGGTGGCTAAAATTCAAGCTTCAAAACGGAGGGTAAGCCCACTGTTCCAAGTATTGTGCAAAGTCAGCATGGGGGAAATTAGGGTTCTCAGATGGATTCCTGAGTCCCCTCTAAAATTATCACTGAGCTGTTCACAGCCTTTCCTTTCCCTGTCTATGAGGCTTTCTGGACAATTCACTGCTTATTAGGCATACAATGAAGATGACAGTGGAGGGAAAGGAAAGGATTTTAATGTGATGAAATCCAGGCCACCCATTTTCCTGCTTGTCAACTTCCACAAGTAAAGGTTTGAGCAATATAAAACTTGGAAATAATCTGTGCCTTTTGTTCAATTGTGTTATCTTCAACTAACAAAGAAAATTAATGTTTTGCTTGACAAAGGTCTATGGAATAAAACTGACACTAAGCTCTCTCAGAAATAAATATTTACCTACTCTTTGGATCAACATTTCTTGAGTAAATTCCACCTCTTATCAGAGATCCAATGTAAACTGGGCGAGTAAAATTGATTTCTATTTAACTGCAAAACTGCTGCAAATTCTATAGCAAAGACAAAGAGTAAGAATGGCACCATACTGCTTTATTTCAACCCTCAAACAATATAAAGTGGTGAGAAGTTCTGATGCTGAACCATGCAAGTAATAACACAGGAACAGATAAAATGTTAACAAAAGGACAAACATTTAAGTGTGTTTCACATTCCACAGCAGTACTAGCAAGGATTTCTGGGCAATTGCTTCCAACAGCAGGGGTCTGAATGAACCCCCTGATCTTAACAAAAGAACTACCACATTTTCTCCCTGATAGTTTACAGTCACTACACACCACACTGCTACACTCACCAGACTTTTGTAAACCTCACATTAAAATATGTAACAAGGTACCTATCCTGCATGATCACAACAAAAAAACTAAAAACCAAAAAAGAGTGTGATAGAAAAGTAAACTCCTATGTTTCTAGTAAGGCATCAGGGAATCACTGCGGGCTGGGCCCTTCATTTTACCAGTTTAAAGAAGTTTTGATTTACATTATTCAGCAAACTCAATATTCAGAAGCTTAACCAGCAGGCTCAAGTTTAAAAGACAATTCCCTTCTTTTTTCTGGTAAATGTTTTATATAAAACATGAAATTAATTTCCACTTTATTTTAAAAACTGAGTATTTTTAATAGTAAAAATATATGTTTATATTTCTCTTTTTAAAAAAAGACATTTAATAACAATACTTTAGAAGACTGGATTTAACTGCCGGGTCCCCACCCCGCCACTGTCCACCTGGCACGGAGACATTAAGGCAAAGGCTCCCGGAGAGACATGTCCACTTGGCTGTGGGCTGCAGCCTCCAGTTACGTACACTCCACTCCTAGCAGGGTCAAGAGAAAGGCTTCTCCTTCATGTTCACTGAGCCATCCTGCATTCCGAAATAGACCCTCTCGGCCATATTGATGAATAGGCCGGTGTCCACCACACCTGCAGGACAAAAGATGTTAGGAGACATTAAGTTTCAGCTTCCCAAGCTGAAAAGGAAAAGAGTTCAGTAGGAGCAACAGCCATTAGCGATACTGGACAAATGAAGACAGATTCTGATTCTTTTTATTTCATCTTAAAATTTCTTTCTCCACTGCTATCTTGGATTGCTTTCTATCTTTCTATGCCCACAAGTGCTAAATGTTTTTCTGTCTCAGAGCCTTTGGCCATAATCCCTCAGTCTGAACTAGTCATCTTTGAGAGCTTCAAGAGCTGGCTCTTCTCTGTCCTTCAGATATCGTGACAAAGTGATCTTTTCAGTTTAACAGTCTCCTATGACTACTCTAAATAAATTCCACTCCTAGTTATTCTAAATCACATTGCTAGGCTTTGAAGTTTTCCCCACAGAGTCCAAGAACATATTTGCATCAAAAGACCCACATCAAAATATATAAAACTCTCTCCAAATCAAGAAGACAGACAACCTAGTAGAAAAATGGGCAAGACTCAGCAGGGCTTCACAAAAGAGGCTATCCAAAATGGCCAATAAACATAAACATGGGGGTCAAACGAAACAAAAAGGAATGCAAATTAAAATGAGACACCACTGCATGCTCACCAGAAAGACTATGATGAAATGTGACAAAGATAAAAAGACATTTCTACATGTTCACAGCAGGAATAAATTGGCAAACCACTTTGGAAAGTGTTTGTTAATATATATTTTTTAAGATTTTATTTATTTATTTTTAGACAGAGGGGAAGGGAGGGAGAAAGAGAGGAAGAGAAACATCAATGTGTGGTTGCCTCTCACGTGCCCCCTGCTGGTAACTGGCCTGCAAGCCAGGCATGTGCCTGAGACTGGGAATCTAACCAGTAACCCTTTGGTTCACAGGCTGGTGCTCCATCCACCGAGCCACACCAGCCAGGGCTGTTAGTATAGTTATTAAAGACAAACATATTCATACCTATGATCCAGCAATTCTAAGCTAGATATATAAGCAACTGTTAGGCATACATATGATCATCAAGAGACATGTATAAGAATGTCCATAGCAGTACTTTTCCTAATAGCTAAAAACTGGAAACACCCAAATGCCCATTAAGAGTAGAATGAGTATACATGCTTTTTTCCCACATGCACAAAATAGAATGGAATCTATTCACCAATGAGAATTAACTACAACTGTGAGCAACCTTTACTGAAAATATTTACATAATCCAGTTAACCCTTAAACAACTTGGAGATTATGGGCACCAACCTCCTTCACAGCTGAAAATTGAAGTATAACTACAGTTGGCCCTCCAAATATGCAGATTCCCAACTGTGAATTTGATCCTTGGGTGGCTTGGGTTTGAATTGCCAGGCCAAATTGAAAATTCTGCATATAAATGGACTCACACTCTTAAAATCCTGTGTTGTTCAAGTGTCAACTGTATACACATAACTACAATGAGACAATACTGTTCAACCATCAGAAAAAAAAGTATGATGAGAATAATGGCACCTGCATATGTTGCTGGTAGACAGGTAAACTGGTACAATCCCTATAGGGCAATTTAACACCCTCTAGCAACCCAAGATACACTTATCCTTTGATCTAGTAACTCTCTTCTAGCAAAGAACTGGAAACAGATATCCCCTAGTGGGGATCTGGTTAAATAAATTATGCAATAGCTATAAAATGAAATGCTGTGCAGTTACTTTACAACACTGCCTTGCTGGAAATGAACTTCTTTTAGCTTTTTCTTATCTAGGAAGCTCTTTATTTTCCTTTCAACTTTAAATGACAGCCATTCTGGGGAAAGTAGCCTTGGTTGTAGGTCCTTGCTTTTCAGAAGAGATTGAATATTTCATGCCAATTTTTCTGTTGCAAAATCAGATGACAGTCTTATGGGAGCTCCCTTGTGGGCAACTAACTGTTTCTCTTGTGGCTTTAAGATTCTGTCTTTAACCTTTAGCATTTTCATTGTGTCTTGGAGTGGGCCTTTTCACATCCATCTTGTTTGGGACTCCTGGACTTGTGTATCTATTTCCCACACCAGGTTAGAGATGTTTTCAGTCATTATTTCTTGAAACAGTTTCTTTATCCCTTGCTCTCTTTCTTCTCCAATTGGTACCCCTCTGATGCAGATATTGTTACGCCTGATGTTGTTCCAAAGGTCCCTTAAACTATCATTATTTTTAAAAATCTTTTTTTGCTGAAAGCATGTGTTCTGCTACCTTGTCTTCCAAATCACTGATTCAATACTCTGCTTTAATCTGATGCTGATTCCTTCTAATGTATTCATTTCAGTTATTATATTCTTCAATTCTGACTGGTTCTGTTTTAGGATTTCTGTGTCCTTTTTTATGCTTACTATCTAAGTTCTCACTGAATTCATCCATTCTCCCCCTAAGTTCCTTGAGCATCCCTATAATTATTGTTTTGAACTCTTTATCTGGTAGACTGTTTGCCTCCATTTCATTTCATTCTTTTTCTGAGGATTTCCCCTGTTCTTTCATTTGGGGCATGTTTCTTTGCCTCCCCATTTTGGCTGCCTCTTTGTGTTTGTTTCTGTGTATCAGGTAGATCCGCTGTATCTCTTGTCTTGGTATGGTGGTCTTCAGTAGTAGGTGTCTTGTGCGACTCAATGGCACATTCTCCCTGATCACCTTGACTAGGTGGTCCAAAAATGTCCCTTGTGTGGATTACATAAGCCCCCCTGTTATAGTTGAGTCTTGGTTGCTGCTAGCCCATCTATATGGGAAGATGACCCCTGGGCTGGCATACCCCAGCCACAGTATATGAGCTACTGTGTGGGGACTGACCACACAAGTATAGAAATTGCCCCAGCAAGGAGCCTGAAGACATCTTCATTTGGGTGTGCCCCTTGTGGAACTAACTGGCTTGTGCTCTTATGTAATCTGAAGCCAGCCACTGGATGTTTTGGTTCTGTGGCCTCTCAGAAGAACCTCCAGTGTAGGTCAATGTCAGGCACTGCCTGTGACCAGCCCTGTGCTGCCTATTTGGAGCTCCAAAGCAATCCAGTCAGTAGCTGCCTCTCCTAGGCTTGTGTTCACATGGGAAGGGCTAAGCTATGCCCTGAGGCTGACTACCACCAGTAGAGAGCAGAGCAGGTTAGCAAAAGACCCAAGGCACTCAAGACCTGGCTCCGCCTGCTGGCTGCCTATTAGCCACCAAAAGAGCCTCCTGCAGTACATGAATTACATGAGGCAGGTTCTCAGAAAGTCACCAGTTAACAGCAGGTGGTGTTCATCTGGTTGACAGAGATTCAAACTCGGCACCAGTGCTAGGTCTGCAGTCACTCAGAAAAAGCCTCAGTGTACACCAAGGCCAGCCTTGGGTCTGGGGACCTTTGTGGTGGGAAAGGGTCTCAGGGAGTCATCAGGCTCAGAGTAAGATTTGATCATGTGGAAGAAGGGGTCTGCACAGGAATGGTGTCACCATTCAGGGTACATGGGGAAACATGGCCTTGCCTGAAAGCCACACAACTCAAGTTTTTCCCTATGTGTCTCTAATACCACCAGTCTACCAAGACCTCCTAGAGAGCCCCTTAAGAGAGACTGCCTTGGGAGTCCAGGCTGGCTGCAGCCAGTAGGATGAAAGCTTGGCAAAGCGGGGCCACAGGGAGTCAGGAGGGCTGGGCTAGTCAGTCATTTTAAAATGAATGAGGAAGCTCTTTTTGAACTATTATGTATGATCTCCAAGACAGGAAAAACTAGGAATCAAAACCTGTATATAGTATGCTTCCACCTGTGTGAAAAGTGGTAGGGCAAGGGGAAGGTTGATTTGTTGACCAAAGAATAACTCAAGAAGATACAATTTTGGTAACACTGGCTGACTATCGACAGGGAAAGTTGAAGGGGTAGAAGAGACTTTTCACTGATTACTCTTATAATATTAAACTATATAAATTCAAAAGGGTAAATAAAATCAAAACTTCCAGAGACACTCCTCCAATATATAAACAAATAAAATCATCTATCTTCAATGAAAAGGCACCAGGTAGAGAATCTGCTGAAACACAAAGGTCCTGGCAGTAAACTGTGCCAACATGATTGTAGCTTCCAAAAAATAAGTGGCCACTCAAGACCCATCCTTTTCAAACATTCTGTAATGCAAGGTGACAGCTTCCATCTGATTCGAGACAAGTCAGAACAGGTTCAGAGAGTGTTTTTTAAAAAAGAGCAGACAAATGGCAGTAGCTTAAGATCTGATATGAAAGCAACCTCCCCTCAGGTCACTGAGATGAAGGAAATGACTGACCCCACCACCCTCCAAAAAGTGGGAAGAGCAAAGGTGAACATAGTGAAAGAACCCCAGTAGCTTTGACCCTTCTATAGTGCCTGTCTGTTCTGGGTATAACTCAACGGAACACCCAAGGGAATACACACTTCAGCTATCCTCTAAGTTACTTCACAAATGCACATGGGACAAGGTCAGGGGAACAGGGACAGAGAGGGAAACTTGCCCTGCTCCTCCTCCCTTGATCTTGGCCCAGCAGCAATCATTATAATGGGCCAAATTGGGAAGAGAAAAGATAAAACAAACCACAGAGATGATCCTGGTCGCACTGTACTAAATAATTTAATGCCTCTCACATTTCATTTTTTTCACTTTAAGTTCTTAAAACTATGGAAGAAAAGGGACCATGTGCTAAGCCTGACAAGGTTAGAGGGCCTGCATGATAACCCTGCAAAACTGGAGATCTAAAGTAACCACAAAAGATGGTCTAAAATTAAAACTTATTAACTAAAATCAGTTCATGGTAAGCAGTCATGCCCTTGGCTTGACTCTTCCCTGACAAAAGTCAATCTATCTTAATTGACCTTGTCTCCTGCCCTTTTTATCTACAATAACATACCTTAGGAATGTCAAGATAACTTCCCCTTTTCCAGACCCCTCCGGGTACAACAACCACAACAGAGCAGAGACCACAAATCCCCTCATTGTTATATCATGTTAGTTGTTGACTGTTAAGGATCCTGTACCCACCTGTGTAAAAGAAGTATGTGTCTCATTTTACTTTTATCCAATCCCAGGTTTCCCCGCTTTGTTTTCTCCCACCTCCTTAATCTATCACCAATGGATTTCATGTAACCCCCTTATGCCTTCTCCTTTGATTGTGATGCATGTATAAGGTGAAAATTGTCATTTTCCTGATCATTTTCTCAACTTGTTGAGGTTTTGCTTCCTGACAAGTGTCATCAATTTGGCTCAAATAAACTCACAAAAATTCTCTCCAGGTTTGAATGTTTCTTATATTAACAAATCTCTAACCATCTCTAGGATGTAACTGGTACTTGCTGAGGTGGAGAGCAAAGTATGGAAGAAAGTTTCTCACGAAGAACATCTCAATGGCTCCAGAGCCAAGAAAGGTCTGAAGAGGAGCAATACAGCTTACCCTAGTGGGTACTGCAAGAAACCCTCTTACAGAGGAACAGTGCTGACACTGGTGAGGCATTTCCTACCTGGTCCCCTAGGTTTGTTTGCTTTATCTTTAAGGCAAATGCCCCCATTTTACTAACAGTGACCTATATGTCTTCTCTTCATCCTGCCTCCTTTGCTCTTTAGTTCTTCCAACAAAAAGATAACACTGAGAGAATAAACATAATTCAGCTCATTTTTTTAAAAGGATTTTATTTATTTATTTTTAGAGAGGGAGAAGGGAGGAAGAAAGACAGGGAAAGAAACATCAATGTGTGGTTGCCTCTCACATGCCCTCTACTGAGGACCTGGCCTGCAACCCAGGCATGTGCCCTGACTGGGAATCGAACCAGCAACTCTTTGGTTCATAGGCCGGTGCTCAATCCAGTAAGCCACACCAGCCAGGACTCAGCTCATCTTTTTTTTTTTAATTTTATTTATTTATCTTCAGAGGGGAAGGGAAGGAGAGAGGGAGAGAAATATCAATGTATGGTTGCTTCCTGTGCATTCCCTGCTGGGAACTGGCCTGCAACCTAGGCATGTGCCCTGACTGGGAATCGAACCGTGATCTCTTGGTTCACAGGCCCGCGCTTAATCCACTAAGCTACACCAGCCAGGGCTCAGCTCATCTTTTTGATTTAAGAAATCTGATACAAAATTGTCAATGGAAGACTAAAATAGTGAGCTAAAAAGTAAAGTTGGAAAAATTACATAGCATATACTCATACTATTTTCAATCCCAAATAGCATGGAGTAACTCAGAATCTAGCATATTAATCAATGAAGATAGAGTATCCTTTTTTTCCTAGGGATATACTCATTCAACAAACACTGCCTTAAGCACTGAGCACAATTTAATTCATTGAGTCCTCCTACAATCCTAAGAGGTAGGTGTTAGAATGAGCCTCTTTCACTGAAGAAAAGGTATTACCTACACAGAAGCCACACTGACAGAGCAAGGCTGGGTTAGGACCCTCTCTCAGGCAGTGTGCTCCAGGATCTACCCTTGGCCACTACAATCTGCTAAACTGACCTTATCTATCTTAACAGTCAGTTATGGCCCACAAATACTCCTTGTCATGAAGTATTCCCAGTTAGAATATTAGTCTCACAATATCATAACACGAATATTTCTTACCTCTCCCTCCTCCTTTTCATCCCTTTGTATGAGCCCTTAATATCTACTCCAGCCCACACTCATAACTCACCTCTACACTGCCCACCCAGCTGCAGATCCCTAATAAAAGGTACACCAGAGGCTCTCCACGGCTTCAAATGTTCATGTCACACAATACCCTCTCTGACCTGGCTCTCAAAGAAGGACTGAAAATTCAGCGTCTAGAGGCAACCTGGGGCTCCCACCTTGGTGCTGCAGCCCTTGGGCAAATCCTTTAACCTTCTTCAATCTCTATCCTCTCTGTAACTATGCAATCAAACTGGGGAGTCAAATGAGACTCTTAAACACTTAGTGCAGTGTCTAGATTACACTATGCTGAGGCATACCTCAAAAGCCACCTGTCTCCCATAATACCTCCCTACATTCCCCAAAAGAAATAACTTCTATGCACTCTAGACTCTTGGTATTCCTCTAGCATAATTTAACACATGTCATCTTATTTGTAGGCATGGCTTCTAAATAGCCACAGTTTTCCTCAGGTTTAAATTGTGTTCTCTAGGTGGGAGCATTCCCTGTAACTTAGAGCTCAATATCTTGCCTATGGTCTATATCTATAAGTATTCCCTGCTGCTTAAGCAAAGGTTCTGGGAGAAAAGGCTCTATGTAGAAAAGGTGAACATCACTCACATTACCTGGGATCATTTTGATAGCTGTGTTAACTTCACTCCATTTGTGCACCCGGTCAAACTTCCAGTCCAGGATAAAGTTCCCGTTATCTGTCACCACAGGACCCTAGGAAATAATTTTCCATATTTACCAGGTGTGAAGACACAGGTAAGAAGAGACAGACAGAAAAGTGAAGGCAATAACCAAAGACAAATATCCTAATCAACTCACTCCAGCTAGTATTCCCACCTCAAGCTCTCTAGAAGGCAGTGCTGAGATGCAGTAATGAGAAGAGCTTGGAGCCAGGATCTGAGTACTGATGCCACAAAGGTCCAGACCTCAGAGGGAGCCATTAACTTCTATGAGCCTCAAATTCTCAACAGCCAGAAAGGAGGCAATAATCCACACTTCACAAGAAGCTTATATATAAACCACATGGGTCAGCACGGACCACAGGGAGTGCTCATGGTGAAAGCTCAACAATTCTCAAATTATTGAAATTATTAGCTGAAATTATTTGACTGAAAACTACAGTAACAGAACAGGCTACCAAAGGGCACAACAGTCTCAAGGGCTTCACATTAAGTACCATGAATAATGTAAAATGAGACAATGCTATTTCACCTTTCAATCAGGCAGTCCCATCAAAAACACAGAAAGCAAAGATGGTTTCTGAGGTCAAATAGGTAGCAGGTAGTTTTAGTTAATTAATCCAGAATTCCTCAACAGCTTTGAGCACTAGAAAATGCTTAGGACAATGAATGTGACAGAACACCGCAGTCAAAGACAAAGAAATGAGGGCTCCTCTGCAGACTGGAGAAGGTAGGTGCTCAGTTAAGACCTCCATTAAGGCAGGAAGCTGAGGCTCTTGTCTGGAATAACACCAGCTATGAGAAGAAACCTCCAACATTCTCCTCCTGGTCTTTCATCTACAAAGACAGCCAGAGACAAAGACCTGTATGAACACTATGATTAGGACAATGATTTTACAAAGTCACAAAAACACCAGGAAGAAAACACATCAAAACAAAAATGTGGAACTTCTGGTCAAGATGGCATCATAGGGAGACATGGCTCACCTCTTTGTGTAACCACATCAAAATTACAACTAAAATACAGAACGACTACTCTGGTTGGTGTAGCTCAGTGGATTGAGCACTGGCCTGAGAACAGAAAGGTCTCAAGCTCAATTCCCGGTCAGGGCACATGTCTGGGTTACGGGCATGTGAGAGGCAACTGATTGATGTATCTCTCACACACTGATGTTTCTCTCCCTTTCTTTCCCCCTCCCATCCCCTCTTTCTAAAAGTAAATAAATAAAATCTTTAAAAATATAAAATAAAATAAAATAAAATAAAATAAAATAAAATAAAATAAAATAAAATAAAATACAGAACCATCATTCAGGAACATCAGAAATCAGGCTGAATGGAATTCTGATAACCACAAAATACAGGAGGGATATCTTGGGAGTGAGGAGCACTAGACCCACACCAGGTTCCCTGGCCCAGGATTCCAGTGCCAGGAAGACAAGTCCCCACAACTTCTGGCTGCAAAAATCAGCAGGATTGAGTCAGTGGAAGAAAATTCTGGAGACCCAAGCAGTTCCTCTTAAAGAACCCATAACACAGACTCGTCTACTCAGACTTATTCCTTCTGAGCTCCAGCACCAGGGTAGCAGCTTGAATAGCACCAGTGGTATACAGGGAGAAACTGATGTCTCTGGCATCAAGGTGAGCATAGGCCATTGTCCCTTTGCTAAACCCTACCCCCAAAGAGCTGGTGCCACATCTAAGACTCCATCAACCCGGCTAACACAGCCTTGGAGACAGCCTTGGAGACAGCCTTGGAGATCCCCAGAGGCTCTGCTCCACCCAATTTATGGGCCCACCCTAGCTGCTTTTCCATGGGAATGGGTGGTCTTGGCTCCTACATCCTATCAAACAAGCAACAGTTGGCTTCAGTGAGCCCTGGCTGTAGCCAGATTAGTCACAGCTTGGCTTCACCTAGGAATCTCCAAGCGCAGCACAAGTAGCAGCCATCTCAGATTGCTTTAAGGAGCAGGCAAGGTGCCCTGGGCAAAACACAGGTGGGGGCTGACCTTGGCCTGTACCACCCAGGAAACCCCAGGGCCAACACACCCAGTGGACAGGTACTAACTACTTTGGAGCACCACCACCCTACCCCCGCACAGCTGATCCTCCATGGAGGGTGGAGGATGGTGGTCAGTGGTCACAGCCAGTCTTTGCAGCTAACTGGTCTGAGTAAATCTCTCTTATTGACCTGTCAAAAGCAACCAAGCCTCAACTACAAGAGGATGTACTCAGCCCACACAAAGGGTGCACCTCAAGTACAAACCTTGTGGGATAGGGGAGGCTGTGCCACTGGATCCTTCAGGACACCTACTACATCAGGCCACACTACCAGGACACGGAGTGTCAAAGCAACCCTACCTAATACAAAGAAACAAACGCAGGGAGTCTGCCAAAACAAGGAGACAAAGAAATATGGCCCATAAAAAGAACAGATCAAAATTCCAGAAAAAAAGCTAAACAAAATGGAGATAAGCAGTCTACCAAATGCGAAGTTCAAAACACTGGTTATAAGGATACTCAAGGAACTTATGAGGAACTCAACAGCATAAAAAAGACCCCATCAGAAACGAAGGATATACTAACTGAAATGAAGAAAAATTTACAGGGAAACAACAGTAGAGTGGATAGAGCTGAGAATCAAATGGAATATAAATATATATGGAATATAAAGAAGCAAAAAACAATTACTCAGAACAAGAAAAAGCAGCCAAAAAAAATGAGGATAGTATAAACAGCCTCTGGGACAACATCAAGAGGTCCAGCATTTGCCTCATGGGGGTGCCAGAAGGTGAAGAGAAAGAGCAAGAAATTGGAAATCTATCTGAAAAAATGATGAAATAAAACTTCCCTAATTTGGTGAAGGAAATAGACATGCAAGTCCAGGAAGCATAGAGTCCCAATTATGATGGATGCAAACAGGCCCGCTCCAAGACATCTCATAATTAAAAGGCCAAAGGTTAAAGATAAAGAAGGACTTTTACAAGCAGCAAGAATAAATAAAGTAGTTACCAGATGGTTGCTAGATGGGAGGGGGAAGAGGGAGAATGGGTGAAGAGGTAAGGGGATTAAGTAGTACAAATAGATAGTTACAGAATAGCTGTGAGGATGTAAAGTACAGTATAGGGAATGGAGCAATCAAAGAATTTATATGTAGGACCCATGAATGATGGTGGGTGGGTTGCCCAAGGGAGCAGGAGGTGCTGGGTAAAGGGGGGCAAAGGAGGAAAAATAAGGACAACTTCAAGAGCATAATCAATGAAATATAATTTTTAAAAAAATGTATCAAGGAAGAGTTACTGTTAATCTTTCTTTCTATATCTCCTAAGCTTTTTATATAGTTATATATAATAGTTATATTTACACTATAGTTAGTTTTTGGATTATTACTTTTGATTTTTTTATTTATGGGTAAGAAAAACAAGTTCATTGTAACCCACTTTAGAAGCTAAAGAAAAACATCTGGATTAATTATCTGGAGTGTATTCCTGAGGAAGGGTTCACATCCCCCAAGAAATTCTACTTCCTGTCAAATTTAACCAAAGAATGAGAAAAGAGGAAGAAAAAAGAAAATTATACCATGAAAACTGAAAAACTTTATGCCCCAGGGGGCTTCCCAAAGCTCAGGTTTAGCAGATGTTAATCAGGGTGGTTCAGGCTTCAGATAAGAGGAGTGTCAGCCCCTCAAGCTGCATTAAGTCTTATCTACAAGAGTTTGAATAGAGCTAGCACTCTAAAAATAAACAAAGAAACCTATTTCAAATAAGTAAATAGACTTCTGGATTCCAATTTGCTGCTCTTGCCAGGTGGACTATGGCAACTCAGGAAGCCACTCCAGACAGCCAGTCTGAAAACAATGCTTTGGAGCTCCCATCTGTTTGTGACATGAGATTACATACTGCAGGAACCCAGCCAGGAGGCCCACAGCGAGACTTTTAATTCTGTAGAAGCCCTTTCTATTCCATCTTCTTCTGAGGTGGATCCAAGAAAAAGAACTTGAAAATTTGGCTGCAGTGGATTTGAAACTACAGAAAATAGCTGAGAAGTTCAGTGGCAATCGAAAGGGCTGATGGTTGTTGGAGTCAAAGGCCGTTTGAAGAAGCAGGCTTCTCATTATTTATTTCCCACCATTTCACTGAAGTTCAACACCATTTATTTAACCAAAGGCAGAAAGTAGAATTTACTGTTTGTTAAATGCTTGTGATAATTAAAAATGTCTTTAATTTTTGCCAGGATGCTATTGAAAAGAAGAATAGCATAACTTGTAGCATATTCTTTCTTTGCAAAATCGACATATGCTTGTGACAGTGACTGTGCTACCATCCTTGAAAAAATGTTTGTATTTTTACAAATAATAAAATAATTTAAATTATTTTAAATAAAATCATTTAAAGTAGTAAATACTAATTTAATAATTGTTTATATTTAAATTATCCATTTATAATTAAATAATTTGAATTATTTTAAATAAAATCATTTAAAGTAATAAAAGATCCACCTGAAGCAAAAAATAAAATTAAATGAAAATAAATATAAAATAAAATTTAAAAAAGCCAACTGTGCAGTTCAGGCACAGGTGACCTAACTGAAGCAGAAAGAACACTGAGAACCTGTAAGCACTAAAGAGCTTTTACATCAACAAGTGCTGATACAACACTGAGAACCTGGCTTGTCCTCCAGAAACCTCCATGGCCACTTACTGCCTTGTTGACGGCCATGCGGAGTTCAACCACACCTCCAAACTTCTGAATCACTGCTCGGCTCACTGGGACATAAGCCATAGGGATGACCTCAATGGGGATTCCCTTGTGCCATTGATCCCCAAGGTTTTTTGAATCTTTCCTGGAAGTAAAGAGTCAAAAACTATGACAAATATAATAGGCTCAATGGTTCAGATAAACACCAAATTCAGGAATGGGGTTAATTATATGGTGAAAGGACACAGGAGGCAGCAAGGGTAAGTATACAGAGGTTTTAAATGTATTTGAAATAACTATGACAAAACTGTTAAAATATGATATGACTAGCTTTGTGTGGTATACACGTGTTTATTATTTATGTTCTTTCTACAGCTATTTTTCAAAAGTAAATACTTTTTTCCCCTCTAAATTAACATGCTCAGCACAAGTGCCTTCTACGAGATTCTGTGAAGAAGAATCTGAGAGCCAGGGCAAAGACTATCTACAACACAAGCCACATGTGACCCCAAAAGGAGGCAATGCATGCTGAGTCACTGCCCACAGGAAGCAGTGTTTGCCCTGCTTCCTCTGAGGTTCTGTGGATCAAACGAGTGACATATGAAGATATACTCTGTTAACAAGGGACACAAGCTGTTTCCTCCTCATTCCAAAGGACACATAAATACCAATACCTACCTTCAGCATAAAGGCTGAATAGAAATCCTCTTAGACACTGCCCTAAGTCCTAGTCTCAAAGTCAGGCAGTCCCTCCTGCTCTCAATTCCTCCTCTATAAAATGGGAATGAGGCCTGGGGTCCCATATATCTCCTTGGTGGACAGTTTAGGACACTAAGCATTATACCTGAAATCAGCAATCACGATGAAGCGACTAGCATAGCCTGCCACAATCTTCTCCTGAGTCAGGCAGCCTCTAGGGATAGGGAAAAAAAAATGAACACATGGGCAAAACAAAAGCTCTATCTGGGAACTAGTCAGATACAGGAAACCCAAATCCACTCAATTCTGGCACTTAAAGAGAAGTTTACTTTTTATATCTTAAGGGACATGACCCAACTCCATCATGCTGTGCAATGAATTGAACTGTGTCCCACTCAAATTCTAAGGCTGAAGTTCTAACCTCCAACGTGACAGTATTTGGAGATGGGGCCTCTGAGGAAGTAATTATGCTTAAATGAAGTAATAAGGGTGAGGCCCTGGTCTGATAAGATTAAAGGTTTTATGATTAGAGATACCAGAGAGCTCACTTACTCTCTCTCCCCACTATTTGAAGACAGAAAAAAGGCAGCCATCTTCAGTTAAAGTGACTCCAGAACTGCCAGGAATTTCTGTTGTTACCGCCACCTAGGCTACTGTATTTTGTTATAGCAACTGAAGCTAAGACATACTGCTTCTACTAAATGGACTATGGGAAGCTTAACCTGTATCTGAAAGAACCTAGAAACAGGACAGCTGTTCCCAGTTAGGCCTGAAGTGCTGTGCTTAGGAAGAAGTCATGTGAGCATGGAGTGAATGGGGCAGGGTCTATAGCTTAAGAAATAAAATAAGCTTGGAACAACCTGGTGAGAGGTTATTTAACAGTCAAAATGATAAAGCAGAGAGCACATAAACAAATTGTGTCATTTCATAGTCTGCTTGATTCTAAGAACCAATGAAACAGGAAAATTCACCTTCTTCAACTCACCCTTCCCTAACCCCCAAATTAACACTTAGAAACATCCAATAAATGTTTTCTAAATGAATGAATAAATATATCACTAACTTCTCAGAGGTAAGAGCAGCTTTAAAGCAAAGATCACACGCTGGTACCCACAGACCTTATAATTTAGCCCCAATAATATGCTTGGTTTAGCCTGCAGAGTTTTAAAGCCGGAATCAGAAAAATGCAGACACAGAGAACCCATTAAGATGAATAATTTCACTGAAGAGGTCCAGGTTCCCAGTCACCAGATTTTGCAACTAATGACCAGAAATGCCAATTTGGCAGCTCTACAGCCATAGCTATCAATACCCTAGTAGAAAGACAAACTCAGGTACATCACAGTGAAAATTTGTTTATTTTGAAACCCATTGCTTTGCTAGGGATTAACTGGCAGACACTCTAGCAAAACAGTTGCCACAACACTCACCCACCACCCTTGATGAGATTGAGGTCAGCATCTACTTCGTCAGCACCATCGATGGCAAGGTCAATCTGTATCAGAAGGAAAGATAAAAACACCACTAAGAGCCTTTTGAAGGAAAGCTCTGTGCAAAGCTTGAGCATGCAATAGCTTATTAGACCTTCAACAGCCCAATTAGCTAGGTACAGTTATTTGCTTTTAATCAATCCAGACACTGAAACTCTGAAAGGTCAAACTTTTACAGAGTCCCTGGGAAACAAACACAGGGCCTGGGAACCACACCTGGGTCCAGCTCTTACACTTCCTTTTCTCACTGGCGGGCTTCTCTGTGCACAAGCTGGAACTGTGGAGATAATGCAATCTCAATGTGGGTGACATCACCCTCAAGTACGGTAACAGATATATACATATATTTGTGGTATTAAAATCTCATTGGGGAAAGAAAGGGAGATCATAGAGAAAAGCTCAGAAACACTGATTCAAAAGTCTCCTTAGCATTGTGGCAAAAACAGGCAATTTTGAGGGGACAGAGAAGACCCAATGAAGAGGTATAAAGCTGACACACATTTGATGTGATCCGGGAATGGAAATTATCTGAGGTACCCTAACTATGATACTGCCAAAGCATCTATCTAGCCTTGCCCACTTTTTCTATTAGGAATCTCTACCACCAGTTCCAAAAGCAGTCAAAGGGCAAGTTGGTTCACTCATTTTCAAAATTTGAAATCAAAGAAGCTATGTATTTTTTATCACTCCTGGTACTGCTGCATGATTAAAGTGAGAGTTTTGAGTGTGGTTTTTTAATAATAGCAGCAGAGAAAACCTCGGGGTACAAATTCAGTTCAAGGCACAGTTAGAAGTTGCTTGGTATGGCTGCTGTGGCACAGGTATAAAGCCTACGAAGCTTCAGGTGTGCACCCTTGCTTCCATCCATTTACAGATGTGCCCTGTATCTGAAGGTACAGCCATTGCTCCTCCTTGACCCTGCACTAACTCAAGGGCCGGGCTTTGCCTGGGCAACTGATTCTCCAGGGCCTGGAAGGTGGCTACCCTTTCTATTGGCAGGCCCATCTTCAGCCCAAACTACTCTCCTAACAGCACTGAACAGCTGACCCAGTCTGTGTTCTGACTGCCCAGATTTCTCTCAACGATTTCCCATGATCCTTGCTAACCCCTCTGAGGGCCATGTGTACCATAACTAGGTTACTAGATCACCATCAAGCCCCAATCACCAGCCTACTTTTGGAGCTGCCACACCTTATCAAACCATTCAAATCCAACTTTGTCCTCTCCCCCTTACGCCACTGTATCAAAGCATTCCCACTACTCAGTCCTAATCACTGCAGCCAGTCTGGACACTGTCCACATGTATCCACGTGCCTGCAGGAACTGCTCCTGTGGTTTCCATCTATCCCTCTCTAAAATGTTCTCTCCTGTCCTTACCACCAAGCCTTCCTAACTCTGCTCAAACTTTACCTCTTCCCACAAAACCCTTCCAAGTAGCATCACTCTAGAGCTAGAAGCACTCAAATTCATATTAAGGCTTTGCCACTTACAAAAACCATGGCCTTAGGCAAGTGGCTTGCCCTCTCTATGCCTTTTTCACATCAGTGAAAACGATGGATACAAAATGGTACCTGCCCTGAAGTACTGGAAATTAAGTAATTTGCCACAAGTACTGCACTAAGCAAAATATCTAGTAAATAGTAAGAGCTCAGTAAATGTTGACTATGACCCTGCTACTCATGCTATCAACTTCAGTTCCCTTCTATTACCCACGTGTTCAATCATCTTTGTCACAAACTTAATTTTAACCTGTTTCTAAACGACCACAGTGCCTCACATGATTACTTCTTTTCTCCACTTGGTGGTAAGCTCCATGGGCTGGCTCACTATCTTTGCTCCAAGGACCAAAGAAAGCCCTAGAGTAAGCTGGTCCAATCCCCCTTCACCACACTCAGATTGAGTACTCATGGTTAAACAAAAGGGAAGTCAACCACCTCTCCTTGTGTGACCTTTGCCAGGATTAATACTCAAGGTCTCAGAAGAAAAGCTAGTATGACCTGTCTCCTAAACACAACAAGATACCTAGAGCCCATGAACAAATGAGAGCCATGAAAAAAGGAGACAGAAGACAGAGTAGCCTCTCTTACCTCAGGGTGACGGTCCAAGTCACTGAGAGTTAAGCCGTACTGCAGGATAAGCTGACGGGCCTATGGAGGACAAGAAAAATCACCCATAATCAGTTACCCTGAGCAGATGACAAGGATTTTCAGAATTCTGTTCTCTTTAAGTGTCAAACACTGCGTCTTGACCAATGCTCCCTCCCAAATCCCAACCTGGATCACCAAGAGGTAGGAGAGGTAGACATATGAAAGGCAAAAACGAAGTTAATTCATCCTGGGAACCAGAAGAAAGGACATAGTACATAGTGAAGACTTAGTCCTGTGCCAGTCTAAGAGCTCCTAATCTAATAGCAGTGACCTCCTATTTAAGACAGTGCTATGGCTTCCTAAAGCTTCTGCTTATACAGTATTTTTAAAAAACTTCCTAAAATAAGAATCAAATCTGTAAAATATTAGAAAGGTTTTTTTAAAAACAATCCAACAGTGTGGAAAAAAGACTGAAGAAGATCACTATGAATTGACATGGAGTGACTCCTAGGCTATTCTACTATCAAGTAAAAATAAGCAAAAAAACAAACAAACATACTCAGAAGACTATATAAAGGCAGGACTTCTGGGATGGCTAAGCAAGCAGCTTGGCAAATTGAAAGCAGCAGACTGGGAGAGATTTAGGATGTTTGTGGAAAAAGTCGGCACCACTGACTTTATAAACATGTCTTATAAATAATTAACCTTTAATCCAGGCCGACCAAAGGGGAGAGCAGTGGTGACTGGCACTACATGGCCCTAAGCAGCACCATGAACCTCGATCACCCAAATCTAATGGGGATGAGGATTTATGTTCATGTCATTGTTCACAATATGCATAGTAACCAAAGAATGAAAATGTTTTTTCAAAGGCATGTCCTGAAAATAGTTTCTTCTTAATGTGAAAAGCACCTGAGATTAAGAATCACAAGGTCTGGGTTACAATCTTAAATGAACCAGCCATGTAATCCTGGCCAATTTTCTCATCTATAAAATGATGGGGATAGATGAAATGATCAACATAAATCTTCACATCCAAAATCTTAAGACTCTAAGAATAAAATACAAAGACTCTGGAATTTGCAATATATGGACCTTATTTAAATCCTGATTCAAACTGTAAAAAAATTATTTTAAGGATAAGACAAAAGGGGAATTTTGAACCCTAGATTTTTATTTGATGCTATTAAAAATTACTGTTACAGTTTTTTAGTATTGTTGAGATGTTTAAAAGCCTATTTTTCAGATGTAATAAAATATATACAATTGATTTATACTATGACTAGGATATTTCAAAATAACCTAGATGGAGGAGAATGGGGTACAGATGAAAAAAATTGGCCACAAATTGATAACAGTTCAAACTGGGTGATAGGTACATGGAAATTGTTATTATTCTTTATCCTTTCTGAAGTTTAAAATTTTCCATGATAAAAGGCTAAAATAAAATGTTGACTGAAAAAAAGCAAGTTTAAGAAAGAAAAAGAACATGATTTTGTTATTAAAAAGAAACATAAAATGGAGAAAAGAAGAGTAAAAATGGTATTGCTGGATTATTTCTAAGTTCCCAGATTTCTCCAAAGTAGTACTGGAGAATTCACTGTAATTCACAACTTGAGACTATAAAAACATTAAGAATATCTGAAAGGCAGCCTCTAAGATGATCCTCAATGATTCCCTCCGCTTAGTATTCATGCCATTGGGTAATCCCTGCCCACAGTGTCCCATGGTTGGCCTGTGTGACCAAAAGCACACAGCAGGGGAGATAGCATGGTACTCTGCTGAGATGAACTGGGGTTGGGGCCAGGGGGTGAGATATGCTCAAACATCCTCCCCTCTTTTTTCCTTCCTCTCCCCCCATCCTTCTCTTACCACATACTCTGGGGAAACCAACTGCTATATCCTTAAGACACTGAGACAGCCCCGGGCATAGGCCTGCTACTCAATGGCCTGTGGAGAACTGAGGTCTGCAAACACCCATGTGATCGAGCTTGAAGAATGCTATCTTGAGATGACAACAGCTCAACTGTAACCTCATAAGAGACCCAATTAAATCCCTCCAGACTCCTGACTCTTGGAAATTACAAAATAATAAATTTAGTTGTTTGAAACTGCTAAGTTTGGGGGTAATTTATGCCATAGGAACAAATAGCTAACATAGATGGTGTTAGAAAAATGACAAAAATTGCATATAAGTTCAGTGTGATATTCTATCATGCAAATAAAACTGCGATGTACTATGATTTCCTATTAATTTTACATACTTTAGAAACAGCACTAAACTTTATTCAAACACATTACATGAAAACTGGATGTTAGGAAATGTCCTATCACAATCCTATGGAAAAGGTCCTATGTAAGTATACCATTTTAGTTCAACATTTCTTAAGGTCAAAGCACCACTTGCCAGTGTTCCTGTTTGATAAGGATGTCCTGTTGTCTATCTAGGTTGTAATCAGAGTATGGCACAACACAGTTCAAATACTCCTGTTGCCCTACAAAAGTTAGCATCACATTGACCCAACAGTTGAGTAAATAACTGGTCATTGTGAGTTCAATCCAAAAGAAGTCACTTAATGAAAGCCCTTGTTTTGAAGAATGGATGTCCAGAGAAGTCACACAGTGGTTAAGTTAGGGACAGAGTGAGGAACAGAAATACTGGCACCTGTTTTCCTACCCTGTGTAGGAACTAGGAATGGATTTAGAAAAAAGGGAAAATGGGGGAATAATAGAAGAAAAAAAGGAAAACAACCCTACTTATAAATAGAATCTAAGTCATCTTACATAATAATATGCTATTAACAAATCTATTAACAGTAACAATTTTAAAAAGAATTCTTTGAGGTCTTGGCATTCCTCCTCTACCTAAAGTGTCCCACCTTCTCCCAAACTCCAGCCCTTTATATCCAACTGAAAGGTTCTCCTTTCCAGGAAGACTTTCCCATCCCCTGGCAAAGAGTGGGCTCTCTCTCCTTCCTCTAAAAGGCACATTACTTCTTTATTCTCTATTATATATTTGTGACAAACTGCACAAATAAATGTAGTATTAATTCATCCAACAAACACTTATAGAGTGCCTAAGAGCCAGGTGCAACACTAGGACATCGGAGACAACGACTAACACCTCCCATGTACCATGTCCCTAATAAAAATATATACACCCTCAACAAGTACTATGTCCAACTGACTCGGCTTCCTCACCACCACCACCAGCCCCCCACCCATGCACCAGTCCAGAGTCTGGCACATGAGGGGGCCATCAGGTAAGTACAGTCTACGTTGTGCAGCTGGGAGGCCTGTTGGTGATGCTCCTGCCCCGCACAAATGCTCATCTCCCCAAACAATAAGCAATTACATAAGCACAGGATCTGTCCTTCCTTTAAACAACATGTATCCCCATTCATAACATGGAGGACCCTCCACAATGACCTCAAGATCCCACTGGGTTGAGACCTTTTAAGTTTGCTCCTATTAGCAAATCCTTCAACTCTCCTATCTCTCCACCTTTTACTGAATGCCCTGCAAGTGGCCCTGCACACACAGAGAAGTCATATTCACAAATGGCCTGAGTGTTAGGGTTGAACTGTGTTCCCCTAAAAAAAGATACGTTGAAGTTCTAACCACCAGTACCTCAGAGTGTGACCTTATTTGGAGATAGGGTTCTTACAGAGGTAATTTGTAAAATTTCAAGTTAAAATGAAATCATTAGGGTGAGTCCTAACCCCGTATCTCCAGTTTCCTTACAAAGGGAGATTTGCACACAGTGGCAGACGCATACAAAGAGAAGGTCATGTGAACATGAAGACAGTAATCAATGTGATGCATCTACAAGTCAAACAACACCAAAGATGGCCAGTAAACCACCAAAAGCTAGGAGACAGGCACACAATAGGCTCTCCCTTACAGCCTGCGAAGGAATCAACTCTGCCAACACCTTAATCTTAAGAGTGCTGGCCTCCAGAACTGGGAGAAAGTAAGTTTGTTTTCTATGCTGCTCGGCTTGTGGTGCCTTGTTACAGCAGCCCTAGCAAACTAATACACTGAATTCAACATAACAGCCCTACCATGGGAGTACAGACCCACCACTGGTTCAGTCAGCACAAACGTAGCCTCAGCTGCCCAACTGGGATCAGCATCTACTGGACACCAAGCACTCATGCTCACAAGGCTCAGGAGTCTCCCGAGGGTACAAAGCAAACGCCATCTGCCTCTTCCAACTCTCGAAAATGCAGAGAGCCAGAAAGCTAGTAACAATTACCCTGTGCTTGTGAAACAAGACAGGAAGCAACACCTTCTCACTGCAATCCCACAACTGATGCCCCCGCAAATGTCTCATGTGATTAATGACAGACTAGCAGTCCTTCTGTTTTTCATAAATTTTCTAACAAAATCTGAAAACATTTCCCTTCTACCACCTAACTGAGGTAGACTGAAAACCAGCATAATCAATAAACAACTTTTTGGCTTAGACCAAATCTGACTTTCAAATGCTTTATTTTCTTCTTCCAAAGCCCAACTTTAAAAGGGTTTCTATATAGGAAAATCTATATAAATCCTTTATGTTACTAGAGGTTTA
Organism: Trachops cirrhosus; assembly: GCA_028533065.1. Classification (NCBI taxonomy): domain Eukaryota; kingdom Metazoa; phylum Chordata; class Mammalia; order Chiroptera; family Phyllostomidae; genus Trachops; species Trachops cirrhosus. Next base: position 91,773,468 of record CM052542.1, on the reverse strand, counting down.
CTTGTTTAAAAGATAGGGCCTAAAATATTTTTATTTTCTTTTAATTATTTAATTTCAGGAGACTGCACCTGGCTCAACTTAAACAAATAAGTTTGGGCTTGGGAGGGACAAAACCAAAAACAAAACAGTAACAGAACAAGTAAATTTTTAAAAGCCCTGTGAACTGTGAACAACTCCTCCTAACTTCCTGGAACCAGCCAGCAGTTGCTGTTAATTACCACCATAAAACAGGTGGGTTAAGAGGATGATGCTGTATTAATACAGGATCAAATTTCCAATTAAAGACAGAAATATAAACACGTGTTTAGCTTGCTCTTTCCCAAAACCTCTAAAACTGTGCTAAAGTAATTTTTCTTAAAGGCATACACCTAAAAAAAGAAAAAAGACAACAAACTTAAAAGGGGGACCACTAATGCACAAATTAATGGTAAATGGCAGACATGAGAAAGAAATCCTAAGCCAGTACTGGACAAGGCTAAGAAGCAAACAAATAAACATAGTGTTACAGGGTGCAGCCAAGTGGGGGGCCCAAATAGGGATTTGGAATGGGGCCCAGAACTCAGGGTGTCCAGGAAATATTAGGATGTCCACACCCCACCAGGCGTGAGTTGGCGGAAGGGACAAATGGAGCAGGGCCATTGAAAGCTGTTCTGCATAGCAACAGCTTTGCAGCTAACCTCTGGTGTGATCATTTAACATATCTGTAACCTTTAACTGGTTACACAGATATGTTAAATTGCTGTGGCTGTGCTCTGAGTCAGGAGAATGGAAGTAACTTCCCCACCAAGATGTAACTAGGTGGGACAGGTCCCCCGAGTTACAGCACCTGTGTGAGAGCTTGGAGATGACTGGCTCCAGGATCTAGGGCCACACCTGCCCAGGCTCAGGATGGCAGCCCAGTAAAGCTGGAAGGATATGAGAGTGCTGGCAGGTGTAGTCGATTGTGGGAGGAGTTGGAAATGGGGCTGCAGAGGAAGATTGGCGCGGGGATTTGATTTAAACGGAGATGCAGCAGCCATTGAAGGGAGAACCATGCGGTTTTGGCAGAGTGGAGACTCCCGCACCCATTGTGCAGGGAGAACCACGAGGCTGTGGCACTGCAGAGAACCATGTGGCTGTGGCAGTGAAGGAAAGCTACATGGCTTCGTCACAGTAGGGACCCCCAAAGCTTGAGAAGGGGGAACCACCACCCGGCTTTACCAGAGATCCCCGGCGACACAGCTGATGTTGCTGGGAAGAACCAGGGGCTACCTGAGCCACAAACTTCTATTTCTTTTCTTGAGATAAGGTACCCCAGACTGGGCAAAGGGGGAAGGAAGGGCTGTGTGTGTTTGTGGGTGTTTTAAGGGACTTTGGGATTTTAATGAAGACATTAGGTCACTACTTTAAGTCTGTACAGCATTAAATAAACATTTCCTTTCCTTTTCACGAATCTCTGGCATTGAGAGATGTCTTTCCTATAAGGCAGCAGACATAACGAACCTGGGGGGGTTCCTTTCGGTAATAGTATACTGCCCTCAGCCCCCTCTTTGGCCCCGCCTTGTGTTCTGTAACAACAGAACCTCCCAAAAGATTCATGACTCAAAAGCATTGTGAACTTCAGCGAGCAGATGATAGTGAGAGCAAAGGGAAGACTGGTAGAAAGGCTATGGAAGAACCTGTTATACCTCCACGTCCTTCTCCAATACTCCCAAAACACCACGTTTTGTTTATTCTCCAGAGAGGGTCAAACAGTAAGTCTCAGGGCTGGGCTGCCAGGCACAGGTGAAAGCAGGGGCACTCACTCCTTCAGTGAGCTTTTATTGTGTAGAAAGCTACCCCAAAACACAGTGGCTTATAAGCAAATGTTTATTAATTTTCATGATTCCCTGGACAAACTGGGAAGTTTCTGGCCTGGGCTAGGTGGTATAAATGGTGTCATTCACATGCCTGGGGCCAATGAGCCCCTCATCCACCAGGGCTTGTTCACCTGGGGGCAGAATGCCATGCCCAATACAAGACAAGGCTCTCTAGCATACCATTTGGTCATATTCTGTTGGCAAACGAGTCCCATGATCATAGTCAATTCTGTAAAATGCTAAACACTTCTTTTTCATCTACACAAGGACACTAAAAATGAGAATTAAGAGCAAGTTTATATCCAGAATAATAATAGATGTCTTCGATCCCTCTTACCTACTTGACTCCCAGGACATGAGCAGCCACGCATATACTCCAAGAGGGAACTAGGAGGTCTTCTCTGGAAAAACCGACCAGCAAGAAAAAAAGACAAATGATCTGACATCACAAGTTCCCCAATTTAAGGGTTTGACAGAGAGGCCTACTGCAAATACCACCCTCATCCTGAGAGCTAGTTTCCAATCAACTTCTTAGCCTAACTAACAATCTTCAAAGCAAGCAGACAACCAAGAACATGAGAGTAAGAAAAACAGGAATATAATTTTTTAAACTACCAAAGCAATCTAATAATATTTTGACTGTGTTGGTTGTTGTATGATTATATTTGTGAAAACTCAGAATTATATGCTAGAAAGGGTAAATTTTACTGTATGTAAATTATACCTCAAAAAAGCTGTAAAAAAAACTTTGAAGAAACAGATATATAAAAAGAAGAAATTGTAAAAAGAAAATTATCATTAATATCCTCAGGGAGGTAAGAGAAGAAATTGAAAAACTGAACCCCTAAGAACAAAAAAGATTTCAGAATTTTTTGTTTAATTTCAAACAAAAAAAGAGTTCTTGTTTGAAATTAAACATGACAGAAAAAGACAAGGCTGAAGGACAAAACAAGTCAAAAGCACCAAGTACACGGGTCCTAGAAAGAAAGACAAGAGAAAACAGAGGAAAGAAAATCATAGGCATTAATGGGGAAAAAATTCCTAAAACTGAAGTGTGTGAATTTGCAGAATGTAATGTCCCAGCAAGTGAGCAGCAGAGTGAAAACAAACAAACAAACCACAACAATAAAACCACACCAAGTCAAACACAACACGGTGAAATTTGAGAACTGGAGACAAAGAAAAGAAAATATAAGGGTATAAGTGTTCAGAGAGAATAAAATATAGGTTTCATACAGAGGGCTAAGAATTAGAATAGCTTCAAGCTACTCAACAGCAAACTGAAAACCAGAAGACAATAGAGAAATGCCTTGAAAATTCTAAGAAATAATTTAACATAGAATTTTCTATTGATCAAATAACTGACTTAAAGAGAAGCTAGAAAAAATACATGTTCAGATATCCAAAGCAGCAACAAATTTGCATCCCATGTGCTTAAGTAGCTACCTAAAGGATGTGCTTGGCCAAAGTTCAAGAAAACAAGAGTGTGGGGGATGCATGAGGAACAAGACCAAAAATTAGAATTAATCCAAAACAAGAGAAGGAAATTTCCTGACTACAAAGGCAGTCCCCATGATAATAGCCATGACCAGCTGCTACAGCATTAACAACCCCAACCCTTCAGAGAGGCGTGACAAAGAAAATGAAATCGATGGAGTGAAATATTCACTGCGATGGAAAGGGCTGAATAGAAACTTCCTACTCAGCCCAGGGAATCATGAGGATTAATAAATATTTGCTCTTTTAAGCCACTGTTTTTGGGTCATAGTTTAGGGTTGAATTAGTAAGGAGTACATAGACAACCAAGCAAAAAAAAAAAAACACAGTATTTACTTAACTTTCAAGAAAACAAAATAATGGGCAGGTAAGGAAGAGTAATCATAGCACACTACACAGGTCAGCTGTAGTTTGGATGGTCACAATTCTATAAAAATAGAGTAAAGCCTCATCAAAATCAAACTCTAGGGGAGACTGGGAGAAAACTGAGTATGTGAACAATGAGACCAAGGAGGTAAAAGATAACCAAATGCTATCTTCCATTCATCCTTTTAGTGTAGAATTGTTACCTAAAGTTGAAAAAAATATTCAAATACCAAGAAAAGCATGATTTGAGATACTGGAGCAAATATCCAATCAGCTAAAGGAGTTTTAAAATTGTTTCCATCTACCCCTGGCTGGTGTGGCTCAGTGGATTGAGTGCCGGCCTGTGAACCAAAAGGTTTCAGGTTCAATTTCTAGTCAGGGCACATGCCTGGGTTGTGGGCCAGGTTCCCAGCTGGGTGTGCACAAGGGGCAACCAACGATGTTTCTCTCCCTCTCTTTCTCCCTCCCTTCCTCTCTCTAAAAATAAGTAAAATTATTTCCATCTAAAGAGTAATAAATGGTGGTGGTCGGGGGTGAGGGATAAGGAAAGTATTGTTGTTTTTAATAAAAAGACTTGAATGATTTGCTTCTTCAATCCATGTGTAGATAGCCATGTGTTGTGTAAAAATGGGAATACATTCTGAAATGTGCTGTTGGGAGGTTTTGTCATTGTAGAACATCAGGGAGTGCACTTACACAAACCTAAATGGTAGAGCCTATTACTATAATTGTACATGCTATACTTTCATAGAACTAGCAGCACAGTTTTATTTGCACCAGCATCATCACAAACATGTAATGTATTGCTCTATGACAATATTCACAGCTATGATATCACTAGGCAACAGGAATTTTTCAGCTCAATTATAACCTTATGAGACTATGACTGATTGTGTATGTGGTCCACTGTTGACCAAATGTTATACAGTAGGACATGACTGCATAGCTTTAATTGAAAGTATTAATTACTCAGCCCTAAGAAAGAATGAACCTTACCATTTGTGAGAGCATGGATGGATCCCAGAGGGTATTACACTAAGTGAAGTAAGTCAGTCAGAGAACAAATACCATATGCTTTCACTTACATGTAGAATTTAAAGAGCAAAATAAACAAACAAAACAGAAACAGACTAGTAGATACAGAGAACAGACTAATGTTTGCCACAGGGGAGGGTGGTTAGGGCTTGGGTGAATAAGGTAAAAGGATTAAAAAGTACAATTTAGTAGATACAAAACAGTTACAGGGATGTAAAGTACAGCATAAGAAATATAGTCAATAGTATTAAAATAACTATGTATTTGAAATATCAAGGAACTGCTTTGTAAAGTACATGATTGTCTAATCGCTATGCTGTATACCTAAAACTAATACAAGATAACACTGAATGGCAACTGTAATTGAAAAAAAATAAAAATAAACACTTCGATAATATGCTGCAACAATTCTGGATACTGGTGACCCATGAGGAGTTGTTTTTGCTATTTACTTACTGACTTGCCTGCATTAACTTCTAGTTTATCTCTCCTGCAATGTATTGCCACTGATATTTTTGCTCAGTTTGGGTTCTTCTTCAATTGTTTTTATTTTTAAGCCTAGATTCCTAAGAGTCACCCTGTGTCAGCACAGTTTAGTTAACCAGAAGTTATGCTTAAGCAGCTTAAACCAGTAAGGCTTTCCACCTTTGCTAATGGATTTATGTGAGGATTGGGGAACAGAGTCAAAGGTCAGGCACTTTACAAGCTATCTCCAGCTTTTACTTTCTGCTGGGCTTTCTTATGTCTCCTCTGCACCTACACTGGGAATCATATTCAGCCAGTGAAGATCATAACTAGACCATCACTGACCCCTCTTCAGCCTATACACTGCACTTCGCCTAAATGCACCTTTTTGAAACCACCAGGTATATGTATGAGCTTATCAAGATCCCCTATGTAAAAAAAATATATATATATATACATATACAAATAATTTATTAAATAGGAAAAATACTAGATGGTCAAGTCACTTGGAAAATTATATACCTAGCTTTTCAGAAGGCCAAGAAAATCCATACAACTACTGATTTTAAAAGCATCTCCTCAAAACATTAGGATTTCAAAGGCAAAAACAAGATGTGAGACCACTCACTTTCTAGCTTGCAGCAGCAATTAAAGTACTGTCATCTTAGTCTCCTGGGTGCCCAATCATCTTGTAGAGAGGGTCCCTTCCACCTCCTGGGAGTGAATCAGATTCCACTCCAAGTAAGCTCTGATAGTATGCACTATCCTAACTTCCTACCGTGTCCACCCAGAATGCCTCCTCCGCTCCCTACTTTGATAGGCTAGGGTCCCTGCCTGGCTTAAAAGACATCTCTCAGGCACATTCTTCACACTCTCCATTCAGCAAAGATACCTTCAGGCTATGGGTGCTGAGCCTCCAAGGTTGGAAGAGTTTCTTTCCTAAGACCTACCTATCCAAAACTAAATCCACAAAGTCATGGCAGCACCAACCACCTGCAATTCCAACATATACCCCTCCCCACAATAGCCAGATGATGGGCAGGGAAGGCTCTACCTGGGCACCTTTCTTTCTTCCTTTCCTGAAGTCTACCATCCCCTGATTTTTCCCTAAATTTACCTGGCTCCACTGTTTTCCTCCACAAGTCCCTACTATTTTATGGTGAAAAAGCATTAGACATGAACTGCAAATCCTGTACTTGCATTACTAACACATCACTTAATGCCCTATACCCCTTGCCCCAGTTTTTTTCATCTATAAATAAAAATAATGTTAAGGATAGAGATCATTTGATCATCTCTATAGATTCCATCATGCCTAACACAAGATACACTGAAATATGCACATTGAATAAATGAATGCACCCAAAGCCACACTTCTGAGCAGAAATCCTCAGTAAATAAACTCTTCTGCTGCTGGCTCTCTCACCTGGAAAAACCCTGGTACACAACCCAAAGCCACACCACAATGTCCTCAGGGATGCAGAATATTCCTCAGCTAGTGCAAGGATACAGAATGGAAAGCAGGACATACCTGGAAGGACGTGGGAATACAGATGAGGTTCAGGTTTTCTTGTTTCACTCTTTCAGCTGTGGAGACAAAAGCCGTGTTGGCAGATTTTCACTCTCTCACTTTATTCTTCCTGTCCTGTACACATGTGCTCAAATCCAACAGAAAATGAACACACCACCCCTGATGGCTGCCTTTCATTCTGTGTCCCCACTCTTGGTGAAAAAGTTGGTGAACTTAACACCTCACATAACAAGAACAGGACATTACAAAGCCTAAGGAAGTGAGTACTAACTACAGAAAGAACAAAGCCAGTGCTTGCTATTATTATTATTATTATTATTATTATTATTATTATGTGCCTGGCAACATTCCAAGAACTGTGTACAAATGAACTCTTTCAATCCTAAAGATAAGTTACAACTATTATCTCCATTTTACAGGTGAGCAAACTGAGGCACAGAGAGATAAAGTACAGTGACGGGGTAGTCACACAGCTAACAAGTGGCAGAACGAGAATATGATCCCAGGCAGTCTGGCTTCCCAGCCTTAACTACTTCCCTATACTGCCTTTTACAGGGTAAATCTACAACTCAACTTTTATGTCTAGTAAAAATATATAATCATTTGTAGACCCCAGAGGGTTGTTAGAATGGGTTTATTTATTCATTTGGGGGACTGCACCTTTCAGGAAAACTTGATTTTTAAAAAAGTCTAAACAAAACACTGTCTTGTTAAAATATAAGTCCTTTTAATCACTGGGTTGCATCTTGTGAGGGTTAGATATCAGTATTATGAAATCCACAGTTAATTCCTGTGCTTAAAATCCTCCACACGCTCAGTGCTAAGGTAGACCATGTATGAAGACCACATCAGGCTAAAAAGAACGCTTCCAGGAGCCAGAACACCGGCACCACAACCACTCCTGAAAGACAAAGCACTGCTGGACTTTGTCTCCTGAGCACTGTCCCCTGGGACCTAAAAGAAGTCAGCATTCGGGCAAGCCTCCCCTCTGGGCTTTGTTCTTACAAACAAGAGCAGGGCAGTAAAATCTGCTGAGCAGCCACAGGGGCTGACAACTCCTGAGCCCTCCCTAAACATAGAGACACCCTAATCCGAGTAAAGTCAGCACCTGCGGGAACCAGCCACCAACTGCAGGCACCTTATATTCTCTCTAAAGTCAAGCCTGCAATGATCTAGATTTGTTAACCACAGATTGCCTAGAAACCCACAGACTCCAGAGCTTGCCTCAGAGACACTGAGACTAAACACACACACACACACACACACACACACACACACAAGGGAGGACTAAAATTCTGTTGAGATGTTACCTTAAGTCTGCCCCTCTCTTCCAGGTGGATAAATAAATGACAATCCCCGAAGGTGGCTGACGAGGCCCAAGAATCCCTCTCAAGGAAGAGCAGGAACACTTAGCTGACCTCGGGCAAGCAACCCTTCCTCCCAGCTCCATAGTGTTGGAGCCACACCCAGCCAGTGCCAAACCTATGCCCCACTCCCACTCCCACCCTTCCCCCTCTCCACACCCACCACACCACACAAAATATCCAGGAAACAGCCCAAGACCATACCTATTCGCTGCACAGCATGGACAATTGTAGAACCACTTCCAATTCCCAGCACTTGATTATTCTGCTCAAAAAGAGGAGAAAAAACCCAAAACATTAATACCATCATTTATTCCCTCTTCAGCCCACTTCCTAGGGCTATAAAATTATTATAAACATTAATGCACCAACCTGGGTGCAAGGCAGGTACTATGCCCCTTTTACAGAAATATAACCAGTGAACATTAAAGCTGTACTTTACTTAGTGCCTAGTGGCAATTTATTAGCAGAGCCCTCCCCCTTTTATCTGACACTAACATCACCACTTCCTCCTGTTAAAAGATAAACTAAGGAATATTAAAATATTAAAAGAGTTGCCCTGGCTGGTGTGGCTCTGTGGATTGAGTGCCAGCCTGGGAACCAAAGAGTAGCCAGTTCGATTCCCAGTCAGGGCACATGCCTGGGTTGTGGACCAAGTCCCTAGTAGGGGGTGCGCAAGAGGCAACCACACATTGATTGATGTTTTGTTCCTTCTCTTCCTCCCTCCTTTCCCCTCTCTAAAAATAAATAAAGTCTTTTTTAAAAAATGGTAAGAGTTTATTTGAGCAAAAATTGATTTGAATAGGGCAGCATCAATCTAGCAGGCAGAAAGGAGCTCCAAGGAACTACCCAAAATGAAAGACTTTTATGTAATGACTACCAGCCAAGATGGAGGCGTAGGTAGACACACTGTGCCTCCTCACACAACCAAGATAAGGACAACAACAATTTAGAAAGAGAATAACAACCAGATCTGACAAAAAATTGAACTGTTTGGAAGTCGGACACCCAAGGAGTTAAAATATACACATTCATCCAGACGGGTAGGAGGGGCAGAGTCAGGCAGCTGGCCGTAGAGGGGTCGAGGCACAAAAAGCGGTGGCATCAGACACATAACACATCCAGGGCGCATAAGGCATCCTGAGCACAAGACCGCAGCGGGTGGATCCTAGACGCACAGGTGGCTGGCAGAGCCAGTGAGGTGGTGACTGTGAAGCGAGGCACTGCGCGCAAGACACCTGGCAGTCTAGGCCACATTCGCACACAGATAAACCAGGCGAAATTGGGCAGTGAGACAGACCGCGCAACCCAGGGTCCCAGCACCAGGAAATAGAACCTCGGGACACTAGGTGAAAACACCTGTGGGGGCTGAGGCACAGGGAGAGACTCCCAGACTCACAGGAGAGTACGTTGGAGAGACCCACAGGGTCCTAGAACGTGCACAAGCCCACTCACCCGGGAATTAGCACCAGAAGGGCCCAGTTTGCTTGTGGGAAGCGGCGGAAGGGACTGATATCCGGCAGAGAGAAGAGCAAGCGCCATTGCTCCCTCTTGGACCTCACCCGCACATACAGCGTCACAACCCAGCAACTGGGTTGTCCCACCCTGGAGAACGCCTAAGGCTCCGCCCCTTGCTACATAACAGGCCCAACCAGAGGCTCCCCCAAAAATGGCTCAAATGGAAGTACAAATCAAAGTCCCAGAGCCAATACTTTTAAGCAACCAAGAGATAGTCAACCTATCAGATGCACAGTTCAAAGCACTGGTGATCAGGATACTCACAGAATTGGTTGAATTTAGTCACAAACTAGATGAAAAAATGCAGGCTACAGTAAGTGAAATGAAGGGAATTGCACAGGGAACCAACAGTGATGGGAAGGAAACTGGGATTCAAAACAATAGAGTGGACCAGAAGGAAGAAAGAAAAATTCAACCAGAAAAGAATGAAGAAACAAGAATTCAAAAAAATGAGGAGAGGTTTAAGAACCTCCAGGACATCTTTAAACGTTCCAACATCCGAATTATAGGGGTACCAGAAGGAGAAGAGGAAGAACAACAAGTGGAAAACTTATTTGAACAAATAATAAAGGAGAACTTCCCCAATCTGGTAAAGAAAATAGACTTCCCAGCCAGGAAGCTCAGAGTCCCAAAGAAGTTGGACCCAAGGAAACACACACCAAGGCACATCATAATTACATTAGCCAAGGTAAAAATGAAGGAGAGAATCCTACAAGCAGCAAGAGATAAGGGGACAGTCACCTACAAAGGAGTTCCCATCAGACTGTCAGCTGATTTCTCAAAAGAGACCTTACAGGCAAGAGTGGGGTAGAAAGAAGTATTCCAAGTCATGAAAGGCAAGGACCTACATCCCAGGTTGCTGTATCCAGCAAAGCTTTCGTTTAGAATGGAAGGGCAGATCAAGTGCTTCTCAGATAAGGTCAAGTTAAAGGAGTTCATCAGCACCAAGCCCTTATTTTATGAAATGTTCAAGGGACTGATCTAAGAAAAAGAAGATAAAAAACATGTATAGTAAAATGACAGCAAACTCACAGTTGTTAACAACCACACCTAAAACAAAAACAAAAACAAACTAAGCAAACAACTAGACAGGAACAGAACCACAGAAATGGAGATCACATGGAGGGTTATCAACAGGGGAGTAGGAGGAGGAGAGAGGGGGAAAAGGTACAGAGAACAAGTAGCATAGATGGTAGGTAGAAAATAGACAAGGGAGAGCAAGAATAGTAGGGGAAATGTAGAAGCTAAAGAACTTATGACACATGGACATGAACTAAAGTGGGGGAATGTGAGTGGGAGAGGGTGTGCAAGGTGGAGGGGAGTGAAGGAGGGGAAATGGGACAACTGTAATAGCATAATCAATAAAAAATATCAAATATTAATAAATAAAAAATAAAAATAAATTTTAAGAAAAGAAATAGTTGGTAGGAAAAAAAAAGATTTTTATGTACTTTCCTTTACAGGTGGCAGGGCCTATCAGGCAGATTACCCAACTACTACTGATCAGGCGATTCCTGATTGACTCATTTAAGACTCCATTTCTGGGAGAGCCAAAACTGCAATTAAGTCTCAGTTTGGTGAGCTGGGCTTAGCATAAGTTACTCCATGTTGTGCCTGCTGTCTAATATTTAACACTCCCTACATCCTATCACACAAAAGGCTTGGCTCATGTACAACACAGAGCAACTTAAGTTGCCCTCCCAAAAATGGCCTGCAGGTGAGCACTGAAAGATTCATTACCAACCCCTGGGTGAAGCAATCAGCAAGCAAAGGCACCAGGCATTAATAAGTCAAGGTTTCTGGCCTCAGTGCCTTTTCACAAAAGTTTAACATCTAGAAAGGCAGGAGACAGACTACACACACCTTCATGTTGCTGGCATCAAGGGGAACCTGAGGGACATATCCAGACCACCATCTAGACCCCAGTGTTAACAGAAGAGGGAAGAGTCTGAAGTAACCTTGAAATAGCAAATTATATCAGCATCTTTCCAGCTGATCCCAAGGACTCCACATTTTGCATAAGCCTGTTTGAAAGAATATGGAGAGAGGATAAAGACTTAGTTAGAAACATGAGAAAAAAAGTCTTTATCTGCATTAGGAAGGACATGTAAACATATACACTCCCTAAGTGCAACGGACAAGAAACAGGCATCAATACTGAGCCTATCTACTTAACAAACGGGGAAGGACCTAGTAGACTAGGGGAAGAGCAGGACCCCAGCCGAGGTCAGTTAGACCACAAACACAAGGTCAGGGTACAGTCAGGAACTAATGTGGAGCTCAGTTCTCAAGCAACTTCCTGGAAGCAGTCTCCTGCCAGTCTAAGGCAAAACAGCTAAAAACCAAAGTAGCAACTACCATTTATTAAGCATCTTCCAAGAAGATTTATAAATGTTATTATAAATCATACCTCCCAACCCCTTATAATCTCATTCATTATCCCCACTTTAGAGATGAACTCAACACTCTAAGAAAAAACTTAAGACTTAGAAATGAGCAAAAGAGATTACTGGATGTCCACTTAATGGCGTGCTGGAGCCTGTAGGTACTTTATGATTTCACCTACAGGGGTGTGCCTTTGCCTTTGAAAAGGCATAAGGGACCTCTGCCCAAGGCCCCAAGGTGCCAGATAACCAAAAGGAATGCTGGACCACAAAATGTCACCACCAGCTGACTGTATCTCCCTTCTAAATGCCTGCTTCACCTAACCCATATGCACAGTGGATCAATGTTTGACCATTATTCAACCCTTCTAGGGTGGCAGTAATGAGCAGTCAGCCATCTTGTCCCTACAGCTCAGGAGCCAATGTGCTTACCAGACAACAGAGCTAGAAAAAAAAGTCACCCAAGCCTGGAATGGGAAATTCTGTAAGCTTATGTTTCTCAAAAAGTATGCCTTTTCAGGCAAGCCCAATTTGTCCCCATTTTATAAAAGCAGCCAAGCAGAGTCAGCCCCCGGGACCATGTCAGAGGATGGTCCTTTCCTCTGTGTTGCTTCTTTGTGCTTGAGCAAAAGCTTAATAAAATCTGCCTGGAATTTTCTAGCAGGAGTGTCCAACCTTTTGGCATCTCTGGGCCACACTTGAAGAACAGCTGTCTTGAGCCACACATTAAACACACAAACACTAACAAAAACTAATGAGCCAAAAACACCATTTTAAGTACATGTATGATTTTGTGTTAGGCTACATTCGTAGCCACCCTGGGCCGCATGCAGCCCACACGCCACAAGGTTGGGCACCCCTGTATGGGGTTTTCCTCTTGATTTGTATCTTGGGGAACCCAAGCACTCCAACACCAATAACACCTTCACTAGGCTATTGTACAACTCTAGCAGTAGATTTTTAACTTGCAGAAAACTGTTAACCATGAATAACTCTTGTCCATAAAAATGCAAATTAATTGTATTTTGTAAGATCCATTTGATTACTACCCTAGAGATAAGTCTTGTAAGTTTAACATTTTTGACTGCATTTTAATTTATGGTTCTTTCTTCCAGTAAAGATGGTGGCATAGGTAAACATGGTACTCAAAAACTCTCACAACTACATCAAAACTACGACTCAATCAGAGAAAAACCTTATCATTCAAAACACCTGAAATCTAGATGAACAGAAGTCCTACAACTGAGTATATACAGACAGAAGATCCCACATCAGACTGGTAGGAGGGGAGGAGACAGGGAACAGGCTGGTCCCACACCCACATGTGGCAGTTAAAAACCAGGAGCGATATCTGCCCTGGCTGGTGTGGCTCAGTGGATTGCACACCAGCCTGTAAAAACCATGGGTTCAATTCCCAGTCAGGGAGCATGCCTGGGTTACAAGCCAATGTGTCTCTCCCTCTCTTTCTCCCTCCCTTCCCCTCTCTCTAAAAATAAACAAGTAAAATCTTAAAAAAAAAAAAAAAAAAACCCCACGAGGGATATCTCAGCTGTTGAGGACCCCGTAAGGAGCAAGGAATCCCAGCCCTACCAGATGCCCCAGCCCAAGGTTCCAGTGCTGGGAAGAGAAGTCCCCATAACTTCTGTTTGTGGAAACCAGCAGGGATTGTGCCTGAGTGAGATGGAGAGTTTTTGAAGTCCCACGCACTCCTCTTAAACAGCCCGAGCAGACTTACTCTGACTCACTCTGAGTCCCAGCAATGGGGCAGCAGCTGGAAAGGTACCAGGGTCATAAGAGGAAGAAATAGTGTCTGGCATCAGGGTGAGGGGTGGAGGGCCAGCTCTCTCCCAGACAAAAATGTTGGCAGAGGCCACTGTTCTTTTGCTGAGTCCTGCCCCACAGACCTGGCAGGCAGGCACCACATCTGAGTCTCCATCAACTTCCTAACAATATTTACTCCACCACGGTGATTCCCTGAGACACAGCCCCACCCAACTTATGGGCCCACCCAAGCTGTTTCTAGTGGCTTTCCCATACAAATGGCCTATCTGGGTTGATACTTTACTTTCCTAAATCCCTCAAACAAGAAGCATCTAGCCTCTGCAGGAAACCTCTTGCTAAGTGGCTTTAGGCCCAGCACTAATGGCAGCCAGTCAGTCTTTCTTCACAACTTGGCCTCTTCCAAGCACTGCCAAGCCTAGCACAAGTAGCAGCTACCTGTAGATCACTCTGCAGCTGCTGACAGGTGGGCCCAGGCAGGGACCAAGCAGCAGCTAACCTTGTACTTCCAGGGAGGCCCCACAGCCAGTGCACGTAGTGGACAGCTTCAGACTACGCAGGATTACAACTCTACTATCTCCATAAGCCAGAGACTCAAGGAGAAGGCTCAGTGAACACCAAAGCCCCAGTGAAGCAAGTCTGCTCCATAGGGTCAGCTCCTGCACAGCAGCTCCTCTGCTGTAGTCATAGCCAGCCCGCACAGCCAACTGGCCTGGGGGTAAATCCCTCCTAATGACACCAATAGCAATCAAGTCTCAGCTATGATAGAACCCTACACACAGCCCACAGAGAGGTGCACCTGGAGCACCCAGTTCAGGCAATTTGGGAGGCTGAGCCACTGAGCCCTACAGGACACTTACTACATAAAGCCACTCTACCAAGTCTGGGACAGATAGCAGCTCCACCTAATAAATACAAACAAACACAGTGAAGCAGCCAAAATAAGAAGACAAAGAAACAGATCCCAAATGAAAGAACAGAAGAAATCTCCATAAAAAGAACTAAATGAAATGAAAGCAAGTAAACTACCAGAGTTCAACCTTATCATGGTTATTTATAAGGACGCTCAAGAAACTTAATGATAACTTCCACAGCATAAAAAAGAACAAGTCAGAAATAAAGGATACACTAACTAAAATGAACAGTAACTTACAGTGATCAATAGTAGCATAGATGAAGCAGAGAGTCAAATCAGCAATTTGGAATATAAGGAAGCAGAAAACACCCAATCAGAATACCCAAAAAAGAAAAAAAAGAAGAAGCAGATGCACAAGAAGAAGAAGAACCCAAAAATATTAGGATAGTGTAAGACTTTGAGGCAACTTTATGTGTACCAACATTCGCATCATGAGGGTACCAGAAGAGAAAGCAAGGAATTGAAAATCTATTTGAAAAAATAATGAGGATAAACATCCCTAACCTAGTGAAGGAAATAGACACACAAGTCCAGGAAGCACAGAGTCTCCCAAACAAGATGAACCCGAAGAGGCCCACACCAAAACACATCATAATTAAAATGCCAAAGTTAAAAATAAAAAGAGAATCTTAAAAGCAGCAAGAGAAAAGCAGTCGGTTACCTACAAGGGAACTCCTGTAAGACTGTAAGCTGATTTCTCAAGTCACTTTTTAGGCCACAGGACTGGCATAAAATATTCAATGTGATATAAAGTAAGGACCTACAACCAAGTTTACTATATATGGCTCCAAAGAGAACAAAGGAGGCTATGGACTTTCAGAAGAGCAGGGACCTGGATAGTAGCCCATCCTGGGTGACTATACTCCCAGAAACACGCAGATCTGGGTTCAGGGTAGTTACCCAAAGGATTCAGTTCAAAATTCTCCAACTTCTGCATCCTAGATGTGGAGGTGGTTACCATATTGGAACACCCATGGGCTAGGGAACTGGACCTACACCCAGAAATTCAACCCACCAATAATCCCACAACCTCCATATTTATTTTCACATTTCACACAATTCATTGAACATTTACTAGGCAGGCAACAGTGGGACCAACACTGAATGAAGACAAG
Organism: Trachops cirrhosus; assembly: GCA_028533065.1. Lineage (NCBI taxonomy): Eukaryota > Metazoa > Chordata > Mammalia > Chiroptera > Phyllostomidae > Trachops > Trachops cirrhosus. The sequence continues at coordinate 91,757,660 of CM052542.1, read as the reverse complement.
GTTAACTACTGTCCAGGAGCTTACCCTTTATGGGGCTGGGAGACATAAACACAAAAATGAAACGTAAGACACCTGCATAAGGCACCTAAGGTATAAAGTACTACAAAAATCAAAAAGAATGTGCCCTCCTCTAATGAGGCTAAGAAAAAACTGAAAGGAAGAACTGGTCTTTGAACCAAATCTTAAAGAACATATGATTTTATCATAAAGGTAAAGGACAAGAAAGAGCATTCTAAGTTGAGGGTGATAATGTTAAAAAACACTATCTGCCAGTAGTCTGACTTTTGCAATGTTTGAGTACACAGGGAAACAGGAGTACAGAAGGGAACAAGTTGGTGGGATTGAGGACAAGGACCAAAGTCTCTTGTCTGTAGGTCTTCCCCACCTGGCTGAGTACCTATCTTATAGCAGATGTACCAGACATGTCACATGAAGGTCAGGATGAAGTCACATGAGGGCCACTGTGACAAAAGCAGATGAGAGCTTCAGAAGATGATAATGTACCACCTGGAGATCCATAGGGGGAACAAGGTAAGGACAACTGTTATCATCTGGCCCTGGGGAGAGCCAAAACTGGGCAAGCTGGTAGGTCAAACATCCCAAAGATGGAACCAACAGGTCTGTCTTAGCATATATCTGACCCTGATTATCTTACACAAGCAAGTAAACAAATCCAAGTCACAAAGTGCTAGATAAAAACATGGCCTTAGGAGGAGGGAAGATGGCGGCATGGTAGGAGGGAGCACACTCCACCACCCTCTTCACACGGGAGAAAAACCTAGCTGTTCTATGGAGGACCAGAGCAAATAGCCAACATTATCACAACATATATGAAAATAGGAAATCAAAAATTATAGCAGACATTGAAAGATCAGACGGTAAGGAGATTTCTGCAGGATAATAACGGCCCAGGGATCAGCTTGGGGAGCAGGGAGGTTGCAGCCCCAGCCCCAGAGCTCCGGGGTCTGCTGCAGGGCTCTCGGGGTGGGGAAGCTGGGTCAACCGCTCCCTCCCTGGCCAAGCAAGGACTGAGCAGCGCTGATCCCGGGGATCGCGCAGCAGGCTCTTGGGAAATCGCGGCCCAGCTGGTGCAACCAAAGACGGCTGGGCCGTGGGCGGGCACCCCAACGGGGAGACAGTGATTTTTGGTGGAAGGCCCGGTGCCCACAGCCGTGAGCACAGAAAAGCTGTGGGCGTTCTACGGGATCCCCAGTGCCCAGGCCGTGAATTCAGGGGAACTGCGAGCCCCTCCAAATCCACAGAGTGCACACCTGTGAACCCAGAAAAGGAGCGAGTACTCCGCAGTGAGCTTCGGAGAGAGTGTTGAAGAACCCCCCAGACCCCACACCCAGGTGAGAGGCACCAGACAGGCTCTAGAGAGATAGCAGCCCAGCCAATGGGTCCAAGAACGTCAGGGTCCTGGTGATTTTTGGTGGAAGACCTGGTGCCTACAACCGTGAGCCTGGAAAAGGCGTGGGTGTTCAGCAGAATCCCCAGTGCCCAGGAAGTGCAGTGGGGGGAGTGGGGGAAATGCGTGCCACTCGGGATCCACAGAGTTCACACCCCTGAAACTGGAAGGGGCAAGGGCACTCCGCACTGGGCTCTGGAGGGACTGCTTGGGAGCGCGCAGATCCGGTGCCCAGGGCCCTTCCAGGGGTGTTGGGCACACGGCTGGACCTGGGGACAGTATGCCAGAGGCTGACTGAGTTCTGAACAGGAGGGGAAAAAAGCCACTGCATTCGCCCCTAAGACTGCTGCAGTCAGCAAAACCAGGCAAACTGGTTTGGCCAGTTTGAAACCAACAAAAGGGTTATTTTTTTTTTTTTCTTTTTTTTTCTGTTTTCCTTGATTTTTTTTATTAAGAAACTTTTTATTTTTTAATTCTTATTATTTTTATATCTTTCAACTCCTTATGCTTCTACTCCTTTCTACTGTTGATCCTTCTCCCTGTTTTTCCAAATTTATCTCTTCCTTCCATCTTGTGATTTTTTCCTTCATTTATTTTATTTGTTTTGAACCTGCAAGTAATACCATATCTGTATTATTATTTCATTATTCTTACACTTTTTACTATAATAGTATTTTATTATTCCTCTTCTTTATGTATAGTCTTCTTTGCTTGGCTGGTTATAATGTATCATTTAACAGGTTTCCCCTGTTATCTCATTCATAGTGTATAGCTAATTAACTGTCCTTCATTTGTGTTCCATTAGTACACTTCTCAAGGCTCTGTACTCCCTATTCTTGTTATCTAGATCTCATAGATTCTGTCATAGGATTGTTCCTCTAATATTACTGTAAATAATAGCTATTCCATACAATTGTAAATACTGCACAACATACCTCCCAGACCTTAGTGCACTTCTCAGTTTCCGGAATTCTATTACTATAGTGGTTAACTCTGTTCTCTCCCACACTGCACCTATTTACTACTCTTTACTCTCACCTTACCTCAGAATCTGACCTCCCACACCACACAGTTTCCTAGATCCAACTCACAATCCTTTCCTTCCCAACAAGAGTCTTATCTTCTTTACATCCTTTCTAAAAAGTGGCTGGTGGGGTGGAAGATCACAGTTAAAACTATACACAGCCAAAGGATCTCCTATCTCTTTTTACTTGTGGCGACTGTAAGTTTCATGGCATACTCTCTTGCTGTCTTAAACCATCTTGCCTTATCCATCCAACTGATTATAAAAAATAGTACGTGGAAGCTGTGAACACTTGGATACCAGAAGGACATGGTACCACTGAATCTCACAGGTACTCTACCACAGAAGTTCACACCATAAACCCAGGGAGCCAGAACAGGTCAATTTAAGAAGCTGAGGCTAGCAAGAAGAGTCTCACGAACAATGAGAAGAAAAAGAAACAATCCCAAAATGAAGGGAAAGGAGGAAGCCTCATAAAGAATGCGAAATGAAATAGAGGCAACTCAACTATCAGATATTCAATTCAAAGCAATGATTATCAGGAAGTTCAATGTAATCACAATGACCTACCAGAAAGTACAGAGAAATTACAATGAACTGAATGCAAACTATATCAACATGAAAAAGGAAATAGAAACTATCAACAAGGGCCATGAGGAAATGAAGAATACAATTTCTGAACTGAAGAACACAGTAGAAGGAATATAAGCAGGATTGATGAAGCAGAATATCGGATCAGCGAGCTGGAGGACAAAATAGAAAAAAACACCCAGAAAGAGCAAGAACAGGAAAAGAGGCTCAGAAAGAATGAAGAAGGATTAAGAGAAATGCCAGACAATATGTAACGTAATAATATTCTTATAATAAGGATACCTGAAGGAGAAGAAAAAGATCAAGGGATAGAAAACCTATTTGAAAAAGTTATCACGGAAAACTTCCCTAATCTGATGAGAGAAAAAGTCACACGAATCCAGGAAACACAGAAAGTCCCAATCAAGAGAAACCCAAAGAGGCCCAACTCAAGACACATTATAATTAAAATGGCAAAATTTCAAGACAAAGAGAGAATCTTAGAGGCAGCAAGACAGAAACAGGAAGTAACATACAAGGGAGCCCCAATTAGGTAAGCAGCTGACTTCTCAACAGAAATGCTCCAAGCCAGAAGAGAATGGCAAGAAACATTCCAAGTAATGAGAACCAGAGGTTTGCAACCAAGGCTACTTTACCAGCAAGGCTCTCAATCAAGATAGAAGGCCAAATAAGAAGCTTCCCAGACAAAAGAAGTCTAAAAGAATACGCCTCCACCAAACCAGCTCTGCAAGAGATGCTAAAGGGACTGCTTTAAGGAAAGGAAGGAAAAAAGAGAGAGGAACAGAGGTATGTAAATGGCA
>CM052542.1:91728858-91753337 GCA_028533065.1 Trachops cirrhosus | reverse complement strand
AAGAATCCCGAAACCCCAATTTAAAAGAACCCATGCACCCCAATGTTCATAGCAGCACAATTTACAATAGCCAAGTGCTGGAAGCAACCTAGGTGCCCATCAGTAAGTGAATGGATCAAAAAACTATGGTACATTTACACAATTGAATACTAGGCAGCTGAAAGAAAGAAGGAGCTCATACCCTTTGTAACAGCATGGATGGAGCTGGAAAGCATTATGCTAAGCGACATAAGCCAGGCAGTGAAAGACAAATACCATATGATCTGGCCTTTAACAGGAACCTAAACAACAAAACAAAGAAACAAGTAAAAAATAACAAAAGACACTGAAATAGAGGACAGGTTGTCAGGGCCCAGAGGGGAGAGGGGAGGGAATTTCAGGGGAATTTCTGGGGAGAAGGGAAGGGTTTACAGGAACAAATACAGAGGACACATAGACAAAACTAGGGGGGTTGGAAATGGGAGGGAGGGATGGGTGGGTGGCCGGGAATGGGAATAAAGGATAGAAACTGTACTGAATAAACTAAAATAAAAAATTTAAAAAAAGAAAAAACATGGCCTTAGATGGAGCAAAAGATACCCCATGGTAGAGAGCAATTAAGTATGTGAATATGCTCAATAATTGTTGGGTTTGAACTAGTTATCCCACTTGAATAGTATCCAGGACCACACTCACCTCCTCCCCCCTATAGCCATATTTGTGGTGATCACACTGCTAGGCACTCATGGAATAATGTGTCTGGAATCCAGTGTTTTGGAGGCTCTAGCCTGAGGTAGGGGCTTACAGATTTTTATTTAAGCAAATAAATTTATACATAATTATAAAACAAAGGTCAGGGAGACACGAGTCATCAAATATTAATGTAAATTGATTAATAGGACAACTAAGATATGGGGCTTTTCCAATTGTCTAGATTTCATTTACCTGTAGATTAGCTATTCACTTTATACAGGCATTTTGAAATCTCAGTTTATTGTCATAATTTTGCAGCCGAGGCACTGAATCCCAAAAATGGAGCCAGATTACACATTTTACATTAACTCTGTGAACTCCCAAAGAAAATCCCATTGCTAACCAGACTCAGAACAAGTTACATCAGGACAGGGCAGCCCTGGAACTGGTGGAAGGATACGGAAACAGGAGTCACTCGTTTTGGCTTCTGGAGGATCCTTGGCTATCCCTTCTATAGAACATGCTGAGCCGGTTTACCTCACACTGGTCCCTCCCACTTAACTAGGGTGTTTTGGGGGGTCAAAATCATCTAAATATGCAAAATAACTTTGTAAACTAATGCATTATCAAATATAAAGAACTATCATTAGGGGATTATACCATTTTCTAGGCAGAAAAGAAAATAAAAAGCCACTAAAGCAGAAAAAAACTCCACCTAAGGGTAGAGGTACTCCACTTGGCTTTCAAAATACTATAATTAAGGTAACTTGATTGGCAACAGCAAATCCACTCAAGGTCAAAAGACTCCACTTAACAGCATCACACCCGCTGCTTAACAAACAAGCGGGGCCAGGACCTCGACCTCATCGCTAACAGTTGAACATCTCCAAACAGTATCCTCCAGACTTGAAGTGTTCACCAGGCCCTCTCGAAGTGACGTTTAAAGCTCAGGTCTTCCCCTTTGACTCTGTCTCCTCTTCCTTTCTAAGAGAACACACGCAGAAGCGGGCGCGCACCAACCTAAAACCTACTTGGAGTGAAATTTCAAAGCAATTTTCAAGGCAGCTCTCCACCCGCTTCCCAGGAAGTAAGAATACCTCTCTGCCCAGAACTCACCAGTTTCCATTTGTTGATTAAAAACCCAGACGGCAAGTCCCTTCCAGCCCCACTCAACATCAAGTGGATACCACCTGGCTCCACTTTGCAAAATTCTTGTCCCGCCACACGAGGAGTCTTTAGAAAGTTCAACTTAGGGTGCTCTCCCCCAGTAGATCCCACATCACGACGGCCTTTTAGGAGCCGGGAACTAACCCGGGGAAAATAAACACCCTCTCTCCTCTCACGCAGCCCACGCGCCTCGAGGAACTAGGGCACCCCGGAAGAACCCGACTCGAGCCCATCGCCCCAGTCCGCAGCTGCTCACCTTCACGTGATTCTCGACCGCCGCGCGGCCAGCTAGCTTCTTGGCCTCCTCGGCCTTGGACATCGTTGAGGGGCCCGGCAAGACGCTGCTGGCTTCCTCGCCGTTAGTGTTTGTTTGACTCGCGCCGCGAATCCCCGACTGCGCGAACCCAGGCGGCTGCACGTGGGAGCCAGGGACTCCCCAACTGTTCCCGCCTCCTCCAGAGGCCGCGCCCCCGGCCCGCCCGGGCAGTGGGGCCAGGACCCGCCCGTAGAGGGTGCTGAAGGGCCCAGGGCGCTGCATCCCGACACCCGGCTCCTGACTTAGCTGCGGTCCCACCCAATGTGTGTTCTTCCGGAAGTCTGATCGACACGCGAGCAGCTCGTGCCCGCGTAGAACTTACTGGGACATGTAGTTCTATGCTTCCGTAGCCAAAGTCGTGAACCCTAGCCTGGACTACCAGCTCCACAATGCTCTGCGACCGGATACGCAATTCTTGGACGGCTTTGGCTACCTAGCCAGTGTGGAGGGAGTGACCGAGCTTGCGTGAATGCCGGGTGTTTTCTGTCTTCGTATTTCAGGGGAGGGGTTGTTAGATCTGTCCCTGTTGGTTTTTTTCCCAGCAGTAAATTAGGCGGTGGTCGAGACCTCAGGGCTGGGCAATTGCTTTGGGGAATAACGTCTCTAGACGCCCAAAAGAAACGCAAAAGGACGGGGGCGGGGGGAACGGGGACTGAAGTCTGCCTTAGACCTCCAAAGGCCCAGGACTAAAGTTTAGAATCCTGGGCCCTTAGACGTGGTCCTACACTTTGCGGTGTTAGATGGCGTGCTTCCTCCAGGTGGAGCAGGATCCCACCCCTATCAATGTGCCCTACAGAGAACCTGCAGTTGTTGACTAACAAGGACTTTTCACTGAACTTAAAAGCTTTCTCTTCTCTCTATCTGTAAGGTGTCTTGCTGTAGGGAATAGAAGAAGCAGAGAATTTTTATTTGTCCCCATCTTACAGGCAAGGAAGCTCATGCTCACCCCGGCCATACCTACAACTTGGAGGTCCTTACAAAGCACACAGACTTTGTGCTTCTCACCCATGTTGGTGGAATTCCTTGTCCGTCCATGAAGTCATCTTGAAACTCTGGGTTTTCTCCCTTTTCTGTGTACAAAGCACCAGTATGGGCTGCTGATACCGCCCTTATCACAATTCTCCTTGCTGTGCCCACTGAAGCTGTCAGCTCCTGGAACTTAGCCACCTTAGTCTAAGGAAAAAAAGTTACTTGCAGTGATATTTGGATCCTAAATTTTAGACATAATTTGGAAATTAGTCTTTTTCCTATTCAGTCTCTTCAGTACTAGCTACCCCAGAGGTTGGAGCAACTGTTAGTTGCCAGTCTTTGCTTTACCCCTCCAGCCTCGGGGCATTTGCCCTGGATCTCCCCACCACCATAAATGCTCTGCCCATCTATGCACTGCCAGTTTAATCTTACCGTTCACTCAGCTGAAATGCCACCTCCTCAGTCTTCCTAATCACCTTATCTAAATTGGGCTCCCACCCACCCATCCTCTGTCACTTTACCCCTTTTTTTTTCCATCATAGAACTGTCATGTATTTGTTTACTTAGTTTTGCACTTGTTTATTATCTATCCTCTCTAGAAAATATTTTGAGAAGAGGGACTTTTTTGCTTTTTCCCTACAGCATCCTCCATGTATTTACTACATAGTTTGTCCACAACAAATACTTAGAGCATGACTGGGTAACAGATTTTGTGCTTCAACCTCACATTCCACCTTCAGCCATACAGAATTTCAGTGTGCCATGCACATCTTACCTCCATGTCTTTGCACACTCTGTTCCCTTCCAACTCTCAGTTATTCTCGAGGATTCCACTCTTACTTATTCCTCTGCGACACTGAGCCCCACCTCAGCTGGGTTGGCTGCTCTTTCGTGCTTCCAATCACCTGTAACCTCTGTCATAATTTATCTCACTTTACTCACCTCACTGTCTCATTCAAAAGACTACAAGTCACTTTATGGCAGAGATCATATTTTCCTTATAAAATGCAGAGTGCCTGGCTCAATATTTTGGGAGTGAGCAATGAGTTTTACCAAGAAGTCAGAGGGTTACTTTCTAAGACACAACCACACATTTTAGCCATTGACCTTCACAGGCTAGTTACCTTCACCTCATTCAGGTCTCTGACAGCTCAGAGGTGTTACCTGCTGGATCACTTAATAAAGCACCATTACCCCAATTCTCACCCCTCCAATATCCATCCCATGCCCTTCCTATCACCTTATTGTGCTCTAACATCATCTTGGTAAGTAATCTGTTTCTTTTTTTATTGTCTGTATTCCCTCTTCTCAGATATAAACAGAAAATTTGCCTTTCTTATTCACTACTAGATCTTCACATTTGCAGAATAAATTAATTTGGGGACCAGCCCTTGGCTTTTCTTTCCCCTCATCCTCCAACTCCCCGCTTTCATCCTCACTTGGCCTCAGGCATAGTATAGAATAGCTTTTCTCTTTATTAGCCTACAAGTGGTTTCAGTGTAATAAATCATTTTATCAAGAAATTATGATAACCACAAACCAAGATAACTTCAGCCCAAATGTTTTTCCCTCTGCATCCCTTGTGTTTGCTGTGTATGAAGCACATAGTATGCACTAACGGGTGCTCAGCACAGCATTGCTGATGTCTTTTACAGCAATTCTTTTCTTGCAGATTTCTCTGACTCAAGGCCTAGCCAGAGCTTAGAGAGGAGGGTGTTCTAATAGAGGCTACTGGGCCTGGTCCTCCACACACATGGGCAGGGTTCAAGCTGAAGAGGAACAGAAGCTGAGATGGGCAACCTCTGTTCTCCCCACTAGAAATGCAGGACAAGTGTTGGACATTTAGAATAAGTTGACATAAAGTGCTATTAATTGAAACTGCAGAAAATGAGCATTGTTTTTTTTATTATTACAGGGAGGATAAAAGCAAAAGAAGTTACTGATTTTCTCAGCATGTTTTTCTTAAGATGGTTAGAAAGTCCAGGCTCTCACAGGCTTCAGTTTTTTCTAAATTATAATCTAAATACATATTGGGTGATGATTCAGATGATTTTATTATGAATTTTTAAAAGACTTTATTTATTTTTAGAGAGAGGGGAAGGCAGGGAGAAAGAGAGGGAGAGAAACATCCATGTGCATGAGGTACATTGATTGGTTGCCTCTTACACACCCCCAACTGGGGACTTGGCATGTGCCCTGACTGGGAATTGAACTGGCAACCTTTCAGTTCACAGGCCTGCGCTCAATCCACTGAGCCACAACAGTCAGGGCTGAATTTTTAAATAGACATTTTTTTACAGCAATTTTGTATTTACAGCAAATTTGAACAGAAGGTGCAGAGAGTTGCCTGTACTCCCTGTTCCCACACATGCATGGCTTCCCCAGCTATCCATATCCCCTACCAGAGTCATATGCTTATTACAATTGATAAATCAACATTGACACATCATTATCACTAAGAGTCCATAGTTTGCATTGTAGTTTGCATCAATGTTAGTGTTACACATCCTATGGATTTGAATAAATGCATAATGACATGTATCCACCACTGTAGTATCAAACACAATAGTTTTACAGCCCTAAAAATCCTCTGTGCTCTGTCTATTCATCCCCCCTAATCCTTGGCAAGCATGATCTTTTTCCTGTGTCCATAGTTTTCCTTTTTTTCAGAATGTCATATCGTTGTAATCCTATATAGCCTTTCAGATTGGTTTCTTTCACTTAGTAATAATAGTCATTTAAGTTTTCTCCATGTCTTTTCATGGTCTGATGGCTCATTTCTTTTTAGTGAATTTAGTACATTCCATTGCCTGGTTGTACTACAGTTATTTATCCACTCACATACTGAAGGACATCTTAGTTGCTTTTGGGGTTTTGCAATTATGAGTAAAGCTGCAGTAAATATCCATGTGCAGGTTTCTGTGTGGACATAAGTTTTATGCTCTTTTGGGTATATTACAAGGAGCACAATTGCCAAATCATATGTTAAGGAGAGGCCTAGTTTTCAAAGAAACCACCAAACTGTCTGCACCATTTTGCATTCCCAGCAGCAATTTATGAGAGTTCCTGTTGAGGCACACCCTTGTTCACATTTGCTGTTGTCAGTGTTCTTGATTTTGGCCATTCTCATAGGTCTGTTGTGGTATCATGGTTTTCTTAATTTGCATTTACCATTTGACAAATGATGTGGAGCATCTTTTTGTATGCTTATTTGTCATCTGTATATCTTCTTTGGCAAGGTGTTTGTTAAGATCTTTGGCCTACTTTTTAATCAGAGTGTTTGTGTACTTATTGTTGGGTTTTCAGATTTCTTTGTGTATTTTGGATTATAGTCCTTTATCTAATATGTCTTTTGCAAAAATTTTTTCCAGTCTGTGGCTTCTCTTCCAATTCTCTCAACAGTGTCTTCCACAGAGTAGAAAATTTTAATTTTGATGAAATCAAGCTTATCAATTCTCTGTTTTTATGAATTGTACTGTTGGTGTTGCATCTAAAAAGTCATTGGTGTTGAATCTAAAAAATCATTGTCAAACCCAAGGTTATCAGGATTTTCTCCTATGTTATTTTCTTGAAGTTTTATAGTTTTGTGTCTTACACTTAAGTATGTGGTCCATTTTGAGTTAACTTTTGTTCAGCATGTAAAGTTTGTGTCTAGAGTAACTTTTTTGCATGTGGATGTCCAATTGTTTCAGACCAATCTGTAACACATTTCCTCATTGCTCAGGGCCCAAGAATCCTCTGTTTACTTCTCCTGGATAATAGGTGTACTTCCTGCTATTAGACAATAAAAACTATGCTCAGACTTTCTGGAAGCTCAAAACTTCCACTTTTTAGTGATGGAATGCAGCAGTAAATTTCTTGAGTCTTTCCTATTTTTTGTCCATTTCCAATTCCCAACTATGTTTGAGAATACCTTGAACTATCCCTTTACATATTTACCAAAAAATATAAGCAGCACTATACCATACAGGTTTTAGGAATGCCTTTGATTTTTACCACAGATGTCTTTGGAATAAATTCATTTATCCCAAAGCCACACTGTCCACTAAGGAGAGAAGTCACCATCTATTCTTTCCAATTATACTCAACTGCCTAGACTGGCTCATGCAATATGCACCAGATAATACAGCCACCCAAATGTGCCAGCACCCCACAAAATTTAGCACAGATTTAAGTCAACATTTATTATCAAGTCAACATTTCCCTCTACTTAAAGAAAACTCTCCTCCTTTGCTCCCATTGAGAATTCATAACTCTCTTCTCAATCTGTTTCACACTAAGCAGAAGATTTACAGTCAGCTGCACCATATAGCCACTCAACAAATATTTATGGAGCATTTACTATCTGCTGGGTGCTACTCAAGGTACCAGGATCACAGCAATAGGCCACACAGAAAAATGCCTGTCATTTTGAAGCTCACGTGCAAGTCCTGGTTTCTGTCTCCACTGGCAAGGCCAGGGCATCTTCCAGTGGAAATGAGTCCATTACTTCAGTACCTCAAAGGTGGATGATGCAGTTAAAAGAGTATTCTCCAAAAAAAAAGGTAAAGTTCAAGTCCCATACAGGTTTAAAATGAACACATTAATTATTTCATTTATCTCATTAACGAGGAAAGTGGTGAGGTGTTACAACCAGTTTAAAAGAGAAGTCAAAATAATCAAACATGTAAGATGAAATGAATATGCAAAATTCATTGGCAAAACAAAACTCTTTCTATGGTGGAACAGGGGAATCAGTTGAATCTCCTCTAGTATTGCTGTGAGTTAGCCATAATTTATACGATTGAAAAATAGCTTTTATAAAATCAGAATGAAAACCTGAAAGGGGTCCTCTACAGTCTAGACAATGCACGGTTTTCCACTGTAGCACAAAATTTTCTCTACAATGCCAACATCAAGGTTTCTGTGTACCCTATCTCTCTAAAGCTACAAGAATGTATCACAAGATTTCTCAGACTCAGAACTGTGGACTTTTTGAGTCATAATTCTTTATGGTAGGGACTGCAGTATCCCTGGCCTTCGCCCACTAGATGCCAGTAGCACCTTCAAATCCTGCACTGGTGATGATCAATGGTATCTCCAGTCATTGCCTAATGTCCCTTGGGTGGCAAAGCCATCCCAGGTTGAGAACAGCTGTGTTAACAGTAGAGGTTCATATAAATACAACAGCACCAACCCCAATCCCACAAACTGTAGAATACACAAGCAATCCTAGAACAATTATTTTCTGTTCTCCTTCTGCAAATATTTCCCATTTAAACACCAATTCATTTGTTAGGTAGCAGCTAGGAATGAGCAGCCAGAGGGTAAATAAAGGCAGGGCCCTCACCATTACAACCTAACAAAGAACTTAATACAGGAGGTTAGAAGCAAAAGGAAGACATGTCTCACCAATTAATTTAGCAGTCCTAAGCTCGATTTGATAACATAGCCAGGTGTTGTGAGCATTACAATCAAAGTAGCACAGGAGGTGGGGAGAGTCCTTGAGACTGTGCTGAGAGAGGGGGCTTCTGTAAACTTCTGTAACAATTGCACAGGAGGAAGAGGGGGACCTATGCTTAGAAAGGGGGCCTCAGTAACAATTTCACTAACAAAGACAAGGAGCCATTACTGCAAAAGAAAGCCTTTGTAGCTGTACATTATTCCCAAGATTTAAAAGGGACAGAATGAGGGGGAACCTAGAAGGTATATAACCCCTTAACACCAATAGTCGGTGTACTCAGATTAGCTAAGTACCCACTTGTTTCCTTGGCTCAAGTGTATAGAGCAAACTTACCAATAAGCTAACAGACTTACTAACAGCTTTATTTCCTCCCTATGTGGGGCATTTAGACTAGCTGGGTGCCTGCTTACAGCTTGTGTTCATGTGTTTCATAAATGAACTTGCTATCTCATTTCCACTATACATGTTTGTCTCTCGCTTGAATTCATGTCTTGGGAGCAAGACAAGAACCAAGGCAGGGGAGGGAGCCTCTTGACTCTGGTTTCTCTCTTCCCATCCATAACACATTCACATAGTTGCAGTTCTCTAGCAACAAGCTAGTCCTAGTACCCAATATTTATCCTACAAATCTTATGAACATTTCAGTAGCCACAGACTTGTCCTCTTCCCCTGGCCTCACAAACTAATACAGAACCTGCTGTAATTAGCAGTTCAATTTTCTCCAACCTCTTTCCCCTCTCTCATCTTCTCTATCTCCCTCCATCCCAACCCTGCCTCCCACCCCAAGACCTCTGAGAAGAATCTCAGCCAAACCACTCACCCTTTCAGACCCCACAGAAAGTACCAGATTCCTCATAGCAACTCAAAAAATATTCTCGAAAACAGTACTTTTATTATATGTAATGTACTGATATTTTGTATTTAGAAAACACACTAAACTGATTTCACCCATGGTGTGTAGAGACCAGCAGTTTAAAATACACAACTTTGGGGCCTCTAATTCAGGATCAGAGGAGGAGAGAGATCCCTAGAGGAAGAATTTATTTAGTGAAGCCCATTATATATTAAAGAGTAGAAAATAAAGTTGGGAGGAAGAAAAGCTGTACAGACTTTGGGTGGAAGCTAGTCTGGTTGAGGTTCTTTTAAGAAGCTGCCTCAACCTGGTAATTTCCAAGCACTGTCCCTAAGACCTAAAGGTGCGACTGAAGCACATTGCGGCAAAAGGCCACATATTTTTGTTGAGAATCCCAGAATTGCTTTTCCTTATTGCTTCCAGGGACATTGCCTCCTCCATACCCCCAACCTAAAGGGGTAACAAGTGAATGTGCTGTCCGAAAAGGATACTTTTCACCAAACCAAGTAGGTTTTAATAGCCAGTTTCAAACTTCTTTTTTCCCTGGCTCCACTTCACTTGGTGGCCTTGACTTTTCCCAGGGCAAGAAGCCTCTCCGAGAAAAGAGGCAAGTTAGGAAATCTTTCACCTCTGGGTGAAAAAACTAAGCTCAAACTGGCCCGAATCACACAAAAAAAATGATTGGTTCCAAAAGCCAAATGTTCACAGCTTAGCTTGATTTGGACCTCAAAGGATGTGATTATATCCCATATCTCAGCTCAGCTACCGCTGGGTTGGTTCCAGCCTCAGATGAACTTTTCCCTTTATCCCAAGACACACAGCTTCCCGAAGTTTCAGATGTGTGTTCCTCACCCTCTGAACAAAAACCTCCATTATTTTTATTTTATTTTACTTTTCAGTCACAGTTGACATTCAATATTATATTAGTTTCAAGTGTATAGCATAGTGGTTAGACATTTATATACTTTAAGAAATGATCCTCTTCATATTTCAAGTACCCGCTTGACACCATACATAGTTATTACAATATTATTGACTATATTCCTTGTGCTGTACTTTATTTACAACCCCATGATTGGATTGCATTTACCCATTTGTACTTCTTAATCTCATCAACATTTTCACTGAGCACGGTAAACCCCACTCCCCTCTCACAAACATTACTTACTCTCGGTATTTATGAGTGTTTCCATTTTGTTTTGTTTTGTTTTTAGTATATTTTATGGATTTATGCTATTACAGTTGTCCCATTTTTTCTCCCTTTTATTTCCCCCCACCATGTACCACTTCCCTCCAGCATTCCCCCCTGCCCTAGTTCTTGCCCATGGGTTGTACATATATGTTCTTTGGCTTCTCTGTTTCCTATACTATTCTTGACCTTCTCCTGTCTATTTTGTACCTGTCAATTATGCTTCTTATTTCCTGTACCTTTTCCCACTTTCTCCCACCTCCCTTTTCCCGTGGATAATTCTCCATGCGATCTCCATTTCTGTGATTCTATTCCTGTTCTAGTTCTTTGCTTAGTTTGTTTTTGTTTTTAGGTTCAGTTATTGATAGTTGTTTGTTCTCATTTTACAATTCACATTTTTTATTATCTTCTTTTTCCTAGATAAGTCCCTTTAACATTCCATATAATAAGGGCTTGGTGATAATGAACTCCTTTAACTTGACCTTATCTGGGAAGCACTTGATCTGCCCTCCCATTCTAAATGATAGCTTTGCTGTAGAGAGTAATCTTGGCTGTAGATCCTTGCCTTTCACACTCTTAATATCTCTTTCCAGCCCTTCTTGCCTGCAAGGTTTCTTTTGAGAAATCAGCTGACAGGCTTATGGGAAGTCCTTTGTAAGTAACTCTCTCCTTTTCTCTTGCTGCTCTTAAATTTCTCTCCTTATGTTTTAATCGCAATTTAATTGTGATGTGTCTTGGTGTGTTCCTCCCTGGGTCCAACTTCTTAGGAACGCTCTGAGCTTCTTGGACTTACATATCTACTTCCTTCACCAGATTGGAGAACTTTTCTTCATTATTTTTTCAAATAAGTTTTCAATTTCCTGCTCTTCCTCTTCTCCTTCTGGTACCCCTGTGGTTCGGATGTTGAAAATTTCAAGTTGTCCCAGAGGTTCCTAAGCCTCTCCTCATTTTTTTGAATTCTTGTTTCTTCATTCTGTTCTAGTAGAATGTTTATTTCTTCCTTTTCCAAATTGTTGATTTGATTCCTGGTTTCCTTTCTCTTCACTATTGGTTATATTTTCCCTTATTTCACTCTGTATAGCTTTCACTTCTTCCTTTATTTTGTGTCCATACTCAATCATTTCTGTGAGCATCCTGATTACCAGTGTTTTGAACTCCCCATCTGACAGGTTGACTATCTCCTCATTGCTTGGTTCTTTTTCTGGGGTATTGATCTTTTCTTTCATTTGAGCCACATTTCTTTGTCTCGGCACATGTGTTATGTTGTAAGGGGCAGAGCCTTAGGTATTTGACAGGGCAGGGCAACCCACTTCACTGGTTTGTGGCTCTGTATGTGGTAGAGGGGTCAGAGAGAATAATAATGCTTGCTTGACTCTCACCCCACTTCCAGTCGCTTCCCCCACTTCTCACAAGTGAATTGCATCCTTCTAGGTGCTGCCCTGGTGCTGATTCTTGGGTGAGTGGGCTTGTGTACATTGGTCTCTCCAATGGATTCTCCTGTGAGACTGGCAGTTTCTCCCACTGATGAAACCCTCTCAATTTTTTATAGCCAGAGGTTTTGAGGTTTTATTTTTGTCCTGGCACTGGAACCCTGGTTTGTGCAGTCTGTCTCACTCCCCAGTTGTGCCTCCTGGTTTATCCACACATGACTGTGGGACCACATGGTCTGCCAGCCACCGCCTTGCCACATGTCCTCTCCATGCCGGCTTCCCATCTCCACCCTTCCTACCAGTCTGGATGAATATTTCTTCTTTAACTCCTTGGTTGTCAGACTTTCATAGAGTTCGATTTTCTGGCAGTTCTGGTTGTTTTTTGTTTTTAAATCGGTTGTTATTCTTCTTTTGGTTTTGTGAGGAAGTGAAGCATATCTACCTATACCTCCATCTTGGTCAGAAGCCATACGTGTCTGTTTTTATGCCAATACCATGCTGATTTGATTATTACAGTCTTGTAATACAGTTTGATATCAGATAGTGTGATGCCACCAACTATTTTGTCTTTCTCAAAATTGCTGTGATTATTCGGAGTCTTTTGTGGGTCCATATAAATTTTGGATTATTCTAGTTCTGTGAAAAACACCATTGGTATTTTGATGGGAATTACATTGAATTTATAGATTTTTGGGGGTAGTATAGACATTTAACCATATTTTTTCTATCCATGAGCACAGCATATGCTTCCATTTATCTGTATCTTCAATTACTGTCTTATAATTTTCTAAGTACAGGCATTTACATCCTTGATTAAATTTTTCCTAGGTATTTTTATGCAACTGTAAATGAATCTTTTCTTGGTTTCTCCTTCTGATAGTTTGTTATTGGTATATAAAAATGCAACTGGTTTCTAAATATTTATTTTTGTATCCTACTAATGCATTGAATTTATTTATCAGTTCTAATGGTTTTTTGGTACTCCTTAGGATTCTTTATATATTGTATCACGTCATCTGCAAATAATAACAGTTTTATTTCTTCCTTTCCAAGTTGAATGCTTTTATTTATTTATTTCATCTAATTGCTGTGGCTAGGAATTCCAATACTGTGTTGAATATGAGTGGTAAAAATAGATATTCCTGTCTTGTCCTTGATCTTAAGGAAAATGCTTATCAGTTTTTCCCCATAGAGTGTGATGTTAGCTGTGGTTTTGTCATATATGGCATTTATTTTGTCAAGTAATATCCCCTCTATTCCCACTTTGCTGAGAGTTTTATCATAAATGGGTGCTGGATTTTGTCAAATGCCTTTCTGCACCTATTGATATAATCATATGATTTTTATCCTTCATTTTGTTTTTGTGATGTATTATATTAGTTGATTTGCAGATATTGTACCAACCTTGCATCTCAAGAATAAATAGCCAATGATCATGGTGTATGATCTTTTTAATATCTTGTTGAATTTGGTTTGCTGATATTTTGTTGAGGATTATTGTATCTATGTTCTTCAGGAATATTGGTCTATAATTTTTTCCTTGTAATGTCTTTATCTGGAATTAGAATAATGCTAGCCTTGTAAAAGGAGCTTGGGAGTCTTTACTCTTCTTGAATTTTTCAGAATGATTTGAGAAAGATAGGTGTTAATTTTTCTTTTAATGTTTGTTAAAATTTACCTGTAAAGCCATCTGATCCAGGACTTTTGTTTGTTGGGAGTTTTGTGATTACTGCTTTGATTTATTAGTTGTAATATATCTATTAAGAAGTTTTATTTCTTCTTAATTTCATCCTTGATTTGGTGGCATATAATTGTTTGTATGATTTTCTTATAGTCCTTCACATTTCTGTGATGTCAGTTTTGACTTCTCCTCTTTCATTGCTGAATTTATTTATTTGGGTCCTGTCTCTGTTTTTCTTGATGAGTCTGTTTAAATGTTTATCAACTTTGTTTATCTCTTCAAAGAACCAGCTATTGGTATTATTTATCTTTTATATTTTTTTAGACTCTATTTTGTTTATTTCTGCTCTGATATTATTTCCTTCCTTCTACTCACTTTGGACTTTTTTGTTGTAATTTTTCTACTTCCCTTAGTTGTAGGGTTAGATTCTTTATTTGAAATTTTTTACTGTTTCCTAAGGAGGACCTGTATTGTTATGAATTTCTCTCTTTGGACTGTTTAACACTGTGTCCCAGAGATTTTGGGACAATGTTTTTATTTTTATTTGTCTGAAGATATCTTTTTATTTCTTCCTTAATCTCATTGTTAACTCATTCATTGTTAGTAGCATGTTATTTAGCTTGCATATGTTTTGTGGATATTTATTTATTTATTTATTTATTGTAATCAACCGCTTGTTTCATACCATTGTGGTCAGAGATGATACCTGATATGAGTTTAGTCTTCTTAAATTTACTCAGACTTATTTTATGGTTTATCCTGAAAATATTCCTTGTGCACTTAATATATTTTGTTGCCTTAAGGGGAAATGCTCTAAAAATACCAATTAAATCTTTCTAGTCAAATGTGTCATCTAAGCCACTATTTCCTTATTGATTTTCTGTATGGAATATTAATCCACTAATGTCAATGGGGTGTCTGGCTATAACTTCATTATTGATGATATCTCTTTTATATCCAAAATAGGAGTGCATATTTTGCACTCCTAAATGTTTACATTAGTACATTATGTACTGTGTACATAGTACATAAAAATGTTTACAAGGATCATATCCTCTTGTTAAATTGATTTATTTATCATTATGGATTTGATGATACTTCTTTGTTTCTTGTTATAGCCTGTTTTAAATTCTATTTTTTCTAATATAAGTATTGATACCTCAGCTTTTTTTTCATTCAAATTTGCATAAAATATCTTTTTCCATCCCTTACTCCTTGTGTGTATGTCTTTTGATTTGAAATGGGTTCTTTGCAGACAGTATATATATGGGTTTTGTTTTCTAATTTATTCAGCTATCTTATGTCTTATTACTAGAGCATTTAAGCTATTTACATTTAAAGTGACTATCGATAGGTACATATTTATTGCCATTTTATTGTTCATATTTGTGTTTCTGTTTTTTCTTTCTTAAAGAATGGTAAAATACATTCCTGGCTGGTGTAGCTCAGTGGATTGAGCACAGGCTGTGAACCAAAGGGTCTCAGGTTCGATTTCCAGTCAGGGCACATGCCTGGATTTCAGGCCAAGTCCCCAATGGGGGCCACACGAGAGGCAACCACACATTGATGTTTCTCTCTCTCTCTTTTTCCCTCCCTTCCCCTGTCTAAAAATAAATAAATAAAATCTTTTAAAAAATGGTAAAATACAATTTTAAAAAATTTGCAAAAGAATAAAATAAAATTTAAATTTTAAACAAACAAAAAACAGAATTCCCTTTAACATTTGTTTTACTCAAAGGTTTGTTGCTGATGAACTTCCTTAGCTTATTCTTGTTTGGGAAGCTCTTTATTTCTCCTTCAATTTTAAATGATAGCCTTGCAGGGTACAGTAATCAGGGTAGGTCTTCGGTTTTCATCACTTTGAATATTTCTTGCCATTCTGTCTGGCTTGCAAAGTTTCTTCTGAGAAATTAGGTGACAGTCTTCTGGGAGCTCCCTTGTAGTTACTAATTGCCTTGCTGCTTTTTAAGATCCTTTGTTTGTCTTCAACATTCACCATTTAAACTATGATGTGTTTTGGTGTGGGCCTCCTTGGGTTTATCTGTTTGGCATTCTCTGCTCTTTCTGGACTCATGTGTCTATTTCATTTGCCAGGTTAGGAAAGTTTTCAGTTATTATTTCTTCAAATATGTTCTCAATCTTGTGCCGTCTTCCTTCTTTCTGGTACCCCTATGATGTGGATGTTGTTATGCTTCACGTTGTTCCAGAGGTCCCTTAAACTGTCCTCACTTTTTAAAATTCTTTTTTTCTTTTTCTGCTCTGATTATGTGTTTTATGCTACCTTGTCTTCCAAATTGCTGTTTCAGACCTCTGATTCATCTAATCTATTGAGTCCTTCTAGTGTTTTCTTCATTTCAGTTATTCTTCATTACTGACTGGTTCTTTTTATGGTTTCTACATCCTTTGTTATGCTGTTAAATTGTCACTGTTTCTTGAGCATCCTTACAACCATCATTTTGAACTCTATGTCTGGTATTTTGCTTGCCTCCATTTCATTTAGTTCTTTTTATGGAAATTTATCCTCTTCTTTAATTTGGGGTGTGTTTCTTTGTCTCATCATTTTGGTTACCTCTATGTGTTCATTTCTATGTATTAGGTAGATCTTCTATGTCTTGATATGGTGGTCTTATGAAGTTTGCATCCTGTATGACTAAGTGACTACCTGGCTCCCTGATTCTGTGAGCCAGGTGCTGTACGAGTGTTTTTTGTGTAGATTAAGTGTGTCATCCTGTTGTAGTTGAGACTTGATTGCTGTTGGCCCATCCATGTATGAGAATAACCCTGAGGCAGACTGGAGGCTGTCAGGATTAGCTATGATCACAGTGTATAAGCTATTGTGTGAGGCTGATCTCATGAAGCAGAATTTTCCCAGCAGCATCTGGTTCCTGCCAAAATCTCCCTTTGGGTGTGCCACTTGTGAAATTAATCAAATCATGCTTTGATGTAGTATGAAGCCAGCCTCTGGGTGTGTTGGTCCTGGGGACTCTTGGGAGGGGTCTGGTGCAGTTTAATGTCTGGTGTTGTCTGTGACCAGCCCTGGGCTTCCTGTTGGGAGCTACAAAGAAATCCACAGTTGGTAGCTGTCTCTGCTTGTCCTGGGTATACATGGAAGGGGCTAAGTTGCTTACTGAGACTGGCTGCCACCAGTACAGGGCCTGGGGCAGATCATCAAAAGGCCTAAGGCACCTTGAGATCTGCCAGCTCCTGCCAGCTGCCCATTAGGCTCAGCCAATGAGAGTCTGAGGTGGTATGTGATTTGCATGGGGCAGGTTTCTTTTTGTTTTCTTTTTTTTATTGTTCAAGTACAGTTGTCTCCATTTCCCCACCACCACTTTCCCCCACCCCATGGACCCCTACCTCCCACCCTCAATCTTACTGAGACAGGTTCTTAGGGAGTCACCTGAGTGCACTGAGTGGTGTTCACCAGGTTAATAAAGATTCAAACTTGGCACCAGTACTGTGTCTGAGGCCTCTCAGCAAAAGTCTCACAGCAGACTAAGACCAGCCACCACATTTCTGGGGCCTATGGATTTTTGCGGTGTATTGGGAATCTCAGGGAGTCATTAGGCTGCAGCTAGTTGAGTTCATCAGGCTCAAGCAATTAAGATTTGTCTGTTTGGAAGGGAGACTTAGCAAACAAAAGGTGGTGCCTGCAGGAAGACAGTCCTCTCCCTAAAGTCACACAACCTATTTTCTCCCTTCCATTCTCTGGCTACCCCCAAGCTTGCCTAGAATTTTTCAAGAAAGACTGCATCATGGGCCCAGGCTGGTTGCTATTGGCAGATTTTATCATTGTAAGTTGGTTAGGGTGGGGCTACTGTAGCTCCCATTATTATGTAAGGAGGGCTTGACCTAGGAAAGATGGTCTTCGTGAGCCTTGCAGGAGAGGCATTTAGGACTGGGACCTTGGCAGTTGTCCTTCCCGCCCTCTCCCTGAAGTTACACAACCCAGTCTCTCCCTGTATGACTCCAGCACCCGCTGAGCAGCCATTCATTTGCCAGAGCCCGGAGTGAATACCTGGTAGTAAGAGTTTGCTGGCCCTTTCAAAGGATGCCTGGGTTTCCAGCAGCCCTCTGTCTCCCCAGATGGACAAAATCCCTGCTGATTTTCTCAGCCAGATGTTATACAAGCTCCTATTCCTGCACTGGTGCTCTGGGGTGGGAAGCTTGGCATAGGGCTGAGATCCTTTGCTCCTCAGAAGGGACCTCTGCAAGTGAGATAGCTGGATTCTCAACCATCACACGTAGATACAAAGCCAGCTCATTTAGCATTTCTGCCCATTTTACCAGTCTGGATGTAGCTTCTTCTGTATTATTTTCAGTTGGAAGACTTCTGTTCAAGTAGTCTTCAAATGCTTACCCAGGTGTTTTGTTTTAATTTAGTTGTAATTTTATGTGGCCATGGGAGGATATGAGTGCAGCTTACACATACTCCATCATCTTGGACCAAATCCTTCAGTTTTACTTTAATTAGGCCAATGTAAGAATATTCTCACTCAGAACCAATTCTGGGGAAAGGAGAGTTGGATTTTGCCTACCCTAAGCCAGAGTTAGCTTCCTCTGAAGTCCACATACTATAGAAAGGAGTGGAATAAAAATTAGGGTTGGAGGAAGAAATAATGCTGGGAAGTAGAAAATAAATTTGGGCATTTGAGGGGCTAAAAGTTCTAACTCTCTAATCACAAAGTTTGTTCCCCTGGCAACCAGCTCCCTCATCCTTAGAAGCTTTTCAAAAGTCACCTCATAAGCTCAGGTGAGGTTGAAAGAAGCTAGTAATGAATAACACAAGACACTCCTTTCACTTTTGTGCTCAAGCTATTTCAGAAGCTGAGAACAAAAACTAAATATTGTAATAAATGATGCTTCTTAGTTTTTATCACTTAGGGAATTACAAGAATTTTAGGAGTTGTGTACCAGGAGACAAGGATGAAGACCAAAATCTATTTCTTATATCACAATACAATGGAGAAAAATTTCAGAATCTGTGGCTTGGTCAAGGGTTCTTAACATGACACCTAAAACATAATTCATACAATAAAAATTGGTAAATTTGATTTCATCAAAATGAAAAACTTTTGCTCTGAAGGATCTTGCTAATGATGAAAAGGGTAAAAAGACTAGCTACAGACTAGGAGAAAATATTTGCAAACCACAATGTAATTGCAGAACCAGCTTATAATGGTCCTATCCTATTTAAGGAGATACTGAGTTGCTATTCAGAGATAACAGAACAAGGTCACAAGTCATGCAATCAGGGTGTGTGCAGAAGAAAATTATCCCCCAGCTGCTCCCAGAACCAGAGTCTTATCTCTCCTCTACCTCTCCAAGGAACCAAAGAACCAGAACATAACTGGAACTTGAACATCAGAACCCTTTCAGAAGTGATGGGTTTGTTGTCTAGGAAGATCTGATACTAAATCCTCTAACCATAAATGGCCAAGCTCCAAGGTTCTCCAATTAAAACTTGCCCCACCAGCACTTCTGCCCCACACCCTGGATCAGAAAGAGATTTGAGCTTTGCCTCCTTTCTCTTATGAGCCAACTTAGTACTAAATAAATTGCTGTTTCTTATCTCAAAGGCAGATGTCATAGGATTGCTTATTGGGCAAAGAACACTTGTTTGGTAATAGAAGAACACATATCTAGAATATATAAAGATTGCTCAAAAATGTTTTAAATTAAATTTTTAAAAAAGGCTAAAGACAATGGTAAAAATACAAAAACCAAACAATCCAGTTAGAAAAATGGCAAAGGACATGAAAAGTCATTTAAGTAAAGAGGATCTACTGAAGTCAAATAAACACACAATAATATATTCAACATCACTAGTCATTCAAGAAATGCAAATTAAGACTACACTGAGATATCACTTTAGACCTATTAAAACAAGTAAAATAGACATACTCTTTCAGGAAGCATGCTCATACCTTTTCCTTCCCCCTCTTCTTTTCCTAAAGGCATACATCTCCTAAATTTTAAGGGACCCATGAGACTTGCAACTGGTCAGTGCCTACTTGTTCCAGGCTAACCGCCTGAACCTATTTCTGTTTTCATGACCCCTTTCCTCTGACTTCTCAGTGAGCCAAAGCAGCCCAGGCTAGGCACATTTCTTTCCTATAACATTTCTAGAGAGCAAAACACCCCTGCCTACTCTCTCCTGTTGCTTCTTCTATCCTAGGCCCTTCCTTGTTTCACTGTCTCTAGCTTTAATAAATGTTCTCTTAAGATAAAATTTTTTTAAAAAGCTAAAATAGAAGAATGGTAGCATGAAAGATACCCTTGGTCTTTCCCCTTGAAGTTTCAACAATTGGAGCAGTTATAACACAACAAAGGGTTCCCTTCCTAACATACAGGCATGCCTGAGAGATCTACACATCGAAGTATCTAAAGATAGGCAACTAGAAACAGACAAGAGAAGTGCATAGGGAGAAGGGCTGACACAACCAGCCCTGTATCCAGGAGCTCACAGCAGAGCTCAGCCCAGAGAGAGAGGTAGCTGGTTGTGGAGGGTGCTCCCTTTAGCTGGGAGTAGCTAAGAGATTCACTGGGCATCCCTGTAAGGGTGAGCAGTATGTGCAATGGCTGAGCCCAGAGATCTGGGCAAGGACACTGCACTGGGGTATGGCTGCAGTTGTTGGGCAATCAGATGTCCAGAGAGAGAAACAAAGTCATGGAGCCCTGCCACCCCATAGATTCCCAGAGCTCATTTCCCTTTGTGCTTGGTGTTGGGTTGTGAAGCACATTTGCAAACCTGAGAACTGTTACTACAGAATCGCTATTTTCCCTGAGCAAAGGGTATACTCTGAGAATGGTCCTGAGGTCAGGGCACAGTGGGGACTGCAGATGTCTGAGTTCACCATTACTAGGATGGCAAAACAAAGTAGGTGGCTGTGTTCCTCAAGCCCATCCTACCCCCACACATTGAAGATACACTAATGGCAGCCAGAGGTGGATGAAGGCCAATCCTGGGATTTCACAAAGCTAAAAACTTCTGATTCAGCACCACTTATGGGAAAATAATAGAAAGACCTCTTTGTATTGATCTTCTAGAGTAATGCCTCTCACACATAGATGCCTAGACAGAGAAGAAATACATCAAATACCATACATAAATAACCAAGGCAAGGTAGTGCAGAAAGAAAATGAACCCTGGCTAATGCAGCTTAATGGATTGAGCGCCAGTCTGTGAATCAAAGGGTCACCAGTTCAATTCCTAGTCAGGGCACATGCCTGGGTTGCAGGCCAGGTCCCCAGTAGAGGGAGCATAAGAGGCAACCACACACTGATGTTTCTCTCCCACTCTTTCTCCCTCTCTTCCCCCTCTCTAAAAATAAATAAATAAAATTTAAAGAAGAAAGAAAGAAAATGGAAAATCTCCAGAAGGGCCAACACATGGAAATGTGTTTGATATAAATGACAGAGAATTGAAGATTGCAGTTCTGAAAATACTCAAGGCTAGATCCTTGAATCCAAGGAACAAACCACCTAGTTACCTCAATCCAAAGAGGCCTTCTCCAAGGCACATTGTATTAAAACTTTCAAAAATTAATGACAATGAATTCTCAAGACATCCAGTGAAAAGAAGAAAGTAATGTATAAAAGACACCCATTAGGTTATGATTGGACTTTTCACCAGAGACTCTACAAGCTAGAAGAGAGTAAAACCAAATATTCAAACTACTGAAAGAGAGAAATTACCAGTCAAAAGTAATATATCCAGCAAAGTTATTCTTTAAATATGAAAGAGAAATATTGACCTTTCCAGACATACAGAAGCTGAGGGAATTTATTACAGAAGACCTCCATTGCAGGAAATACTCCAGGGGGTTATTCTACCTGAAACAAGAAACAAAAACTCACAAAACTATGAGTAATATCACCAACAAACTTACAGCATAAACAGGGATGATTTGTGAAAACAAAAACATAAAAAGGGTGTAGGAGACCATTCTGCATGGCATGCGCCCAGCTCCCACTCAGAGATGCACAGAAGCCACGCTCATGGATAGGTTCTCCCATGGGGAATCAGGTCTGCAATGTGCCTAGGCGGCTTTGAGTCTTGCTTTTGCTAAAACTCCCTCACCCTGCTTTGCAGCAAACATTTACTGCAAAGTAACTTCCTAAAATCCATGCTAAACCTTCCAAGGATGAGTGTAACCGGTTCAACTACTTTTCCCTTTTCGTTTGCAAATATCCTTCTTCTGTGATGTGATTAGCAGCGTTGACTCCTTTGTTTTCTGTAATAGGTAACCACCAAAGCCAAACTGTGCATAGTAAATGAGGACCATCATGTGATGTGACCAATAAAAGAAATAAAGACCTGTCATGGCAGAGGCTGAGACTTTTTGCTCCCCTTGAGAGCAAAGCCGCTAGCCCTTTTCCTCCACAGGACTCATAGTCTGTGTGAATGTCTCTCCCCCATCCACAATGTTGTGGACCCCACAAGCCAGGGTCTGTATCAAAAGGAAGGGGATAAATGTCTGAATTTGCAAAGGAGGATGGAGATTGGATGCATTCAGAAGAAAATGGACTACTCTTTAAGAGGTATATCTGGAAAAAGTCCAATCATTGTTAATATAACAAGAATGGTTTGCCTGACATCGATGTAACCTGGCAGCCAAGGAGAGTGGACTGGAATGAGCAGGCATGAATAATGACAACTTCACTGTACTAGCCAGTGTGGGTGGCAGGCACTGTTCAGTGAGCATGTGTACTGTGTAGCTGTCACATTAAAAAATGACTGAGTTAGTAGAACAACAAATCTTCATCAAATTTTGTGTTAAGCTTGAACATTCCTCCACAGAAACTATTTGGAGGATTCAGAAGGCCGCAACTACGGACAACTGGTGATTGGCAGCTTCATCACAACAAGGCACTTGATCATGCATCATGTCTTACACAGAGTTTTTTTTGTGAAACATTAAATCACCCAGGTGACTCAGCCCCTCTACAGCCCAGATTTGGCATCCTGCAACTTCTGGCTTTTCCCAACACTTAAATTATCTTTGAAAGGGAAGAGATTTCAGACCTTTGATGAGATTTAGGAAAATACAACAGGCCAGCTAATGGTGATTGAGAGAACTGTGTGAGGTCCCAAGGTGCCTACTTTGAAGGGGACTAAGGCATCATTGTCCTATGTACAATGTTTCTTGTATCTTGTATCTTCTTCAATAAATGTCTCTATTTTTCATATTACATGGCTGGATACCTTCTGGACAGACCTTGTATATGAAACTTTCCTTTTCATAAATGTAATAGTTACCACACACACACACACACACACACACACACACACAACTGAGACATGTAGCTTAAAAAAAAGGAAACAGAGGAACAAAGGGATGGGATACCACCAAACAAAAACAGTCAGAAACATAAAGGAAAAGAACCAATGCAGGCACAGGCTACCAGAAAACAAAAGATAAAATGGCTATAGAAAGTCCTCATACATCAAGTATTATCCTAAATGTAAATGCACTGAATTCACCAATAAAGAGGCACAGAGGAGCAGATTGGTTAAAAAAACAAAACCCAACCATCTGCTGCCTTCAGAAGACACATCTAAGCTGCAAAGACAAAGTTAGACCGAAGTGGAAGAGTGGAAAATGATTTTCCAAGTAAATACCATCCCCAGAAAAGCAGGTATAACCATACTTATATCTGACAAAATAGATCCTATATACCCTTCAACTGTTGCGGAAAATCACTCACACGCAGTTGGAATGGCGGAGCACAAACTTTATTATGCATGGGCTCAGAGGGGACAAACCTCCCAAATCCTGAGCCCTGAGCTGTGGGTTTACTCCTCTTTTATACTCGAGAAGTAAGTTACATAAGCAGGAAGCGGTAAATTAAGTTACAGGAACAGGAGGCAATAACTAAGTTACAGAAACAGAAGGCAATAACTAAGTTACAGAAACAGAAGGCAATAAATTATTTGCTTATCTAGGACATGCAAGTTTCAGGTGGGGTGGGGTTAGTACACTCTGCTCTACTGGTGCCTTACAAAATTCATCTTAACTTGACACTTCTTTGATCTTAACCTACTTCATTCCCCCCTTTGATGCTTAGACAGCATTTTCACTTGTCTCAGCATCACTAGTCTGTAATTTTTGATGTTGGTGTTGTTGGAGGGAGAGTATTTTAGTTGTTGCTTTCTGAACTACTGTAGCTTCTAGCTGTTGTACTAGGGTTCGGAGCAGACATGGCCCTAAGGTCAGAACCAAGAATAATATTAGAAGTGGGCCGAGGATCGGGGTCAGCAAGGAAAATAAGGTAGATTGCCACCAGGTAGTACCCTGGGAGGAGTAGTCTGAGGTCCTTAGCCTCTTCTGTATTTCTTTTAATTTATTTATGTTTTCTTCTACTACTCCACTCTTGTTAACATAGTAGCAACACTCTTCCTGTAAAAACAGGCAAGTTCCCCCCTTTCCCCCAGTAAGCAAGTCTAGGGCCTGACGGTTCTGCTGGGCTACTCGTGCTAGCGAAGTAATCTGTCGCTGCAGTGATACCATGGAGTTGGCTGCAGCCTCCATGGCCTCATTCAACTCATCCCTTAACTATTGTTTTGACTGGAGACTTACAGCTAGTCCAGTTCCTCCTATGCCGGTACTTGCTATGGAGGTGGCGAAGCTGAGTCCTACCAGTAGTGGCAGGAACACTGCCCGTTTCTCCCTCCTGGGGGTGAAAAGGGCACCTAGTTCCCCAGGCTGGTAGAGAATTAACTGGGGAGCTAGGGCCACTAGGTGGCAAGGCTTGC
>CM052542.1:91711031-91728358 GCA_028533065.1 Trachops cirrhosus | reverse complement strand
GTGGCGAAGCTGAGTCCTACCAGTAGTGGCAGGAACACTGCCCGTTTCTCCCTCCTGGGAGTGAAAAGGGCACCTAGTTCCCCAGGCTGGTAGAGAATTAACTGGGGAGCTAGGGCCACTAGGTGGCAAGGCTTGCTGTGTGTGCAGTTGTAAATTTGGGAGACAGTCCCGTTGCACCAGAAAAAGAGTCCAGGCAGGCTCTTCAGGAAGGTGGAGGACGCTCTGCTGCACCAGGTCTGATTATATTGTGTCCCATTTACTAGGTAGAGGGGGACTCAAGAAAGAGCTGGTGGTCCCTCCAGCGGATTGCTAGTGGCGATAGGAGTCCCGGATACTGGGACAGCTGTTAAGGGTGATCTGGTTAAGGAGGCACATAGGAAGTAGTTCCCTGGGCTACTGGACAAATTTAACAGTTCTGCCCCTTGCTGTATCAGGTTTACCCATGAAAAGGGCTTTCCTGGATCTCAAAACTGTCCTGTGATTTCTTTTTCCCTTTCTGTAATTGTTTGCTGTACTTGTTGGATTACTTTTAGACCTGGGGATGCTGTCTCCTGTGTTTTTTATATATATATATATCTCCTTGGGGACTGCCATACTACATACTTTGATAAATTTTCCCTTTTACTCCTTTTTCCTACTCTCTATCTTTGGGGTCTTCTATTCTTATATTAAAATACCTACTGGAGTTAGTTTTGTGGTGTATACAGGAGCTGTAATGGCAGCCACCATAGATCTCTAAATGGTTGTTACACCCAGTGTCCCAGCTTAACTTTGGGTTGGGTCAGTTATCGTTCTCTAGACAGATAGCTTAATCCTGCAGCTGGGTCCCTAGCTCCGCTTGCAGACCTTAATCCTGCGGCTAAAATAGGAAGGTAGAAAGGTGATAGGCATCCAGTCTCAGGACACGTCCCACTGCCTACCCGGTGGGTTGTGACACCAAAATCTGTTTTATAGGTCTCTCTGACATAGAACTTCCAGACAAGTGCTTGGGTGCCTTCCTTACTGGTCCCTAAAGCTGGTCCAACCAGGGTAATTAAGATGAACAGATACATAATATTACAGAAAACAATAAACCCCAAGGAAAGTTGAGACCATACAAAACAAAATTGCTATTCCAATATTCTCTCCTAGTGTCCACTCTTCAGGCATAGTGGATGCTAGTCCTATGTATGCCCAAGATCCCAGTTACCAGCGCAATTGGGACTAGAAATTTAGCCGGGCATTTGGCCATCTTAGTCCACCGACACTACTTCCCACCAGTCTTTCGTGGCTGGCCTGTGTCGTCTTAGCCTCAGTGGGCACAGCGAGGGTTGCTCGGTGTCCTCTTCTCATGGCGGGTCAGGTTCGGCAGCCGCCTTCACTTGGGAATGGTGGATCCACAGCTTTATTCCTGCAACCTTCAAGGCAGTAGGAGTGGTTAAGAGTACTAGATGGGGGCCTGTCCATACAGGTTGGAGGGGTTCCCTTTTCCAGTCTTTTAACCATACATATTGTCCTGGCCTGTGGGGGTGTGCTGGCCCCCCTCGGGGCTTTGGTTCAAACCCTAATCAGGCTTCTCTTATCTGATCTAGGGTTTTTCCCAGCTGCTCTAAATATTCTCTCTGCCCCATCTCTCCCTGTACTGACATATTGGTGCCTCCTATTATCTTTGTTATAGGAGTGGGCCTTCCATATACTAATTCATAGGGGGTATATCCTGCTTGATTCGGGGTGCTTCTTACCTGGAGTAAGGCTATTGGTAGCAAATCTGTCCAGGGTAGTCTAGTTTCCTGGCAAAGTTTTGTCAGGGTCTCCTTTAACATGCTGTTCATTCTTTCTACCTTGACGAACCGCAAATAAGACACCACTCTCAAAGAAGGGTGAATGGCCAAGAGGCACTGTTTATTGTAACTCTCTGACTTTTATAATGATTCGTTATATAACCTGTTCCTATAGCATCAATTTTTGTTTACAGATGATTTCCTTATTTGGTAGCCTTATGTAAGGTTTCCATGGATCAATCATTATTATTCATTATATAACTGGGGTATGTTTGTATATAGTAGCTGGGTGATAAGTAACAATGGTTACGGAGCATGCAGCATCCGGCAGCTTCCCATGTAACCAGGTAACCAGTCTACCACACTACCTTTCCTGAACTCTGGGGCCGGTAGGTGGTGTGTAGCTTCCACTTTATATTTAATGACTTAGCTAACTCTTGCACAACCTGGGAAACAAAAGTTTGTCCCTTGTCACTCCCTAAGCTTAAGGGCAGTCCATGCCAGGGAATTATTTCTCTGAGTAGGACCTTGGCAACTTCTCTGGCCTTCTCTGTTCTGGTGGGGAAAGCTTCAACCCAACTCGAAAAGGTACGTATTAGAACAAGTAGATGTTTGTATCCCCAGCTTGATTTGACTTCCGTGAAGTCTATTTGCAGGTTTTCTAGGGGCTGGGTCCCCTGATGTTGTATCCCAGGTGGAACTCGGTTGTTCCCTGATGCATTGTTCCTGGTACATGTTACACACCTGGCTGCAGTACTGGTGCATAGCGTGGCAAGGTTAGGTATGTACAAATACCACCAGAGCAAGTTTTCTAGTGCCGTTTTCCCTAAATGGGTCAGGGCATGACAGTTCTGGGCCACCTGCCCTGCTTGGCTCTGGGGCACGTAAATCCGCCCATCGGGGAGCCTCCATAAACCTTCTGAGGTCTTGGTCACCTTAGCCTGTTTTGCCCATTGCTCTTTAGCTGGTTGGTAGTCCTGGTTACTTAAAGGGGAGCTGATTAGGGGGCCTGCGATGGACCTCTGGCGGCTTTGCCTTCTGGCAGCCTCTTTTGCTGCCTGGTCTGCAAGCTGGTTTCCCATGAACGAGTCGTGCATGACGGGCGAGGGGGCCGCCTCCTTTCCAGCTGTGCCCCGTTTCCCAGGACAAAGAAAGGGCTCTCTGTACCGGACCCCAGTCCGATGCAGGACGAAGGGGGGCAGTGCCGCGACTCGAAGACTCGAACAGGTGCTTGCACATGACGGCCCGCCAGTGGGGACTGGCGGGGGACCGGCTATCTGATGCGCCAAGGGAGGGCTGACTTTCAATAGATCACAGCAAGGGAGCTGCTCTGCTACCTACGAAACCCCGACCCAGAAGCAGGTTGTCTATGAATGGTTTAGCACCAGGTTCCCCATGAACAGGGCAGTTTCTGGTCCTTTAAGAGCTTGGTCCAGTGGTCTTGCAATCTCCGTGTACCCCAGGATCCATATTCGACAAAACCCTGTGGCCCCTAAAAACTCCCAAGTTGCCTTCTGGTGGCGGGGCTAGGCTGTTGGCTGATTACAGCCCTCCTCTCCACTCCTAAGGCTCTCTGTCCTTTGCTTATCCAAAAACCCAGATATTGGACTTCTTCTACGAGGGAGTCTGAATCAGGGGGTCCCTTATCCTCCTTATGGATCCGGTATTCTTCCTCCTGGGGCATGACAAGAGTGATTATGCTGGACTTGCCTAATTCTAGCGTGGCTTGCCCGGAAGGGTGGAAAACCACCCGGGCTGCTAGTTTGCTTAAAAGGTCTCTGCCTAGGAGGGGTACAGGGCACTCAAGCAGATAGAGGAATTCGTGGTGGACTCGGTGACCCCCAAGTTCGACTGTCCGGGCCTGGCAAAATCCTTTCAGTTCTCTGGATCACCCCGTAGCACCTATGATAGAAACCTCTTGGTCTGTAGGCAGGGCTACGGGTGATGTGACCACAGAGTGTTCAGCCCCAGTGTTTACTATAAAGTCTAACGACTGGCCCCCTACTTTGGCTCGGACTATAGGCTTGTGGGGGCCAAGTTTTATCGAGCCTGGTCTGGCTTATTTGGTATCCAGTTCTGCCAGGCTGAGGATACCTGGGACTGGGGGAGGTGAAGGAGCTTCCTTTTGCTTTCAGTTTGGACACTCTCGCTTCCAGTGGCCTCTTTCCTTGCAATAAGCACACTGGTCCACCTTAAACTGGTCTACCTTAAAATGTCCCTTCTGCCCTTTCTTTGGCAGGCCTTTTGTTGGGGCCACCAGGGCCGCTGCTAACAAGGCCGCTTTCTCCTGTTTTTCTAGGGCCGCGGTCTCCGCTGCCTCTTCCCGATTGTTATAGACCTTGTTAGCTACCTTGACCAGCTGGCTGATATTTATGCCGGCAAATTCCTTTAATTTCTGCAGTTTCTTTCAGATGTCGGGGGCCAATTGGGAGACAAAAGCCACGTTAACCATTCTCAGGCTATCTGGACTTTCGGGGTCAAAAGGAGTAAACTCTGTATGCTTCGTTGAGGCGCTCTAGGAAGTCCCCCGGACATTTGTCTGCCCTTTGCATTATGCTGGAGACCTTAGCCATGTTTGTGGGTTTCCTAGCCCCAGCTTGGACTCCCTGTAGTATAGCCTCCCGATAGCATTCCAGAGCTGCCCTTCCTTGCTCGGTATTGTGATCCTAATCTGGCTGTTCCCCCGGAGCAGCTGTGCGCACACACTGTAGGGGGTTTAAGGTCCTGGCCGGGGCATGGGTCTCTAAGTACCGATGAGTTTCCTGCAGGATTTTTCACCTCTCCTCAGCTTCGATGAGGGGGGGCAGTTCTCCCTGGTTGGGGTTCCTGTGGCCTGCAAACATGGGGAGGTGACACTGACGGTGGCGGGGTGTCTGGTCCGGGAGGAGCTGATGGGGACGTGCCATACAGGGGCAGATATATGGGTGGATTATCATCCGGGTGGCCTCCTCCTGCAGCTTGGCCGATTTCTCCCTGGTGTGGCTATGCCAAATCGCTTCGGGGCCATCCCTGAACAGTGTTGGAGCCATTTGGACATGCCCTGTGCTAACTCCTGCCATCTGTCAATATAGGCATACTGGTCTGGGTATCCTGGCTTCCCAGTTACTATCAGATGTACTGCCCAAATTATGCTTAAATTCAGGGTGCCCTCAGGGGGCCAGCCTACCCCAAAGGTGGACCATTCTGATGAGCAAAAAGTCTGCAACCAGCCTGGGTCTAAGGAGGGATCCTGTCGCCGAAATCAGCTGAAATTCTGGTGCATACAATCTAAAACCATTGAGGGTCCTCCTCCCATGATTTCTCCCGCTCGGCATGGACAAACAAAGGGTGGGGAAGAATCAGACGCCCGCCTGGCCTGCCCTCTTGCAAGGTTTCAGTCGATCTTGGCTAAGGCTGCCCTAGCAGGGGTTAACTGCCAGCCGTTATGCCATATGATCTGACACAGGAACCTCAGACTAAGGCTCACTGAGACCCCGTAAGTCATCAGGCTTGTGGGGTCCCAAACACAAACAAACACTCTCACTCATTCCAAAGTTATACATTTCCTCCCCCGAATGGAGTCTGGTGACCCAGTTGCCTGAGTCTCTGGTGGGTTTGAGAGGTAGCTAATCTCTCTCTGGTTTTGGGTCCAGTCCCTGGGGCACTCACTGATGATGGCGCCTCTGGCTTTGTGGTCCGCCAATCCCCTGTGGCCTGAATCCTGAAGCGATCAGGGGCTCAGTGCTGGGGCCCTGTTCCGGGAAGCCAGAAATCACCAGGGCACGTGCTCCTCCCTCAGGGCCGGGCTCCCCACCGGAGCCCCAGCTCGGCTACCATCACTGGAGGCAAGTTGCCTGCTCATGTGAGGTCAGTTTCCTGGTCAGGGAACCAAAATGTTGTGGAAAATCATTCACACGCAGTTGGAATGGCAGAGCACAAACTTTATTATGAGCGGGCTCAGAGGGGACAACCTCCCAAATCCTGAGCCCCAAGCTGTGGGTTTACTCCTCTTTTATACTCGAGAAGTAAGTTACATAAGCAGGAAGTGATAAATTAAGTTACAGGGACAAGAGGCAATAAACTAAGTTACAGAAACAGAAGGCAATAAATTATTTGCTTATCTAGGACATGCAAGTTTCAGGTGGGGTGGG
Source organism: Trachops cirrhosus (assembly GCA_028533065.1). Taxonomy (NCBI): domain Eukaryota; kingdom Metazoa; phylum Chordata; class Mammalia; order Chiroptera; family Phyllostomidae; genus Trachops; species Trachops cirrhosus. The sequence goes on along the minus strand of CM052542.1, from coordinate 91,722,468 downwards.
GTTAGTACACTCTGCTCTACTGGTGCCTTACAAAATTCATCTTAACTTGACACTTCTTTGATCTTAGCCTGCTTCACAACTAGATTTTGCCACATTTCTTTTTGTTAAGATATAATTTATTACCATAAACTACACACTTGTAAAGTAGATGATTTAGCAGTTTTTGCAGGCAGTCCCACATTTGTGAGCAGATAAACCAGAACAACTGGGGAGTTAGACAGGCTACACAACCCAGGATTCCAGCTCAGGGAAATAAAGCCTCAAAACCTCTGGCTGTAAAAACCTGAGTGGGTTGTTGCAGCAGGAGAAATGCCCAGTTTCACAAGGGAATCTGATAGAGGGACCACCAGGGTCCTAGAATGTACATGAACCCACACACCCAGGGATCAGCATCAGAAGGTCCCAGTTCACTTGGGGATAGCAGAGGAAGTAACTGAAAGTGGGACAAGAGCCAAGCAAGCGGCATTGCCCCTTCTCTGACCCCTTCCCCACATACAGAGCCACAACCCAGTGAAGTGGGTTGCCCTGCCCTGCCAAATACCTAAAGTTTTGCCCCTTACAACATAACACGTGTGCTGAGACAAAGAAATATGGCCCAAATGAAAGAACAGATCAAAGCTCCAGAAAAAAAACTAAGCAACAAGGAGATAGCCAACCTGTCAGATGGAGAGTTCAAAACACTGGTAATCAGGATGCTTAAAAAAATAATTAGTATGGATGCAAAATAAAAGAAGAAGTAAAGGCTATACAAAGTGAAAGAAAGGAAAATATACAGGGAACCAACAATGAAGGGAAGGAAACTGAGACTCGCATCAATGATTTGGAACAAAAGGAAGAAATAAACATTCCCCTAGAACAGAATGAAGAAACAAGAATTCAAAAAAATGAGGAGAAGCTTAGGAACCTCTGGGACAACTTGAAATTTTCAACATCCGAACCACAGGGGTACCAGAAGGAGAAGAGGAAGAGCAGGAAATTGAAAACTTATTTGAAAAAATAATGAAGAAAAGTTCTCCAATCTGGTGAAGAAAGTAGATATGTAAGTTCAAGAAGCTCAGAGTTCCTAAGAAGTTGGACCCAGGGAGGAACACACCAAGACACATCACAATTAAATTGCGATTAAAACATAAGGAGAGAAATTTAAGAGCAGCAAGAGAAAAGGAGAGAGTTACTTACAAAGGACTTCCCATAAGCCTGTCAGCTGATTTCTCAAAAGAAACCTTGCAGGCAAGAAAGGGCTGGAAAGAGATATTAAGAGTGTGAAAGGCAAGGATCTACAGCCAAGATTACTCTCTACAGCAAAGCTATCATTTAGAATGGGAGGGCAGATCAAGTGCTTCCCAGATAATAACAAGTTAAAGGAGTTCATCATCACCCAGCTCTTGTATGAAATGTTAAAGGAACTTATCTAAGAAAAAGAGGATAAAAAATGTAAATAGTAAAATGAGAACAAACTCACAACTATCAATAACTGAACCTAAAAACAAAAACAAACTAAGCAAAGAACTAGAACAGGAACAGATTCATAGAAATGGAGATCACATGGAGGGTTATCAGAGGGGAGGGGGAGGGAGGAGTATGGTCAAAAAGGTACAGGGAATAAGAAGCATGATTGGTAGGTACAAAATAGACAGGGGGAGGTTAAAAATAGTATGGGAAATGGAGAAGCCAAAGAATTTATATATATGACCCATGAATGTGAACTTAGGGGGTGGGGGAATCCTGGAGGGAAGTGAGATACAGGAGAGAGGGAGATAAAGGGGAGAAATAAATGGGACAACTGTAATAGCATAATCAATAAAATTTACTTAAAAAGATTTAGTATAGTGGTTTTTAGTATATTCCAAAGGTTGTGCAGCCATTGCCAGTAATTTCAGAATATTCTCAACAGCCCCCCCAAGAAACCTGTACCCATTAGCAGTTACATACATGTGCTATGCATCATTCATGATTTCCTTTCCATAACTCTGAAGCATATGAGATTTGATCCTATCTCCCTGCCATAGCCCCATATATACTGATAGACTCCAGCAAACTGCTGGGTCAGAGAGAAAGAATTTATTACTTAGATCATAAGTAATTACTTAGAGCATAGCAGCAGAGTATCACCATTTTTGTGATTCACATCACCCCAGTTACCACAGGGTGTTGTGAAGAAGGCCAGATGACATCTGCATTCATGTGAGCTGGCATTACAGAAAAGAACAGTGAGCTTAGGAAACCCACATCTTTAATATTGAGCAGTAAGAACATCTTCCCTTTGCTCAAATGGAGAAACAATCTCTATCTTCTAAGGCCATAAGCCAGCCTGCCCTTTGCTCCAGAGGCAGACACTATCTTCCAAGGATGTTTCCTACACACAAAGAAATGGGCAGGCAATGACAAGCAGAACCCTGAGGGACCCCTGGATAACTGTTTTTCAACATGGCAACATACAGGTTTCCTTTTCGCAGACTTGTATTATGAACTACCACTCCTCTCCAATATCAAGTTTCTTCTATACAAGTCAAACAAAAGATGCAGAACCTGACTTTATTTTTAAAAAAAGTAAAACAAAAATGGGTAAAAATACCAAACACTGGCAAGGATGTAAAGTGGATCTCTCTTAACATTGCTGGTGGAAAAGTCAAATGACATTTGACATATCTTTTCTATTCTGAAAAGATCTTTGGCAAAGTACTTAAGTTAAAATTAAACATGCAAATACAATGTGGTTCAGCAGTTGTGCTGCTGGACATTTAGTCTGGAAAAATGGAAAATTATTTCCACAGAAAAACCTTTATGTAAATGTTTATAAAAGTTTTACTCGTAATAATAAAAACTGAAGACTAAAACTTCCTTCAGTGGGTAAATGGTTAAACAAATCGTGATACATCCATTCCATGGAAGCTGACCCACCAATAAAAAAGAATGAACCATTTGTATACATAGCAACATGGATGGACCTCAGAGCATTACATTAACTGAAATAAAAAGCAATCCCAAAAGGCCACATATTATATGATTCCAATTATATAACACTATCAAATAACATTGTAGAGATGGAGAACAATTTAATGGTCACCCATGTTTAGGAACAGTGGAAGAGAGAGAAGAGAGAGGTGTGGGTGTGTGTAAGTATCTGACAATTAGCTTTCTTGATTTTAATGTAAGTGGCTGGCATTAAATTTTTATTTTATTGCTAAGGCATCACTTCAAGTCTGGGATGAACACACTGCTAGCTATACAATTAGAGGAGGAGCCAGGCCTCCCCACCCATGAAGTTCCCCTTTTAGAAAGCCCTGGGTGACCTAAATAATTGACCATCTGAGTGACCCTGCTTTTCCCTTCATTGCATTAATTCCTGAAAGAATTAACCTAGGGAAAACCTAGGCACTACACCCTTGACTCCAAATAATGCAGAACACCAAATTGCTTCTTATCCTCCCCTCTCTTTATCTCTCCATCTCTCCTTCCCTCCCCACATCCTTCCCTCTCCCTCCCAGGACTTCACTATGAGGCCCTGGGTGTGCCTTGTACCCTGCAAGACTAGTGAGTAATAAGCCTTGTCTTTTCAAAGTATCCTGATGGTTGTTGCTGACGTGTCTTATAATCATAAGAACCACAAAGGCCAGTTCAGCCACAACACTGGTTGTGAAAGGAGAAATATATGTGAGTTCACCACAAACAATACATGCCCCAGTGAGTGTCCCCTACCCTGGGCATTTCCAGATGATATAATCACTACTGATAGGCTGAGGCTAACACAAAACAGTGTGACTATAAAGTGGGTCTTTGTGGTGATGCAACACTTCTGTCTATTGTAGTGATTACATGAATTTATATATGTGTAGGTATCTACACTGTACCAATATTAATTTCCTGGTTTTGACACTGTACTGTAGTTGGGTAAGATGTAAAATATTTGTAACTTGTCAAAATGTTACAAACCTGTAATTATATTGTATAATGTAATACATACTATACTGTGATAAAGTTGATTTTTAAGTGGTTTTTTTAGTTTCCAGTATTTATATTTCATAAAACAAGTAAATAATTCTCAATTATTTTATCTATTATCTTTCCAAAGCAAACATGAATTACACAATTTTGTCATAGGTTTCAATGAAAGTTATTACACAAACACATATACACAAACACACACAAACGCTTTTAATTTCTTTAGTATGTAATGGCTAAACTGTTTTCCACAGTGTCTTGAACATTTAGTAAAACTAGCTTAGAGTTTTAAGTATTTACAAATAGAAGATCTTTTTGCACCCAATTTAATAAGAAGATAAAATGATTTGTCATTAATATATCCATTTTTTGCATATAAATAGACACTTAAGTTCTTAAAAGCAGGTTGTTCTTTTAGGTAATTTTACATGTCTTCTGCAATCTTATTTTGAAATTTAGTTTGGGTGTTTTTAATCAAATATCTTTAAATGTAACATGGCTATAAACTTCAGGTCTGTGCTTAGACATATTGTTACCATTTTTAATTAGATAATGTTCTAGCAAAAATTCCTAGTGCTTAAGAGAGAATAAGATATGATATTTCAATATGATAATTAATAAATGTTCTCAATGAAATACAGTATTGTTAAATTTTCTAAGAGTTTGTCACTTAAACCTAACCACATTTATTTCTTTTTATCTCATTACATTATACACACTTTAAGCCTTTTCTGATTTGTTTTATTGGATATATAAGTGAGCATATTTCTTTTAATTTTTTTTAAGTTTTATTGCTATTCTATTACAGTTATGCCAATTTTTCTCCATTGCTCTCCCCTGCCCCACCCACCCACCTACAGTCAATTCCCACCCTGTTGTCCATGTGTCATTTATACTTGTTCTTTAACTAGGTCCTTCCCATTCTTTCCACACTTATCCCCCTTGCCCTTCCCCTCTTGTCACTGTCAGTGTGTTCCTTGTTTCCACACCTCTGGTTCTATTTTGCTCATTTGTTTGTTTTGTTCATTAGGTTCCACTTATAATTGAGATCATATGGTATTTGTCTTTTGCCACCTGGCTTATTTCTCTTGGCATAATACTCTCCAGTTCCATCCATGCTGTTGCCAAAGATAGGAGTTCTTTCTTTCTTTCTGCTGCATAGTATTCCATTGTGTAAATGTACCATAGTTTTTTAATCCACTCATTTACTGGTGGGCATTTAGGCTGTTTCTAGCCCTTGGCTATTGTAAATAACACTGTTATGAACATTGGGGTGCATAGGTTCTTTTGAATGGGTGTTTCAGGATTCTTAGGGTATAATCCCAGTAGTAGAACCTCTGGGTCAAAAGGCAGTTCCTTTTTTAGTTATTTGTGGAAATTCAATACTGTTTTCCACAGTGGCTACACCAGTCTGCATACCTACCAACAGTACACTAAGGTTTGCTTTTCTCTGCATCCTCACCAGCACTTGTTTGTTGATTTGTTAATGATGGCCATTCTGACTGGTGTGAAATGGTATCTCACTGTGGTTTTAATTTGCATCTCTCTGATGGCTGGTGATGTTGAACATCTTTTCATATGCCTGTGGGCCTTCTGTATGTCCTCTCTGGAGAAGAGTATGTTCACATCCTTTGCCCATTTTTTAACTGGATTTTTGTCTTTCTGGTGTGGAGTCATGTGAGTTCTTTCTATATTTTGGAGATCAAACCTTTGTCTGGGGTATTGTTGGCAAATATGTTTTCCCATATGGTTTGTTCCCTTTTCATTTTGCTGATGTTTTCTTTAGGGGTGCAGAGCTTTTTAAATTGATGCAGTCCCATTTGTTTATTCTTTCCTTTATTTCCCTTTCCCTAGGGGATGTATTGGTGAAAATATTGCTGCATGGAATATCTGACATTTTACTGCCTATGTTTTTCTCTAGGACTTTTATGGTGTTGCAGCTTATGTTTAACTCTTTTATCCACTTTGAGTTTATTCTGGTGTGGTGTACATTGGTGGTCTACTTTCAATTTTTTGCAAGTACCAGTCCAGATCTCTCAGAACCATTTGTTTTAGAGGCTATTTTTACTCCAGTGTATGCTCATGCCCCCTTTGGCAAATATTAATTGACTTAGAAACATGGGTTTATTTTTAGGCTCTCTATTCTGTTCCATTGATCTATGTGTTTGTTCTAATGCCAGTACCAGACTCTTTTGATTATAGTGGCCTTAGTGTAGTTTGATATCATGTATTGTGATCCTTCCTACTTTTTTCTTCTTTCTCAAAATTGCTGCAGCTATTCAGGATCATTTATGGTTCCATATAAATTTTTGAAATGTTTGTTCTATATCTGTGAAATATGTCATTGGTATTTTAGTTGGAATTACATTGAATCTATAGATTGCTTTGGGTTGTATGGACATTTTCGTGATGTTGATTCTTCCAATCCATGAACACAGTATATGCTTCTATTTGTATGTGTCTTCCTTAATTTCTTTCTTCAGTGTTCAGTAGTTTACTGAATACAGGTCTTTTACTTCCTTGATAAAGTTTATTTCCTAGGTGTTTTATTTTTCTTCTTGCTATGGTAAATGGGATGTTTTTCCTAGTTTTCGGATATTTCATTGTTGGTGAAGAAAAATACCTTCAATTTCTGAATATGGACTTTGTATCCCACTATTTTGCCAAATTCACTTATTAGGTCAAGTAGTTTTTTCATGAAACCTATAGGTTTTTTTATGATACTGTCATGTCATCTGCAAATAATGACAATTTTAATTCCTCCTTTCCAATTTGGATGCCTTTTTTTTTTCTTTTTCTTGTCTGGTTGCTGTGACTAGAACTTCCAATACTATGTTGAGTAAAAGTGGTGAAAGTGGACATCCTTGTCCTGTTCGTGATCCTAGGAGGAAAGCTTTTTGGTTTTGTCCATTGAGCGTGATATTGGCTGTAGATTTCTTGTATGTAGCCTTTATTATGTGAGGTATGTTCCATTTATTCCCACTTTCCTGAGCATTTTTATCTTAAAAGGGTGCTGTACTTTATCAAATGCTTTATCAGCACCTAATTTATTATATCAGCAGATATGATAATGTGATTTTTGTTTTTCATTTTGTTTATGTGATGTATTACGTTTATTGATTTGCAAATATTGTACCATCCTTGTACCCCTGGGATGAATCTCACTTGATCATGGTTTGTGATCTTTTTAATTTATTGCTGGACCTGGTTTGCCAATATTTTGTTGAGGATTTTAGCGTCTATGTTCATCAGCAATATTGGCCTATTGTTTTCTTTCTTTGTTGTGTCTTTACCTGGTTTTGGAATTAGGGTATTACTGGCCTCATAAAAAGATTTTGGGAGTCTTTCCTCTTCTTGAATATTTTGGAATAATTTGAGAAGAATAGGAGTTAGTTCTTGTTTAAATGTTTGGTAAAATTTGCCAGTAGAGCCATCCTGTCCAGGGCTTTTATGTTCTGGGAGTTTTTTGATTATTGCTTCAATTTCTTTCATTGTTATTGGTCTATGTAGGCTTTCTGCTTCCTCTTGATTCAGTTTTGGAAAATTATATATATTTCTAGAAATTTGTCCATTCCACCCAGGTTGTCAAATTTCATGGCATACAGTTGTTCATGGTAATTTCTTCCAATCCTTTGTATTTCTGTGGTATTGGTTGTAATTTCTCCTATTTCATTTCTCATTTTATTTATTTGGGTCCCTCTCTCTTTTTTTCTTGATGAGTCTGTTTAAAGGTTTGTCAATTTTATTTATCTTTGCAAAGAACCAGCTCCTGGATTTATTGATCCTTTGAATGGTTCTTTTAGTCTCTATGTTTTTTAATTCTGCTCTGATCCTCATTAATTCCTTCCTTCAACTCACTCTGGGCTCTGTTTGTTGTTGTTCCTCCAGTTCTTATAGATGATCCTGTGATTTGGTTGTTTATTTGAAATGTTTCTATTTTTTTAGGTAGGCCTGTAATGCTATGAACTTCCCTCTCAGGACTACCTTCTTTTTGTCTCATAGGTTTTTGGATATTGTGTGTTCATTTTCATTTGTTTCCAGAAACTTTTTTCTTTCTTGATCCCATTGTTAACCCATTCATTATTTAATAGCATGTTATTCAGTCTCCATGAATTTGAATGTTTTTGAGTTTTTTCCTTGAGGTTGTTTTCTAGTTTCAAGCCATTGTGATCAAAGAAGATGCTTGATATGATTTTAATTTTCTTGAATTTGTTGAGGCTTGGTTTGTGGTCTCTCTTTGAAAATGTTCCATGTGCATTTGAAAAGAATGTATATTTTGCTTCTTTGGAATGAAAGGTTCTGTATATATCAATTAAGTCCATTTGATCTAGAGTGTTTGGAATTCTAGAGAATGCCAAAATATTCTTGTTGATTCTTTGCTTGGAAGATCTATCCATTGTTGACAATGGGGTGTTAAAATCCCCTGCTATGAGTGTGTTGCTTATATCTTTCTTGAAGTCCTCCAAGATTTTCCTTATATATTTGGGTGCTCCTATGTTGTGTGCATATATGTTTAAAAGGATTATATCTTTTTTGATGGATTATTATGTAGTGTCCTCCTTTGTCTCTTGTTATGGCCTTTGTTTTAAAATCTATTTGTCTGATATAAGTATTGCTACCCCAGCTATTTTTTTCAGGTCTGTTTGCTTAGAATATTTTTTCCCTCTTTCTTTCAGTCTGTGTAGATCTTTTCTTCTGAGGTGGATCTCATTGGACAGCATATTCGGATCATGTATTTTTATCCATTCAGCTACCCTATGTCTTTTGAATGGAGCATTTAATCCATTTACATTTAAGGTTATTATTGATAGGTACTTATTCATTGCCATTTTTTCACTTTGTTCTTGTGTCCCTCTCTCTTTTTCTTTATCTTCTTAAAGCACTCACTTTAACATCTCTTACAATGTTGGTTTGATGGAGATATGTTCTTTTAGCCTTTTTTTTTTTTGTCTGGGAAGCTCCTTATTTCGCCATCCATTTCAAATGAGAGTCTTGCAAAATAATGGAATGCTTCATTAATTTGCATGTTATCCTTGAGCAGGATCCATGCTAATCTCTGTATTGTTTCAATTTTAGTGTATGTGCTGCCAAAACAAGCACTAAAAGTGGTTTGTTAAATGTTTGACAAAATGTACAGTAACAGCCTGAGTTCATATTTGGAGCCAGAAAAAATTGTCATACCCTTTTATTTTCTTTTTTAATGTCTTAACCTCCCTGAATATCCATCTTGTCATCTTTAAAATGGATATAATACTATCCATGTTACAAGGTTATTGTGAGGGGAAATAATCTATTAAAATATTTAGTTCAAGTAAGTATTTCACAGGTTTTACTTTGCTTTTTTCTTTCCTTTACCCCATTATGAAATGTCTCATATAAAATAACTCACAAATTATTTAAAAATATACTTTGTTAGGTTTATTTATTTTGGTGGTTAGAAATATAATTATAGCATGAGGACACTCCTAACCCTTGTCTTCCATGATCCTTTGCCCAGTAAATTCACCCAACTCAGGAATTAATTGTGGTTTACCAGGGAGCAAAGCTAACAGGTACCACCAGGTGGCAGGCCATCCTCTTAATTGATTGATCAATTTGATCATAGAGGTAATGGTAACCAGCTATATTTAGATTATGATGTCTTTCTCTGTTTCCTGCTGTGAAGAATTTCCAGAAGAGCCCAGTTTCTCCAGATTGTCTGGTCCTGAGATTTTGGATGTGATCCAAAAATGTACTCAGTTAAATTTGATTCATGAGTTTATCAAATATTTATCAAGTTCATATGACAGATACTGTGCAAAGGGCTGGAGACCAGAGCCATATGACATGTTCAGGATTTATGGCCCATTTGCTTTTAGGTTAAGTGTGTGTGTGTGTGTGTGTGTGTGTTTTACAACATATTTTCCTATCAAATCCTCCTATATAAATTTATACAACGTGCTACAATACAATGTATGCAAAAATATTTGTTCCTTTTTGGTACCTAACTTCTGTGGTGTGGGAAAAGCTCAAACAAATAAATAAATAAAATCATGTGCATAAAAGTCATTCAGTTGGATTTCAATCCAATTTTGCACCTTCTTGAGACATCAGTTTTTCTAGGACTTTCCTAGTTCTAGATCTAAATATCCCATATCCAGTGAAACCTCTCAGTCCCAGGCAAACTAGAATGGTTGGTCCCCCTACCTATGGATGGCTTTACTCTTTCTCCAGTCTGAGGGATTTCAGATCTGAAAATGGGAGAGGATTTCAGAATGATCTTCTTGTGCATTGTCACTAAGCCTGTCTTATCATGGATCCTGTCATCCAGGGCACCATGTCGAGCTGCCAAGTAGACCTAAAACTGCCTTTGAATGCTGGGATAGTGTCCACATTAAGTCTGAGACAGAAAAATCTGGCAAAGTGCAGAAAGTCAAAGGAAGTCCACTCTGATGAAGTGGTGTTTGAGCTGCACCCTGAATGAAGAGAAAAATGCACCTTATCCAGAGTTCTCAGGGAAAGCATTGCAGTCAGAGGGAAAAAGCAAGTACCAAGGCCCTGAGATGGGGATAAACTTACAGTGTTGGTGAAGGCAAACCATGCTTGGTGTGGCTGGAGCAGAATGCAAGGGAAGAGTGTAGATGGTGAGTTTAGCAGGGTAGGCAGGGGCCAGCTCATGTGTGGTCTTGTGGGTTTTGGCAAGGAATTTGGAATCTGGTCTTGTAAAGACAAGCATGAAGAAGGGGAAGGTCACAATCCAGTTTCTGTAGTAAAACAGTCACCCGGGCTGCAGTGAGGATAATAGACTGTGAGGGAGCTACAGTGGAATCAGAGAGACCATTCAGAGACCAAACAGTGCCCACTGCTTGAATCAAACTTGTAGTGTCAGACTGGTGAGACCCCCATGCCACCATCTGAAGGTGCAGGGCAAGGTGCCGGGGAAGAGCACCACCATACAGCAGCTCCTAAACCAGAACCTCCCATTTCCTATGTCCCAGTTTATAGCTAAAAAGCAGCATAGACACTCAGCCTGAGGCCTCACAGTGTGTGATATGGACTCAGGATGACCCCCCAGATAGACACCTAGTACCTAAGACTCTGTGTCCACATGGCTCCCCACTCAAGGCAGGCAAAATAAGGAGAGGTGAGTGAGGAGGTGTAGAAGAATGAGTGAAACTGGAAAATAATGAACACTTTTTAGTGCTGTTAGTCCTGAAAGACATACTTACTGCAGAGCCCACAGGCTTCCCCATTCTGCCCAGTCTGATGCTGGAACTGAGCAGAAAACTACTGTCAAGGTCCTTTCTGAGTCTCAGGATACAACTGCTATACTCCTTGAAATGAATGGGATTGCAAATGCACAGACAGCTTCCCCAGCATGGCACGTGCATATCTCCTATGTGCCAGGCCATTGGGGTGGTCTGCTCCTCTAAAGAGGAGCAGAGCCTGTAGTGATTCCCCAGCTGCAGGGCATTAGTGGCAAAGGCAAGAACTGTGAGAGAAAGAGACAGTGAACTTT
>CM052542.1:91695357-91710531 GCA_028533065.1 Trachops cirrhosus | reverse complement strand
TATTTGTTCAAATAACTTTTCCACTTGTTGCTTCTCCTCTTCTCCTTCTGGCACCCCTGTGACTTGGATGTCGGAACATTTAAAGATGTCCTGGAGGTTCTTAAGCCTCTCCTCATTTTTTTGAATTCTTGTTTTTTCATTCTTTTCTGTTTAGTTGTTTCTTTCTTACTTCTGGTCCACTTCGTTGATTTGAGTCCCAGTTTCCTTCCCATCACTATTGGTTCCCTGTACATTTTCCTTTATTTCACTTAGAGTAGCCTTCACTTTTTCATCTAATTTGTGACCAAATTCAACCCATTCTGTGAGCATCCTGATCACCAGTGCTTTGAACTGTGCATCTGATAGCTTGACTATCTCTTTGTTGCTTAGTTGTATTTGTTCTGAAGCTTTGATCTGTTCTTTCATTTGGGCCATTTTTTTGTCTTGATGTGCCTGTTATGTAGTAAGGGGCAGAGTCTTATGTGTTCACCAGGGCAGGGCAACCCAGTTGCTGCATTGTGACACTGTATGTGGGACAGAGGTCTGAGAGGGAACAATGGCACTTGCTCCACTCACTGCGGTTGCTTCTCCCAAGCAAACTGGGCTCTTCTGGTGCTGATTCCTGGGTGGGTAGGCTTGTGTACGTTCTAGGACCCTGTGGGTCTCTCCAAGGAACTCTCCTGTGAGACTGGGAGTCTCTACCAGCACCTCAACCTCCAGAGGTGTTTTCAATCAGTGGTTTGAGGCTTTATTTCCCCTTGCTGGGACCCTGGGTTGCATGGTCTGTCTCACTCCCCAGTTTCACCTGGTTTATCTGCCAGTGAGTGTTGGACCCCCCAGTTTCGCAAGCCACCTTGCGCCCCAAGCCCCTCCACAATCTGCCGCCTCACTGGGTCCACCTGCTGGCACCGTATACCACTGCCTGCATGCCCAGGGTCCGCCAGCCACCACTTTTTTTTTCTTTTTCTGCAACCCTTCTGTGCCCAGCTGCTCGACTCCGCCCCTCCTACCGATCTGGATGAATGTGTCTACTTTAACTCCCTGGTTGTTGGACTTCCATACAGTTCAATTTTCTGCCAGTGCTGGCTGTTATTTTATTTATAAAATTTTGTTGTCCTTATTTTGGTTGTGCAAGGGGGCATAGTATGTCTACCTACGCCTCCATCTTGGCTGGAAGTCCCCTCTTAAATCTCTTTTAATCTGCAGGGTCCCCTCCATCTTTTTCCCTTGTAATTTATTTGTTGTTTCCCATAGTCTGGATTTTGTTTATTGCATCTCTGTAGAGTTATTTATAATATTCCTCTGTTTCTTATTTTTCCCATGAACTTGTAGTTATATCTACAATCTTGATCCAATTTAGGTTTGATTTTTTAAAAATTTCTTTGGTAGCATGATGACTTCGTAAGTAGTATTATATATTTCTGACACATAATATATTACATCTGGCTGTGTCTCTATTGTGATGCCACTGCCTTAGCTCTAAGACCTGCATCTGTTAATTCCTGATAGGTGCAGAATGGTAGAATTCTAAATCTATCACTCCTTCTTAATTAGCTGGATTCTATAAAAACAAATCTCCCTCATCAGCCCTGACCATTGTGGCTCAGTTGGTTAAGCATTGTCCCGCAAAGTGAAAAGTCACCAGTTTGACTCCTGGCCAGGGCACATGCCTGGATTGATGGTTCTGTCCCTGGTTGGGGCTTGTATGAGAGGCAACTGATTGATATTTCTCTTCTCACATTGATATTTCTCTCTCTCTCACCCTCCCTTTTCCTCTAAATAATAAGCATGTCCTTGGGTGAGGATAAAGAAAGAAAAGAAAAGAAAAGACAAAGAAAGATGTACTACGGGGCATGGTGTAACCAAACAAAAATAGAGGTTCAGCTCCCAGTCACCACAAAAGTCAAACTTGTGAGGCAGATGCTGGTACGAAAGGAAAGAGGTTTTATTCTCATGCTGTGCAACCTAGGAGAATGGCAGACTCCCATCTCAAAGCCCATGGTCTTTTTCTGCCATGGGAAAAGTCCAACTGTCCTTAGCAAGGCCAACAAAAGCCAGTGTCCAGAGTTGCTGCTCAATTTTATAGTACAGTCCTTTGGAACCCACAGGCAGCTGCTAAGTGGTCTGAGTCTGCATTCAGGCAGCTTAGCTTGTTCCCAGCTACTGTCCATTTCAGGCACTCTACTGGAGCCTACATGTGAAGCCTGCACAGCCATGGGCCATGTGGCTGCTGGGGCCCCCTGGTTACATGATCCTGGGTGAGAGCTCATGAACGCATGAGTAAGAGCATCACCAAGTGGGCAAGTGAGAGAGAGAGAGAGGCTCCACATTGCCATGGAGAGACCAGGTGAGTGCACCATGTGAGTGCAGGCCATGACCAAAAGAGCTTCTTTGTTTCCCTGGGATTATTTTAGCTTGGATTTGGGATAGACCAAGTGCTTTCTCAAAATGACCAACCAACCTCCCAAACTTTTGAAACTTTGGGTGGGTCCACCTACCCAAATTCCTTTTTTCCCTAGGCTAGCCTGGCAGGCCTCTTTGGTCTAGCACCTCCCTCTGCACCATTTTGATTTCTGTGGTGCATGTGCCAGCCTTCCCCTGGTCCAACTCCAATCTAATACCAGAGTTGGAGAGAGGGCTTCTTTTTCTATCCAGTTATGTTGCTAGCTTTTTGCATGCTTGAGACTCTATCCACTGACATTTCTAGCTTTCTGTGCACTCAGTGTAAGAACCTCCTCCTGCCACCATCTTGGTGATGAGGGTGATGCCCCAGAGCTTTAACTGATTGTTTTATGGTAACAATATATTTATTAAAAAGTAGGAAACTAAATATTTGCATTAGCTGAATTTGCATAAGGAAGCTCTTGAAGAATTCACAAGAAACTAATAAAAGTGGTACTAGGAGGAGCAGTAGTGGGTGGATTTCTAAAATCGCCTTTGAAACCCTCTAAATACTACAAGGAAGAGTATACAAATATATATAAATTCTTAATAAGACAAACACAGTCAACATTGGAACAGATTGTTTTTTCTTCTGATGAATAACAGATGAAATTATAGGTTTGAACTCGGGCTTATTTTGAGTGACAGATACTTATCTGCACATTTTTTCTAGAAGAATATTTTTTTTACTGTACTGTATAATGTGAAGAAAGCCTGTAGTCCAAATTTGTCATTTTATACATATTTATCAGTTATTTTCTTGTAGCAGATTAATTTCACTCTTCTGTACAAGGACAACTAAACAGTAAATTCATTTGCTTAGAAGCCTTAAAACAAAGCTGTGTTCCCAGCCCAAATTAACACTTTATCTAGTTCAATTTTTATAGATGACACAGAACAAGATATACAAAAAGAAACATTGTTACCTTCACTTCATTGTATCATTCTCTGTTCTCCATGATAACAATTCATTAACAAACCTGGAATCACTGCTCACATTTTCCTAAATTCATTTCTCACCTATTTTCACTGTTTATTTTTGTCTGATAGAAAGTCACCAAATATACCTCATCCTTTACAACTGATTTTAAAAATGACTACAGAACCATAAATGTACTCCTGACTCCTCATTTCTAATAACTTGGATGACAATGATTAGATTTTAAAAACTTAAATATCAATTACATAGTTATTTTTATAAAACAGGAGACAAATTCAACAAAGGAATTCCCTATAATAACTTTTACAATAATTATATTCATAAATAATGGTTATGAGTTTAAGTACATGTCAACACAGGGATGCCTATTTACTTAATCCAAGTGCAACCCTCCTCATAAAAAGGGTTTAAGATACACTCTTTATTTGAGCACAAACTTTATGTAGTGGAAAATACAAAAAAAAAAAAAAGTACCAGTAAGTAAATTGCACCGGCACCACCAAAGTAAATGGAGACAATGTAAAAAAGAAATAGAAGGAAATATCCACATTCTTGAAAAGGTGTGATCTATAAAACAATCAATTTATAGTCAAAAGGATTTTTGTGTTGGTCAGTAAACCTCAAAAATTACTCCAAGTTATATTACAAGGAGTATGTACTCAGTAAGCCATGTATATCAAAAATGTTCTTCAAGTGGGGAGGTGGGCAAGTTTGGAAATCAGAGAATTTCTCTATTTCTCCTTTTGTGTGAAATAAAAAACACAAGGAGACAGAGAGGAAGGAAGAAAGGGAGGACCAATTGAATCAGAAAACCAATTTTGTAGTGAGGTTCATAGTAATAATTTCATAGTGAGGTTCATGAGACTCTTAACTCTAAAGTAAATTTTTCTAATAAAGAAGTTTATCTGCATAAGACTGATACTGTCACATATATTCATGTAATCATAGTTCACAGGCACCAAATCTCAGCAACTTGCTGCTGAAAGGGAGAAAATGCCACATGTAAATAATGAACCATGTGAATGGGTGAGCCACAATTATAGTCTGCCAAGTCTCAATAAAATATTTTTCTTTAAAAGGTGATTAGAAACCATTTATCAAGATTTGTTCCATAACAAAGCCAGAATATAGGAGAATCTAAATATATGTGTGAGCTCTCTTAACACATAAAGACATCGATGTTCCATGGGGAGGGGAAACCAATAGTTGGCAACTGTATCTTGCTCTGTCATCATTTGCTGTCTCTTGCTGAAAGTGACTTGCTCTTATCTTTTCCCTATATTAGATATGGGTCACTGATAGCTTCCATAGCTAAAGACCTACTACTGAGTACCAAATATAAAAACATACTATGGTGTTTTGAATGTTAGCAGTGTTCCTAAACCAACTTTGAAGTTTTAAAAATGAAAACAAAGTATCTTTAACTCTGTGTGAGCCAAAACATTATGGTCTCATGAAGCTGAACTCACTGGGAACATTTTGCTGGTCTAATGTACATTATGCTTAACTAAAATGTCACATCATTTCATAAAAATAAAATAGGCTGGGAAATAGTTGATCCAAAATTCCACAAATTCAGATTATGTATAACATTTCTGCTGTCCAAGTACCATACACACTGAGTTCCTTATGTCTGTTAAGCAGGTCAGTTTAGTTCAATGGATAAAATATTTACAAGCATCTTCTTTACAGTACCTCTTTCTGGAGATTGCAGGGCAGTATTCTTTTTATCCATTCCTAGTCATCCTGAGTTCGATTTTTCCAGTTAGAAGGGATAAATCTGAAATAACTGCTCAACTGCTTTACCACCTGTCTCTCCAGCAGAAGTGAGCCAGAGTTAAAGCAGTTGTTTATATGCACAGGAGATGCTCTTAATGCAAGAAGCTATGCCCAAGTTTACCACCATAACAACTGAGAAGAGAGGAGTAAGCAACCAATTTGAAGTTGGGCACTGGGTTCTTCTCATTTGATACATGATCAGCTGACATGTGCTGTGGAGTACTCAAAATTATATCTTTAAAATATCTGAAGGTGACTGGAGGATCCATGCTGCAAAAAAATATCAATAGCAAACATGGAGAAACTAAAAGAACCATAGCTTCACAGACTGAACTGTATTTCAAGGTGTTATTTGTATAGATTCTGAGACAGTTTAATAAACTTATTGTAATAGTCGCATATAATGCACAACCAATAGTCATTGCAGTGAGTAGATGTCTATAAAATAAATTAAACAGTAAAGAAAGGTTTATAACAGGTCTCAACTCCCACAATTTCAATCACTATATAGGTAAAAGAAATAGCCACCTGGCTGATGTCATATCCCCATGGCAGGAAAAGAATCCCTGCATTATACTTTTCTCAGTGGGACGGGTAGAAAGAAAACAAAACTACTCATAGCAGGAGATAGAGCACAAAAACACTGACACCAGATGATCCTTGTCCAAAGATGGAATATATACAGTAGTTAAAACAAAGTAAACACACAACTAACTCTCCAGGCCACAGTCAGAAAGCTCCCTGAAGGGAATGCTAAAATTGGTTCTACTGGATTGCTTTTGAGTCACACCATCTAGCAGGGGTGTCCAACCTGTAGCCCAACACAAAATCATAAATTTACTTAAAACATTATGAGAACTTTTTGTGATTACATGTCACAATGTATTTAATGTGTGACCCAAGACAACTCTTATTCCAGTGTGGCCCAGAGATGCCAAAATGTTGTACACCCCTAGTAGAATATATGTTGTGAAGTTGAGATTACCTACTACAATCTAAACCCATGCTTATGACCTGGTGCTGAAACATTAAAGTCAGGATCAAAGTATTCCATAAGTAAGAAATTGGATATAACAAGCAGAAATATTTAGAGTCAGTCAGGTAGGAAATACTTTCACTATAGTGTTCCCAAATGGATGCATGAACTACAGAGAGAGTGGATTGGTATCCACAGAACTGTACTTGTACTTATCAAAGCCAGCCAGGTATTGCTCCCTGGCTCCTTGAGTTGCTCCCAGCTCAGGTATTTGTAACCAGTCATGAGGACCTGAACACTGAGAGCCAGGGACCACTCAGCAGCAACTCTTCCAGAGGAGGTGGCACCACACCAGGTGGGCAAGAATGGGAAGACCTGGCAAAGCAACAGACACTTATTTTTAAACACTAGAATCACACTCAGCACAGCATAAAGTAATCCTAGGAGCATTGATTAGGAATTAAGATCATCTGCAGAGACTCTCAACCCTGGCTGCACAATTGCATAATAAAATCACTTAAGGAAGAAGTAAAATGATCTCTGTTTGGTGATGATATAATCTTATATGTAGAAAACCCTAATAATTACAAAAAAACTGTTAGAATAAATGTATTCATCGAAATAGCAAGCTATAAAGTCAACACACAAAAATCAGTTGCATTTCTATACACTGACAATGAACAATCTAAAAAGAAAATTGAGAAAATAATTCTGTTTACAATACTACCAAAAATATTTAGGAATTAGCTACGTATGTAGGAGACTTATACAATAAAAACTACAAAACTTCCTGAGAGTAAAGAAGACATAAATAAATGGGAACATGTCTATGTTCATAAGTTGGAAGACAATATTTTAAGATAGCAATACTATCCAAAGTGATCTACAGATTCAATGGAATCCCTATCAAAATCCCAGTGATATATATTTTTTTTTTTGCAGAAAGAGAAAAACCCATCCTAAAATTCTTATGGAATCTCAATGACCCCAAATAGCCAAAACAATCTTGGATAAAAGATTCAAAGCTGGAAGACTCACACGTTTTTATTTCAATACTTACTATAAAGCTACAGTAATCAAAACAACATGGTACTAAAATAAAGACAGACATACAGACCAATGGAATAGAATAGAGAGCCCAGAAATAAACTCTCACACGTATGGTCAATTGATTTCTGACAAGTGTGCCAAGACTATTCAATATGGAAAGTATAGTCTTTTTAACAAATGGTGGTTGGGAAAACTAAATATGCACATGTAAAAGAATACAGTTGAACCTTTACCTGACACTATATACAAAGATTAACTCAAAATGAATCAAAGACCAAGATACAAGACCTAAAACTAATAAACTGTTAGAGGAAAAAAAACACAGAGCAAAAGCATCATGACATTACTTTAGCAATGATTTATTGGATATGACACCAAAGGTATAAGCAACAAAAGGAAAAATACTACAATTGGACTTCATGATTTTCTTTAAATTTACACATCAGAAAACACTATCAATAGAATAAAAAAGGCAAGCCACAGAATAGAAGAAAATACATGTACATTGTATATCTGATTAAGAGACTAATAACTAGATTATACAAGGATCTTCTAAAACTCACCAACCAAAAATCAAACAATCCAGTTCAAAAATGATCAAAACTTAAATAGACATTTCTCCAAAGAAAACAAATGAATAGCCAATAAGCACATGAAAAGAATGCTCAATGTCACTAAACATTAGAGAAATTCAAATCAGAACAAAGACAAGATAGCACCTCACACCAATTACGATAGCTACTATCAAAAAACCAAAAGGTAAAATGTGTTGAAGAGGGTGGGGAGAAATTAGAACCCTGGTGCAGTGTTGATGGGAATGTAAAGCACTGTAAAAAAACAGTGTGGAGTTTTCTCAAAAATAAAAAATAGAATTACCATATGATCTAGCAATTTCACTTCTGGGTACATACACAAAAAAAAAACTGAAAGCAGGGTCTCAAGAAGATAGTTGTGTGCCCATGTAGCATTACTCACAGTAGCTAAAATGTGGAAGCAACCCAAGTATCCATGAACAGATGAATGGGTAACAAAATGTGTTATATACACACAACAGAGTATCATTTAGTCTTAAAAAGGAAGGTCATTCTGACATGTGCTACAACATGAATAAACCTTGAGTAATTATGCTAATTGAAATAAGCCAGACAACAAAAATACAAGTATTGTCTTACTTCAATTATATGAGATACTTAGAGTGTTCAAAATCATATAGATAGAAAGTAGAATGATGATTTCCAGAGGCTAGGGGTAAGCAGGAGTTAGTATTCAATGGATATAGAGTTTTAATTTTACAAGATAAAAAGAGTTCTGGAGAAAGATGGTGGTGATGGTTGCACAATATTATGAACCTATGTAATATCATTGAACTGTAGACTTAAAAACAGTTAAGATGGTAAAATTTTATATTATATATTTTACCACAATAGGAAAAAAATTGAAAAAAAAATCTCTTGAGAGCTTTTAACCAGTCTGATGCCCAGGCTGCTCCTCTAACTCCTGGAGTGTGAGTCCAGGTTTTTTTCAGCTCCTCTGGTAATCCAAGTGCAGTGAGCATGGAATCCTAGCACACTGAAGGTAAGGATTTGCCACTTGTCCCTTCTCAAGCTCTTCAGGAAGAACACTGAGTAGAATGTCGGGTAGCATTACCTGAACATTAATGAAATATGGCAACCTGTATTATTTAAATGGTTATTTCTCTGGTATCTTCTTTCTCCACACCTTCCCATTTTGTTTCTTTCTCTCTTTGTCCTTCCTTTCTGCCAAGTATGTCTAATGAATCTGTGTAAGTTCTGTGTTTGTAGTCTATCCCTCCATCAATTCTTCTTCTGAAGCAGAGACTGGTGCCTTTCTACTTCCCAATTTATATTATGACTCAAGATCTAGTTCCAGCCCTAACTCCCCACCACCTCTCCTTTGCCTTTCATTCTGGAGGAATATAGCTGTGCCCTAAGCCACATGCCTGAGAAACTGCCTTGACTTCCAGCATTCCTGAGATGGATGTGTAAATCAAGGCCCTCTGGAATCATCATTTTCTCATATTCATTGAATAGTGTTGGGTACTCAAGTCTTAGTAAGACGGGTCAGTTGACTGAAGAGAAATGTTCTCCAAGAATAGCTGTGGAGTCAGTTGTTTACTTATTTGGGTGTTAAAGGCAGGGCACCTAGGAAGGTGAAAAGATGAAAGCTCCTTCTGTGCTTCAGGCCCCACATGAGGCCCTAGGAACCCAGTTATGAAAGGAAAAGCACCTGCCCTAAGGAACTCACAGTCTATGGGGGAGGCAGATTATTGAACAGGTGATTAAAATACCTTGTGGTAAGTGCTGTGGTAGAGGTGAGCATGGAATTTATGGAAACTAAAAGAAGGGAACCAAAACTACCTAGAAGAGGTGGGGGAGGAGTCAAAGGAGGCTTCTTGTAGGAGGCACCATCAGGAATGACTTTTATTTTTAATTTAAAAATGCATAGGTAACAGACTCATTGTAGAATGTTAGAGTTAATTAAGAAAGGACACTGAAGATAAACATAAATACCTTTTAAAAAATCTCCTAACATGTGCCAAGTTAAAGAGAGTTATGAGACCAATTGTGTAATCACTCCCTTGTACATGGTGCTATCCTGGGATGTCATACTTGATGACAACAGCCTGAAAATGCTGACTTAGGTTGATGCTGAAATCAATGCTCTGCACAGAAGCAGGACCCCTGGAAGGTAAGAGGGGCAGGGCCTGGATCCCAGAACATGGTTTCCCAGATCCAAGACATGGTTTTCGAGGAGCCCCCCTCTATCCTCTAATTGTTGGTAACAAAAGTTACCCAGCCAGTAAAATCCTTCAGGGATTCTATGCCCTTGGTATTATTTTATTTTTTATTGCATATATCACATAAGCACTAAATGTGTGTCCCCAACTGTCTGACAGGTACAAAATGCAAAAAGGAATATAGATCAGGTGTTTCTCCAAGGAGCTAGCAATTTTCCTAGTAACATATAAAATGAATACTATATGTTCCCGAAGACAATAATAATTGCTGACTATGAAATCTCAGTGCCTAGCAGGTCAGCCACAGCCTAGGCATTTAAAATATTTGTTAATGAATTGAATAAATGTATGATGTAAGTGGAAAACACTGAATCAGTTTACATGGATCCTAACCAATTGTATGATAGACCACAAGGACAATAGCACCTTTCTTTTGTTGTTAATTTTATTTATTTATATTATAGTAGTTGGTATACTATGATGGTTGCTTTTTTTAGAATTTAATCTCTATTTTTTTACTACCATGGTTTCTAATTCAAAAGACACAAAATATGACATTTAAATGTCTCTCTCCTGGGGGGAAGATGGCGGCGTGATAGGAGGGAGCAGATTCCACTTCCCCCTACACACGGGAGAAAATCCTAGCCAATCTACAGAGGAACAGAGCAAACAGCCAACATTATCACAACATATATAAAAATATATATCACAAATTGTAGCAGACATTGAAAAACCAGACGGTAAGGAGACTGTTTCAGGATAATAAGGGCCCAGGGATCGGGACAGGGACCAGAGAGGTTGCAACCCCAGGCCCGGTGCTCCAGGGTCTGCCTCAGGGCTCTCGGGAAAGAGCTGGGTCAAAGGCTTCCTCCCCGGTCAAACAAGGATTGAGCAGCACTGGGGTGGGGGGTGGGGGGCCTGTTTACTTGAAGGCACAGAGAGGGGAGTGAGGATGGAGAGGCACTCACACAGGGACTGTGAGCACCCACGCATAGCCTGGGAAAGAGTGTGCACCACAGCCTGTGCAACCAACGGTGGCCCGGCTGGATGGCCTGGCAGTGTGCCCGTGCCCCAACCTAAAGAGAGTGTGGTTTTGTGGAAGACCTGGAGCCCACAGCTGTGAACAAGGAAAAGGTGTGGGTGCTCTGTGGGACCACTGGTGCCCAGGCCGAGAACTCAGGGGAAGTGCGCACCCCTGGGGATCCAAAGAGTTCACACCCATGAACCTGGAAAAGGCACGGGCACTCTGCAAGAAACCAGAGCCCACAGTGGTGAGCTCAGGAGAGTGTGCTTAGAAGTGCCGAGATCCCACACCCAGGGCCCTGGGGAGAGGTACCAGACCGGCTCTGGGGAGAACATGTGGCTAGCCCTGGAGACTGCACACCAGAGGCTGACTGAGCTCTGAACTGGAAAGAAGAAAAAGTGACTCCAGCCACCCCTCACCCTGCTGATGCCAGCAGGACCAAAAAAACCAATTTGGTCAGTCTGAAACCAACAAAAGGCTTTTTTTTCTATGATTTTTTTAAGCAACTTTTTCTTTTTTAATTCTTATTATTTTTATATCTATCAATTTCTTATGCATCTCTTTCTTTCATTCTAGTGTTGACCCTTCTCCCTTTCTTTCCAAATATATCTCTTCTTCCTTCCATCTTCTGCTTTTTCCCTTCTTTTTTTTTGAACTTGCAAGTAATTGCATATTTGTATTATCATTATTTCATTATTCTTACATTTCTTATTTTAACAATATTTTGGTATTTCTCTTCTTTCTGTATAGTCTTCTTTTCTTGGCTGGTTATATTGTATCATTTGATAGGTTTTCCCTGTTATCTCATTCATAGTGTATTGCTAATTTACTGTCCTTCATTTGTGTTCCATTGGTACACTACTCATGGTTCTATACTCCCTATTCTTGTTATTTAGATCTCATAGATTCTGTCATATGATTGTTGCTCTAATATTACTGTAAATAATAGCTATTCCATACAATTGTAAATACAACACAAAAACCCTCCCAGATCTTAGCCCACTTCAGGGTTTCCTGAAATCTATTACTGTAGTGATTAACTCTATTCTCTCACACACTACACCTATTTACTACTCTTTACTCTCACCCTACCTCAGAATCTGACTTCCCACATCCTCACTGCTTCCTAGAGCCAACTCACAATCCTTTCCTTCCCAACAAGAGTCTGATCTTCTTTCCATCCTTTCTAAATATTGGCTAGTTGCGAGGAGAATCACGGTTAACACTATATATAGCCAAAGGATCTCCTATCTCCTCTCTACTGGCTCATACTGTAAATATCATAGAATACTCCCTTGCTGTCTTAAACCATTTTGCCTTACTGATCACAGAAAAGAGTAGGTGGAAGCTGTGAACACCTGGATACCTGAGGGAGACTGCACCACTGAATCTCACAGGTATTCTACCACAGAAGTTCACACCATAAACCCACGGAGCCAGAACAGGTCAATTTAAGAAGCAAAGGCTAACAAGAAGAATCTCACGAACAATGAGAAGACAAAGAAACAATCCCCAAATGAAGGGAAAGGAGGAAGCCCCACAAAGAATGCTAAATGAAATAGAGGCAACTCAACTATCAGATTCTGAGTTCAAAGCAATGATTATCAGGAAGTTCCATGAACTCACAAAGAGCTACCAGAAAGTACAGAGAAATTACAATGAACTGAATGCAAACTATATCAAGATGAAAAAGGGAATAGAAACTATCAACAAGGGCCATGAGGAAATGAAGAATACAATTTCTGAACTGAAGAACACAGTAGAAGGAATGAAAAGCAGAATCCATGAAGCAGAGATCAGATCACCAAGCTAGAGGACAAAGTAGAAAAAAACACCCAGAAAGAGCAAGAACAGGAAAAGAGGCTCAGAAAGAATGAAGAGAGATTAAGAGAAATGCAAGACAATATGAAATGTAATAATATCTGTATAATAGGCACACCAGAAGGAGAAGAAGAGCAAGGGATAGAAAACCTATCTGAAAAAGTAATGATGGAAAACTTCCCTAATTTGATGAGAGAAAAAGTCACACAAATCCAGGAAGTGCAGAGAGTCACAATCCAGAGGAACACAAAGAGGCCCACCTCAAGACACATCATAATTAAAATGACAAAATTTCAAGATAAAGAGAGAATCCTAAAGGCAGCAAGGGAGAAACAGGAAGTAACATGTAAGGCAGCCACAATTAGGCTAGCAGCTGACTTCTCAACAGAAATGCTCCAGAAGACCATGGCCAGAAATATTCCAAGTAATGAGAACCAGAGGCCTGCAACCAAGGCTACTTTACCCAGCAAGTCTCTCAATCAAGATAGAAGGCCAAATAAGGAGCTTCCCAGACAAAAGAAGTCTAAAAGAATACACCTCCACCAAACGAGCTCTGCAAGACATGCTCTAAGGAAAGACATGCTCTAAAGGGACTGCTTTAAGGAAAGGAAGGAAAAGAGAGAGAGAGAAACAACAGGTAGGAAAGTGGCAATAAATAAGTACCTATCAATAATGTCCTTAAACGTAAATGGATTAAATGCCCCAATCAAAAGACACAGAATAGCTGAATGGATAAGAAAACATGGCCCACACACATGCTGCCTACAAGAGACCCACCTCAGGAGAAAAGACCTACACAGGCTAAAAGTGAAGGGCTGGAAACAAATTTTCCAAGCAAATGGACAGAAAAAAAGCCAGGGTAGCAATACTCATATGAGACAAAATAGACTTCCAGAAAAGGGCCATAAAGAGAGACCCAGAAGGTCACTTCATAATACTCAAGGGAAGAATCCAACAAGAAGAAATAAACATAGTAAATATATATGCACCCAACATAGGAGCACCCAAATACATAAAGAAAATCTTAGAGAACTTCAAGAAAGATATTGACAGCAACACAGTTATAGTGGGGGATTTTAACACCCCACTGTCAAAAATGGACAGATATTCCAAACAAAATATCAACAAAGATATTGTGGCATTGAACAATGCCCTAGATGGAATGGACTTAACTGATATATATAGAGCCCTCCATCCCAAAGAAGCTAAATACACATTCTTCTCAAATGCACATGGAACATTTTGAAAGGTAGACCACATGATAGGACACAAAACAAGTCTCAACAAATTTTAGAAAATTGAAATCATACCAAGCATATTCTTGGATCACAAGGGACTGAAACTAGAATCCAACCCCAAGGAAAAAAGCCCAAAGCACCCAAAATCATGGAGATTAAATAGCATGCTATTAAACAATGAATGGGTCAAGAATGAAATTAGGGGAGAAATCAAAAAGTTTCTGGAAACAAATGAAAATGAACTCACATAACCCAAAACTTATATGACACAGCAAAGGCAGTCCTGAGAGAGAAGCTCATAGCCATACAGGCCTCCCTAAAAAAGATAGAAACATTTCAATCAAACAACCTAACCCTGTCTACAAGAACTCGAGGAACAACAACAAAGACAGCCCAGAGCAAGTAGAAGGAAGGAAATAACCAATATCAGAGCAGAATTAAAAGACATAGAGACTAAAAGCCCAATTCTGAGGATCAATGAATCCAGGAGTTGGTTCTTTGAAAAGATAAACAAAATCGACAATCCTTTAAGTAGACTCAAGACAAAAAGAGAGAAGACCCAAATAAACACAATCAGAAATGAAAGAGGAGAGATTACAACTGATACTACAGAAATACCAAGGATTGTAAGAAATTACTATGAAGAACTGTATGCCAAGAAATTTGAAAACCTAGGTGAAATGGACAAATTTCTAGAAAAAATAATCTTCCAAAACTCAATGAAGAAAAAGCAGAGAGCCTGAACAGACCAATAACAGCAAATGAAATTGAAGCAGTAATCAAAAAATTCCCGACACACAAAAGCCCTGGACCAGATGGTTTCACAGCAGAATTCTACAAAGCATTTAAGGAAGAGCTAACCCCTATCCTTCACAGACTATTTCAAAAAATCCAAAAAGATGGAAGACTTCGTAACTCTTTTTATGAGGCCAGCATCATGCTAATACCAAAACCAGTTAAAGACACAACAAAGAAAGAAAACTTCAGGCCAATATCAATGATGAACATAGATGCTAAAATCCTCAACAAAATATTGGCAAACCACATCCAACAATGCATTAGAAAGATCATACACCATGACCAAGTGGGAATCATCCCAGGGATGCAAGATGGTTCAATATTCGCAAATCAGTAAATGTAATTCATCATATAAACAAAAGCAAAGAC
>CM052542.1:91659535-91694857 GCA_028533065.1 Trachops cirrhosus | reverse complement strand
GGGAAGTTCTCCTTCTTTATTTGTTCAAATAACTTTTCCACTTGTTGCTTCTCCTCTTCTCCTTCTGGCACCCCTGTGACTTGGATGTTGGAATGTGTAAAGATGTCCTGGAGGTTCTTAAGCCTCTCCTCATTTTTTTGAATTCTTATTTCTTCATTCTTTTCTGGTTGTATATTTTTTCCTTCCTTCTGGTCCACTCCAGTGATGTGAGACCCATCTTTCATTCCATCACTATTGGTTCCCTGTGCATCTTTCTTCATTAAACTTACTGTAGCCTGCATTTTTTCATTTAATTTGCAACCAAAATCAACCAATTCTGTGAGTATCCTGATCACCAGTGCTTTGAACTGTGCATCTGATAGGTTGGCTATCTCTTGGTTGCTTAAAAGTATTGGCTCTGGGGGTTTGATTTGTACTGCCATTTGAGCCAATTTTTTTTAATCTGGTTGTGCCTTTTACATATGAGGGGCAGAGCCTTAGGTGTTCACCAGGGCAGGGCACCCCAGTCGCTGGGTTATGATACTGTATGTGGGGGCAGGGTCTGAGAGGAAACAGTGGCACTTGCTCTGCTCTCATATTTCAATCTTTGCCAATGCCACAAGCAAACTGGGCCCTTCTGGTGCTGGGTCCTGGGTGGGTGTGCTTGTGTACAATCTAGGACCCTGTGGGTCTGTCCAGCGAACTCTCCTGTGAGGCTGGGAGTCTCTCCTGGCACCTCAACCTCCACAAGTGTTTTCAATCAGTGCTTTTAGACCTATTTCCTGGTGCTGGGGCCCTGGGTTGCGCGGTCTGTCTTGCTCCCCGTTTTTGTCTGGTTTATCTGCGCGGGAATGCATGTCCACGGTCAGCCAGCAGCCTTGCACGCCTCAGGTCTGCCCGTTGCCACCCCGCATCTGTGGCCAGCAACCGCTGCTTTTTCCTGCCCTGAACCGGCCGCTGATTCCGCCCCTCTTAGTGGTCTGGATGAATGGTTGTCAGACTTCTGTACAGTTCAATTTTCTGTCAGATCTGGTTGTTTTTTGTTGTTGTTGTTTGTTTGTTTCTAAATTTTTGTTGTCCTTAATTTTGGTTGTGGGAGGAGGCACAGTGTGTCTACCTACTCCTCCATCTTGGCCAGAAGTTCTGTAAAATAATTTTCTTACTTGAGGTATCCACCACCAACTCCTAACTGATTTCTTTAGAAAGCAGAATAATGTATGGGGAGGGAAGTCGAGTTGCTCCCTTTCTTTTGGTTTGTTATCTAAAATTAC
The DNA here is from genome assembly GCA_028533065.1 of Trachops cirrhosus. NCBI lineage: Eukaryota > Metazoa > Chordata > Mammalia > Chiroptera > Phyllostomidae > Trachops > Trachops cirrhosus. The sequence continues at coordinate 91,693,607 of CM052542.1, read as the reverse complement.
TAGTTTGTAGTGTGGCAAAAATTGTTATCTTCACAATTTAGAGTACGTTACCACTTGAAAAATTCAAAGTTAGAATTGGTGTATAGCTTGGGAACTAAATTAACAACTTTATTTATTCATTTGATAAACAGGTTATGTGGACTGTTTCAAATGAGTTTACTTAAACTGTTTTGGTCAACTTGTAGCTTTACTTTTAATATGGTGCATAGTACATCAAGTAAAATAGAAAAGACAAAAGTTGTATTTATCCTAACCAGGAACATAACTATATGTGCTTGGAATTTGCATGGTCTTTGAAGCAAATATACCTAATAAATTTCCTAGAACAACTGTACAACACAGGCAAAAGGAATAGTAGCTGGAAAGGCTCCAGAGGAAAACTACACATGATGTGTTTGAGGAATTGGGGGAGTCAGTGTGAGGGTATTGATTTTGGATATGTGAACTTTGAGAAGTCTCTTAGACAATCTAAATCTGGTAGGCAGTTAGATATGTAAGTTCAGAGCTTAGGGAATGGCTTGGACCCAGGGATAAAAATTTGGGAGTTGCCAGCATATAGATGGTATTTTAAGCTGTGATACTGGATGAGACCACCAAAAAAAAGTACCCGTAGGCAGAGAATATTTTAAGATATAGGAGAAATGAGGAAGAACTAGAAAATGAAGCTGTGAATGAGTAGGTTAGAAGAAAAAAAATAACAGGAGAGATGGTGTCCTGGACACCACGTGAAGAGTGTGTTTCATGGAGGGCAGGAGAAGTAGCTGATCAGCTGCTGCTAGAATGTCAAGTGAACCGAGACCTGACTGTGGGGTTTTCCAATGTGAAAATGTGATGAGTGGCTCCAGCAAGAACCTGTGCCGTGGGGCAGTACAGGCAAAAACTTGATTAGAAATAGTTCAGGGCAAGGAGAGGAGAGGATTTGGAGACTTAGAGTATATAATAGCTCTTTCAAGGCATTTTGTTCCGAAGTGGGCGAGGAATGAACCGGAAGCTAGAAAGAGGAGAATTATTGTTTCTGTTTCATCTGTGTTGGTTTTTATGCTAGGAGAAAGCATAGCCATTTGGAATACTGAGATGAATGGTCTGGTAGAGAAGGGAATAATTGGTGTGATGACAAGAGGAGAGATTTGCAGGAGTGAGTCCTCCTGTATGCATGATGGAGAGATCTGTTGCCTAGGTGGAAATGGTGGTTGGTGGTAGTATGGACTGTTCACTCACAGTAACAGGAGGGAAGGGAGAATACATTGGTCCAGGTGCAGATAAATGGATAGAGGTGATGGTACGAAATAATCTAGTTGGATTATTTCTGTTTTCCTTCAAAAAATGGGTAGTACAATACCTGAGATGCATGAGCTTGGAAGAGCTCGTATGAGGAATTTGAGGAGAAATGAGAAATGTAATAGTTAACCTAGGATAGTGGGCAAGTGGATGGACTAGGGAAGTGTCATACAATTGTTGAGCCTCATTAATAGTCCTTTTGAGGTTGGTGGTCAGAATTAAAGTGAGACCAGTCAGCATGGTTATGTTATTCTTCAGCCACATTCAACTGCACAGATACAAGACTCAAAAAAGGCAGAAAGTTAAATTTAACTAGGATTGGAATTTTGCCAGTCAAGTGTGACATGCAAGAGAGAGATGGGGTTGAAGGTGTAAGAAAGGGAGTGCTTAAAATAAAGCACTGCAGAATTTCAACTGGTTAAGAAAGAAATGAAAGCCTAATGGTAGTAATGGTAGGTGGTAGGATCAATGGCTTGTAGGTTCTGGTGCAGTCAGCAGTTTGTTGGAGTCAGGAAAGTAGAGGAAATGAGCTGGAGAGAGGGGTAGTTGGCTGGGAGCCCGATGCTTAAAATTTCAGTGGTAGAGGGAAGTTGTGATTGGTAATGACAAGGACTAGAGTCTGACCACGGGAGTGGCTGAGGCAAGGCAGACAGATCACAAAAACCCAAAGAATTTGTTAGTAGTGACAGTAAACCAGGAGCTAAAATCCTCACGGAATTGGGCTAGTAATCCAAGGGTCAGTAAACAATTGCTAGGAGGGGTAATAAATGGAACAATTTATTGAGGATTTTTAGAGAGAAAAGAAAGTAGTCTGGGAATGGTGATGAGGTGCAAGGAATACACCTACTCCACTACTAGGCCCAGTCAGTGGCCAAGAGTATGGAGAAAACAATTATTGCTTTTGAAGCAGAGTCCTCAGGGAAAGCCAGATTTCATGAGAACAAGAAGGAAAGTGCACGTTCAGGGAATACTTCAGGATTTGGAGAAAAATAGAAGAGGACAGAGCAGGGAATGTTGAATTCCATATGGGGATTAGAGTGTGGGAATGAGGGGTGACCTAGGAGTCTGGCATTTTTCATAAGTGACATAAACAGATAAAGGTCCTAGTGCAGTTGCCTTGGAGGGCTAAAGACAGATCATGGTGGCAAGACAGTTAGGTGTTGTGAGAAGGTGGGTCCCACTTTCATGCAGGTAGACTCCAGGGAGGATTTTTCTTTTGAGTGTGTGGAGTAAGTGCTTAATAGCTTAGATACCTTTTACATTTTTTCCTATTAATTTTTAAATTTACAGATCATTAGTGATTATCAGCACTTTAGATGGGCGAATTGCTGCCTTAGATCCAGAGAATCATGGTGAAAAGCAGTGGGATTTGGACGTGGGATCTGGCTCCTTGGTTTCATCCAGCCTTAGCAAACCGGAGGTAAGTATTTTCTGTTAAATGTTGATATTTAATGGAAAAACTCAGTTATAATGAGCAATTGCTAATATTAATATTATGTATGTAGAACTGCAGCTCAGGGTCCCCTTGCCTAGGTATGAGGCCTGCCTGCCTGTTACCAACTATGTCCCCTTGAGGCAATTACTTTCCTGTTCCTCAGTTCCCCTCTTGTAATGAGGTAGGTGATATTACATAATCACCTACTTCTTCTATAACATGATCATTATTATTATTACATAGACCCTAAATAATAAAATAAATATATGTAGTTTAACTGTGCTTTAATAGAAATACAGGGGTTGGCAAAAGTAAGTTTATAGTTGTAAGTAAGTGAAACGCAGAGTTTATTCTTGTATTATTTATTAATTATTGTATTATTTTCCATATGAACAACTGTAAACCTACTTTTGCCCACCCTGTACATACTGCGAAATCTCTTAAGCGATTGTCTACATTTTCCCTCAAGTGTACATCCTTATTGTAAGCATAATTCATTGGAATTTTTTTTAGAATTCAATTTTAGACAAATCTGATTATTTGCAAAAAAGAGACCTTACTTTCAAAACTACTCTGCCTCATGACTCTAAGACTTGGGCAGGTTGCTTAGCCCCTCTGCTTTAGTGTCCTCATCTAGAAGGTAAGGACACACTGCCTGCCCTGATGAGGTTAGGGGAGTGAGTAAGTGGGGCAAGTTTTTTTTCCTCCTCTTTAGTCTTGATTCTGATAGATTGTCTCTCTCCTTTTGTGGAGATTTATTTTCTTGTTTAAATCATTTAAAATAAGTTCCTCTTTTTGGTTGAGACTGCAGTGAAAGCAGTGACATGTGTTTTCCAAAATACCCTCAGCCTTCTATCTTATCAAGTTGTACCTTAGGGTTACTCCTCAGGGTACACTGTTTTTCTATTATTATCAATCTTTCTTAGCTGGTATCAAGTTTGAAAAAGGCAAAACCTAAAATGAGGGTCTTGAGAGTGAACTGATTAATGGTGAAAGAATGTTTTGATGGGAAAACTCCTACTAAGTGACCCACTTTCACTCCAGTAAACCTAGCCTGGATTTTTTTCCTGGAGCACTCAGGCAAGTATTTAGGGAGATGGCACTGTCTAACCTCCACATTTGATGTTTGCTAAGCCCTGACTAGACTTTTAGAGTGCCTGCTATTTATCAGATAGTATACTGAAAATAACTGTTAAGAATAATGAACTTCTGTTGTATTGTGAATTATTAATACAAATAGCAATTTGATTATAAATTACATTAAAAATTTTGAATCAGACATAATATCCAAATTACTACTTAAGCTAAACATTCATTTATTTGTACTCTGCTGGGATTATGCTTGTATATGTATGTTTTGCTCTATTTTTAAACTATGTAATAGAGGATCAGCAAAATCAGAAGATTATAAGCTGTTTACATCTGAGGTGTGCTGTAGTGGTACAAAGCATGTGTGTGTTTGCAAAGTAAAATATATACATGCGTGCATGCAAGATAAATTGCATGGTATGACAGATTAGAATGCAAATAGTAGTAATAACTTGAATGCTTTGGTATGTTTAAATTATAAGCAGCTAGTTGAACTTGAAGGTTTTCTCACAAATACCAATTATGTTAGGTGGATTTTTAAATTAATTTTTAAAAATTTAACTGTAGTTGGTACACAAGAGTATGTTAGTTTCAATATACAATGTAGTGATTCAGCATCTTCATACCTTACAATGTGATCAGCCCTCTAATTCTAGTAATTATCTGTTGTTGTGCCAATTTATCACGGTATTACTGACTATATTCTGCTTTACTTTTCTCATTCATTCCCTCCCCGTCTGGTAACCCCCCCTTTGAGCTTTGTTTCTGTGAGGCTAGTTTTATTTTGTTGTACTTGCTCATTTGGGATTTTTGTTAGATTCCACATATAAGTGAAACCGCACTGTATTTGTCATTCCCTGACTGACTTATTTCACTTAGCCTGATACCCACTAGGTCCATGTACATTGTGGCACATGACAGGATTTCATCCTGTCTTATTGCTGTGTAATATTCCATTATATATTTGCACTGTATCTTCTTTACCCATTTATCTATCTATGGACATGTCGGTTACTTCTGTCACTTGGCTGTTGTAAATAATGCTGCAGTGAACATAAGGGGTGCATACATCTTTTCAAGTTGGTATTTGTGTTTTCTTCAGATATGCACCCAGATATAGAATTGCTGGGTCATCTGGTAGATCCGTTTTTAGTTTTTTGAGGAATTTTCATACTGTATTCTATAGTGGCTGCATCAGGTTGTATTCCTCCAACAATGCACAAGGGTTCCCTTTTCTTCACATCCTCATCTACATGTGTAGTTTGTTGACTTTTTGATAATAACCATTCTGACAGGTGTGAAGTGATATCTCACTGTGGCTTTGATTTATGTTTCCTGATGATTAATGATGTTGAGCATGTGTTCATATCTGTTGGCCCTATGTATGTCTTTTTTATAGAAATGTCTCTTCATGTCTTTTGCCCGGTTTTTGATTGGCATGTATATTTTTTATTGAGTTGTATGAGTTTCTCATATATTTTGGTTATCAACCTTTTATTAGATACATTATTTGCAAATATATTATCTTATTCTGTAGTATATCTTTTTTTTTTTTTTTAAGATTTTATTTATTTATTTTTAGAGAGGGGAAAGGAGGGAGAAAGAGAGGGAGAGAAACATCAATGTGTGGTTGCCTCTCATGTGGCCCCCACTGGGCACCTGGCCCGCAATCCAGGCATGTGCCCGGACTGGGAATCGAACCTGTGATGCTTTGGTTCGCAGCCTGCGCTCAATCCACTGAGCTACGCCAGCCAGGGCTTATCTTTTTGTTTTGTTGATCATTTTCTTTGCTATGCAGAAGCTTTTTAGTTTGATGAAGTCCCATTTGTTTATTTTTGCCTGTGTTTTCCTGATGTCAAATAGTTTACTACCTATGTTTTATTCTAGGAGTTTTATGATATTAGGGCTTACGTTTAAGTTCTTAATCCATTTTGAGTTTATTTTTGTATTTGCTGTGAGAGACTGGTACAGTTCTGAGAAGAATGCCATTGGTATTTTGATGGGATTTCACCGAATTTGTAGATTGTTTAAGTAGTATGGTTATTTTAAAAAGTAAATCCTTTTAATTCATGAAAATAGTATATACTTCCATTTATTATGTCCTTTTCAGTTTTTTTTCAGTGTCTTATAGTTTTCCGAGTACAGGTCTTTCACCTCCTAGATTAAATTTATTTCTAGGTATTTTACTTTTTGATACAGTTGTAAATGGGATTATATTAATATAATCCCATTTATTTCTTCTTCTAATCAATTGTTATTAATGTATAGGACTAGAGCAAATAATTCTAAAACTTATATGGAAACACAAAGACCCATAATAGCTCCAGCAACCTTGAGAAAGAAGAATAAAGTTGGAGGAGGTATCATGCTACCTGATACCAAATCATACTGTAAGGCTATAGTAATCAAAATGGTGTGGTAATGGCATAAAAACACACATAGATCAGTGGAACAGAATATAGAGTCCAGAAATAAAGCCATGATTCTGTGGTCAGTTAATCTCTGGTAAAGGAGGCGAGAATATACAATGTAGTAAAGACAGTCTCTTTGATACATAGTGTTGAGAAAACTGGACAGATACAGGCAAAAAAATGAAACTATATCACCTTTTTATACCACATTCAAGAATAACTCAAAATGAATTAAAGACTTAAACATAACATCCCAAACCATAAAATTCTTAGAAGAAAACATAGGCAGTTAACTCTCTGACGTTGCTCTTTGTTATATTTTTGTTGATATATCTCCTCAGGCAAGTGGGAAGAAAAAACAATGAGGCTACATCAAATTAAAAAGTTTTGCACAGCAAAGGAAACAATACATAAAAAGTCTAACCTAATGGTTGGGAGAAGATATTCACAATGACACTTTCAATAAGGCATCAATATGCCATATTTATAAAAATCTCATAGAACTTAACGCCAAAAACAAAAAACAAAACAAAAAAAACTCCCAAACAACCCAAGTAAAAATGGACAGAAGACCTGAATAGACATTTCTCAAAGAGGACATACAGATGGCCAGTAAACAGAGAAATGAAAAGATGCTCAGGGTTACTCATCATCAGAGAAAATGCAAATTAAAACCTCACATCTCTCGGAATGGCTGTCATCAGTAAATCAACAAACAACAAGTGTTGGCAAAGATACAGAGAAAAGGGAACTCTCATGTATTGTTGCCTTGGGATACATGGCAACATGTATTTGGGATACAGGTGGGATTGCAAATTCACGTAGCTACTGTACAAAACAGTATGGAGGTTCCTCAATAAATTAAAAACAGAACTACCTCATGATCCTGCAGTTTCACTTCTGGGTATTTATTTGAAGAAATTCAAACCACTAATTTGAAAAAATATATTCATTTCTTTGTTCATGGCAGCATTATTTAAAAAAGCTAAGACATGGAAGCAATCTAAGTGCCCATCAATAGACAACTGGATAAAGAAGGAATGGCACATATATACAATGGAATATTACTCAGCTATAAAAAAATAAAATCTTACCATTTGCAACAACATGAAAGGATCTATAGGCTATTATGCTAAGTGAAATAAGTCAGACAAAGATGAATACCACATTATTTAACATATATATGGAATGTAAAGAAGAATATAAATGAACAAACAAAACAGAAACAGACTCATAGATACAGAGAACAAACCGCTGGTTGCCAGATGGGAAGGCGATCAGGGGCTGGTTGAAAAATGTGAAGGGTGTAATATATACAATTGATAATTACAAAATAATCACAGGGGTGTAAAAGTACAGCATAGGGATATGAGTATAGTCAGTGATGCTGTAGTAACTATGTATGGTGCCAAGTGGGTACTAGACTTATTGGGGGTATCACTTCTGAAATTATATAAATGTCTAACCACTATGCAGTATGTCTGAAACTAATAGAAAATAGTACTGAACTGAAATTTTCAATTACAGTCAACTATAATTGAAAAAAAATAAAGTGAGTCTCTTGTGGGCAACATGTAGTTTTTTGTTTTTTTTTTTTTTTAATCTATTCGGCTACCCTCTGTCCTTTGATTGGAGTATTTAGTCCATTTATACTTGAAGTGATTATTAATAGGTGTGTGTTTATTGTGGTTTTTGTTCTTCTCTGTTACTTCTTCACTTGACTCTTTCCTTTTGATTTATTTGCTGGTTGGTTTTAATTGGGTTCCTTTCTTTTTATTTTTTGTGTATTTTTTTAATGTGTTTGGTTTATAGTTACCATGAGGTTCACATACAGTATATCCATCTGTATCTATAGCAGTCTGTTGTTAGCTGATAGGCATTTAAGTTGGAACACATTCTAATAGCACTACATTTTTGCTTTCCCCTCTACTTTTTTTGATGTTGTGTTTTATATATTTTTGTTTTGTGTACCTATTTTTATAGTTATAGTTAATTTTGCTACTTTTGTTTTTGAGCCTTCATTTTAGCTTTTTAAATGATTGCTTTACTGTGCTACATATTTGCCTTCACCAGTGCTATTTTTTATTTCCTCTATTTTCTTATTTCTGGTCTTTCTGCACCAATAAGACCCTTTAGTATTTCTTGTAAAGCTAGTTAATGGTGGTGAACTCTTAGTTTTGGTTGTCTGGGAAACTATCTTTCCTTTAATTTTGAATGGCAACCTTATAGGATATTGTATTCTAGGTTGTCAGTTCTTTTCTTTCAGGTCTTTAATTATTTTCTGCCTCTCCCTTCTGACCAGTAAAGTTTCTTCTGAGAAATCAGTCCATAGCCTTATGGGGTTTCCCTGGTATTTGACTTGTTTTTTTCTTGTTGCTTTCAAAATTGTCTCTATTTCTCTAACATTTGCCGTTTTAATTACAACATGTCTTGGTGTGGGTTTTAACCCAACATGTCTGTGGGTTTGTATTGTTTGGAACTCTGTGCTTCCTGGGCCTGGATGTCTGTTTCCTTTCCCAGAATAAGAGAGTTATCATCCATTATTTCTTCTAATATACTTTCTTCCCATTTTTGTCTCTCTTCTGGAATTGTATAATGTGAATGTTAGAGTGCTTGATGCTATCCTAGAGGTCCCTTATATTATCCTCATTTCATAATTTTTAAAAAATTTTGGTCTTCTGATTTGGTGATTTCCACTGTTCAGTCTTCCAGGTAGCTAATGCTTTCTGCATTAACTAATGTGCTCTCAATTTGTTCTAATGTATTATTTATTTAAGGGATTGTATTCCTCATTTCTGATTGGTTCTTTCTTACATTTTCTATTTCTTTGTTGAAGAACTCTCTGAGTTCCTTTACTCTACTCTCACATTTGTTGAGTGTTCTTATGACTGTTTTTTGAATTATCAGGCAAATTACGTATCTTCATTTTTTTTATTGTTTTTCTTTTTTTTTCTCTTGTTCCTTTAATTGGGGCATATTCTTATGTCTCTCCATTTTGATTTGATTTCTGTGTTTGTTACTACAAGTTAGATGAGATAGCTTTCTTTTCCAATCTTGAAAAAGTGGCCTCTGTGTGGTTTTGGCAGGTTAGATGTAGTTGGGTGGGCATGTGTGGTGCCTGGTGTGTGACCAGATCTGAAGGTACGGTTTCTGGGTGAGGCAGCCGTGTGTGTGTCTGCTTGATTGCCGAGGTGGGTCTGCTCAGTGTGCTCAGCATGCACTGTTGCTTTAATTGTCTGTTGCCTGAGCTGAGTCAGGGCTGAACTGCTCTGAGTCTGTACATCACACTATCCTACCAGCTCCTTATTCTCTCCGAAGGGCAGCTCTGTGTGTACACACTACATTTTGCTAGTTCTGTACCCTGTCTAGGCTGAGGAGCCCTGCATGCACGTAACCTAGTGGCTATGCATTGTAGTGACCTGCTGTACTCACTGAATCAGTCTCAAGGTGGAGGAGTGCCTTGTATGTGTACTATGATGCCTTCCTGTTCCTACTAGATATATCTCCATCAGGGGTAGCTTGGGATGTGCTAGGGCTACCCTGCAGGTTGGCCAGAGACCCTGGATAGAGCTTCCACCTGCTGTCTTTGTGCAGGGGAAACATTAACAATGGTGCTCACCAGTTTATCCTGTCATGGAGAGTGTCCTCAGCTCCTGGAGAGCTCTTATGGTTTCCCAACCTTCTCTATTGCAGACTTTCTTGTTTTTTTTGTGCAGAAGGTGTTCTGTTGGCTCTCAGTTACCTTTCAGGAGGAACTGCTCTAAACAGAGGTGTCCATTGATATGTCCTTGGAAGGAGGATCTTCCTATGCCAGCATCTTGGACCTGCCTCCCTATTGGCTGGTTTTTAAATTGTAGTCCAACTTTCTCATCATCACTAGTCCTTAATAGTTTCTATGGTTTATTAGGGTTCTCTTGTTCTAAATATCCTTCTTCCTACCCATCTCTAACCCTAGATTCTTGGGATAGAATGTTTTGAAATGTTGAAGTGCAAGCATATTCAAAAAGTTTTACTGTATCACCTTTGCACAATAAATGAAAACTCACTGGCTACCTTCCATGCAGGGGAAGAATACTGAGACCCCTTTGCATTATCTTGATTTAAATTTTCTACTTTATAGAAAAAAAAAGAAAATCTAAAGTTATTGAACCATTTGGGATAGCATGATAAGTTTACTACATTTTACTGCTGCCCTAAGTTTGTGTAGATATATTAATAGCAACATTGTTCCCAGCATTGTAATACACATATGATATGCTTTTAGAGTGTGTAATCCTCACAGAGATTTTCCTGAGGTTGATATGTTGGTGTCATTTTGTAGAAGAGGAAATAGAAGCCCAGAGAAATTAATTGCTTGAAGTTGCAAACTGACTAGATGATAAAGCTGGGATTGAACTCAGGCTTGCCTGACTGTGCGCCCTTCTGCCTGCCCTGGAGCCCTTTCTCATCTTGTTTGTACCTTCTTGTACAAGCTCAGGCCATTTGCCTCATATAGTGGGTCTCAAACTTTATGGTCTCCCTTTACATTCTTAAAAATTATTGAGTGTTCCAAAGTGCTTCCCCTACCCCCCCAAGGTTATAACTGTCAATTCTTAAACCATGTTTAAAGTTAAAACATAATTTCTAAAAAGACTTATTTAGTAATTCATTAAAAAAGACCAGTGGGTGCATTACATGATAGGATCAACATCATATTTTTATGAGGAATAACTATATTTTCCAATGCAAAAGCATTTAATTAAAAAAGTGGCATTGTTTTACATTTTCTGCAAATGGGTTTAATTTCTGGCTTAGTAGAAGACAATTGAATTTTGGTATCTGTTTCTGCATTTAATATGTTGTGTTGTTATTTTGATTGAACTATATGAAAAAGAAAATCCAGACACATACATATATACTGGTTGGAAAAGGGAGGAGTACTTTAGTATCCTTTTCAGATGATTTTGGTCACTTTTTTGATACTCCTGTTAAAATAAGTGAAAGTTTCTTAAAAGTTAGTTGTACTGTGGAATCTCAAACCATATTAATGAACATTTTGTACACTGTTACATTGACATCCATTGGTCTGTCTTGCCTTTTACTTTTGTATGGTTTTCTATCCTCATTTGGAAAATATTGATTTATTGAGTTATAAAGATCTTTCTGATGGTGACCTGTTTCCTCACAGAATAATTTTAAAAATCAAATTTGTTACTATCATCACTGATCTCATCAGGAAAATCTTGAAGTACTGGGAAGCTGTCAAGCTCACATTGGTAATTACAGGTTTTCCAAAATTCTAGTTTTTGTTAAAAATAGAATTTTATCACAAATGTTTTGAGAAAATGTCTGTGAAATACCCCAAAATCTCATAACAATAGTTTTTCTCTCAGTTTTTCAAGTAAAAAATGCATCTCTATGAACAAAGCTTCTAGTTCAGCTCAAAACTCAGTCACACAAGTGCTCTTCCCAAGATGTGCTTGAGTATGTGGCACAGAGCTTGATGGAAACTTCTAGTGATGCAGAATAACATATATGTATTCAGGTCACAGTTTAATGAAATTACTAATTTTTATAGCATCATCAGAACATGGTTGAGTGAAACTGTCTTTTCTTTTTCTGCTGTGAGTGTGTGACAGTGAGGAATATAAGGACTACTAGTTTGGTGCTTGATTTGCGCTAAGGCACCAGCAGTTTAGTTATCATTGCTTTCATATTCTGTGCAGATGTCACCACAGTGAAAAGCAAATAACACACTATTGAAAACTCTTTGATCTTCTGCATCTCTAAAAGTGTTGACAGACCACACCTTGAAAATTGCTGACTAGTATATCACAGAAATTATAAAATGATTTGTAAGATTATAAACATGTTAACAAGGACAGGAATGTATTATAAGCTTGAGTCATCTGTTATTTAGTGAGATGTGTGTTGCTCAGCATCTAGAAGTTGTGTTCAGAAACTAGACAAAATACCACAAAAAGAGGATCAAAAACTGCTCTTTGTAATGTGTAATGTTCTGAATTGTATGCATTGAGTAATAACTTTTTAAATGCTTCTGATACAATACTTTAAGAAGGTCTATAACTTTTTTTTTTGTGAGAAATGGTTAAAAAGTTAACTTTGTCTGAAGCCCAGCATTTGGTAAGAAAGTATAATGTAGAAAGGAAAGCTACATGCAGCAGACAAATGGAATTGATGTGGAGATACAGCAGGTGCCACTCACATGACAATAGACCCATGGCTTCATTTGGGGACTCCTGTATTAGACTGTCAGTTCCTTCAAGCTTTTATCTAGAGTGGTATGAAGATGAAACAAATCAAACCCAAGGCCAGAGAAGATGTATTGTCTGTGTAACAATTACTAATCTAATGAGAAGATGAAGGATTAAGGATTTTGTAGACTGTATAACAATTTGCAGTTATCAGTGATAGAGGAATTGGTTATAGATTGCATATACTTTTTAGGCTGTGTGATGTTGTAGAGGAGGGCCTAGGACTCAGGAGCTTGAGTTCTAGTGTGATTCTTCTAATAACTGGTTTATGACCTGGCTAAATTAATCTTTAATTTTCTTCCTTTGTAAAATTATGGGATTGGATTAAATTTGTAAAGACTGTGCTAACTTCAGGAATCAGGTACCATTAAATATATGAAACACCCAAATAAATTATCCAGAGGGATTTTAGAACTTCCCTTTTTCCTACATTTAAGGATTTTTAAAAAAATAAAGGACAGCTCTGGCTGGTGTGGCTCAGTGGATTGAGTGCTGGCCTGAGAACCAAAGGGTGGCCAGTTCAATTCCCAGTCAGGGCACATGCCTGGGTTGTGGGACAGGTTCCCAGTAGGGGGCACTCCAGAGGCAACCACACATTGATGTTTCTCTCTCTCTCTTCCTCCCTCCCTTCCACCTCTCTAAAAATAAATAAATAAAATCATTTTAAAAAGTACAAATACATTAGAAATTACCATTAAGTGCGTATTTCATTGCCTCCCGGCCTGCTCTGATGTTGTCTTTAAACTTTCCTGACCTAAAAGGCATATAAAATAGTGTATTATGTTGCTTTAGTGGTGTTTTGATGATGTCAATTAAAAACATAAGTTCATACAGGATGACAGAGATTGTTGGTTCTATTAAAGACAAGTAGGAGGGGATAATGGGGGGGAAGCAGGGGTGGGTTTTCAGGAACATCTATAAAAGGACACATGGACAAAACCAAAGGGAGGTAGGATCAAGAGTGGGAAGTAGGGATGGCTGGGGTGGGGGGAGTGGTGGGGGTAAAATGGAGACAACTTTACTTGAACAACAATAAAAAAAGAAAAAAGGAAAAAAACAAGTATTTTACATTATATTTAGAATGAATTGTATACTGCAGGAAAGTAGAGGTACCTTGGGACACGGGTCTAATTTGCCATTCTTTCCTTATAACTAGGTATTTGCAAACTTCCTCAAAAGAATACTGATAGAAACCAAGCCAAAACTGTGTGTATGTGTGTATTAGAATAAATGATGAACTTTAGGCAACAATTTTCAACTGATGTGCCATAAGAATTCTTAAAACATGCAATACCTGACTGTTTAGTCAGGGGCACTGACCATTTTTTCCTTAATTGTCAAAAAAAAGACCACCCAATACAATAGCTGTCTGGTGTGAATTAATCAAAATTATACCTATTTTTTTTGTTAAATTGGAAAAAAATATAAAATTTTTGGTGTGTTGCAGAATTTAGTAATTAGTTTATGTGTGCCATGAGATGAAAAAGGTTGAAAATCACTGACTTAAGGGGTACTGTTAGTTTTTACAGATGTGCCCTAGTTTCTAAGCCTACTACTTTTGGTAGCAGCTAAGAAACTACTGTTTTTAATTTTCAGAAGGACCACCTGAGATGAAACCTGATTTGCTCTCCTCTGGTAATTTACATGCAGAATCAACCTTGAAAAAGCATTAAGGGGATTTGGCTGTGGTTCCTCATTGTCCAACATTTTATTTTGTTTTGTAACATAGTATAGTTTTTTTTTGTGGGCGAGGGGGGCTCTGGGTGGCATTTGGACCCACTTTACCAAATCTAAGCGGATATAAGTTTGTCTTTAGAAGAATATCTTTATCTTTACTTTATTTAGAGATATATTTGTTTTTCTGTTTCGGTTTTCTGTTATAATGCCCCCTTTCCCCCCACCCTCTTAAAAAGAACAAACAACTCTATTATAAGTCTATAGTTAGAATTTGGGGTTTTGTTTTATTTTAGGCATGTTCCTCCGCAAGGGACACTGCCTTTCTGTTTCGTACAGGTGCAGAAACAGAGAACCATGAAGCTGGGCTCTCAGTCCTCCTTCCTCCCCACTCACATTGGACTGCATTCATTAAGAAGGGCCTTCAGAGTTGGGGGGAGCCTTTGGAAAGAGTACACTTTTGTGGTTGCTGATTCATGGTTCACAAAGATTTCATTAGTAGACCCTTTTGAATATTGCTTTATTAAAATCTCTATCATCACTGACAAAGATTCTCAAACTTATACTGAATGATGTCATTTTGCAGTTTTTCATTTGTACATAAACTAGCACATAGTTGGCCTGGCTATGTCATAAGATTGTGATTTATAGTGAAAAGTCATTGTCAGTCATGTTGCAGGCCAATATTTAAATAATTGCTTAGGTTAATTGCTTTTCTTTTGATAGGAATGAAGCAGTACTTTGATTCAATTTTGTTTTTTTAATCCCTTAGCATGGCTGAAAGCAAAGCTGTGAACCAAACAAATTTATTCTAGCATGTGTGTTGCCAAGTGAGAAATTGATTTGACCCTGTTTTTTAAGAAATTGACTTCTTGTGCACATTTTTATGTACTTCATGAATGTATATTAGTCTAGGTAAACACAGAGATAGTTTCTAAAAATCTGTGCTTTTCATCATGAATATGAAAGGTATTCTTAAAAAGTCTGGTTTTTTTCTTTAGGTATTTTGTTTTGTAGGTTGACTATAGGTTAAGTAAAGAAATAATGAAAAGATTATTTTATAGTTGCTATCTCACTGCTCTTGGGCATTATTAATTAACAATTTTTGAAGATTATAATAAATACTAAATCACTTGGTTTTTTCTTCTGCATTTACTCTTATTTGTTATATTTAAAATTTTATTTATTTTTAGAGAGAGAGGAAGGGAGGGAGAGAGAGGGGAAGGGAGAGTGAAAGGAAGAGAAATATTGATGTGTGAGAGAAACATCTATCAATTGCTTCTTACACACGTCAACCAGGGACCTGGCGCACAACTCAGGCATATGCCTTGACCAGAAATTGAACTAGCGACCTTTCACTTTGTGGGACGACATTCAACCAACAGAGCCCCACTGGTCAGGGCCATTTACTCTTATTTTAAATCTACATTTCGTTTTAAGCATGTCATGTAGGATGACTTCCCAGATTAATATTCAGATCTCCTGAGAGATCTCATAATCCTTTATGTTAGATCATCTTCCTTAGTCTTTGAGGTATAATTTCCCAGGAACATTTTTCTTTTATCAAATAAGCTTCCTTTACTCTCCCCATCATGGTAATTTAGAAGTTTTCAGGGAAATATAAAAAGTATTTTCTGAACACAACGATTTTGGAACTTTTGTTAAAACTCACAAATAGTCAATTCTGGCATCTAGTAGTCTGGTCAGTTGCTCATTTTGATTTATTAAGGGTTACTATTTTTATGTTCTATACATAGTGCATCATTTTGGAAGAATTGAAATATACAAAAGTATGCCTGTTAACTTGCCTATTAATGTTGCCTGTCTTCATGATAAAGTACTTTACGATCCTTTAGAATAGTGGTCCCCAACCTTTTAGGCACCAGGGTTAACTGGTTTTGTGGAAGAGAGTCTTTCCACAAAAAGAGCCACACCATCCAGGGCAATAATTATTATTCTTATTGTGCTTTATCTTCTTAAAGCCCTGGTGTGGCTCAATGGATTGGGCATTGGCTGCAAACAGAAAGGTTGCTGGTTCAGCTTCTGTTCAGGGCACACATGCCTGGTTTGCAGGCCAGGTCCCGGATTGGGGGAGTATAAGAGGCAGCCAAATCAGTGTATCTCTCCCTTCCCCTCTCTCTACAAATAAATAAATGATAAATAAAATTATGAGCAGAAAAAAACAAGAAAAAACCCCCAAAACCAAGAATTTATATTTTTAAAAAAATAACTGAAGGGGGAAGCAAATTGCACAATTAGTTTGAGATGCAGAACAGCGAATCAGAACAAAGAGCTGCTTACAGGGACAAATTAGTGGAATGTGAAGATGCATCACAGTAACCTACATTTTGTTTTACCAAGAGATTTGCAGCTAACTATCTGGGTGACTCATTCCTATGCTGGGAGGATGAGGTAATGCTCTTGTGAGGGGTGATGTCATTCATCTCTCTACCTGAACTGAATGCATATAGTGTTTCTTGTGGGCTCTCAAGGAAAAGCACCATCTGGTTTCACAAATATGCAGCCTGAAAGACTTCACAAAAATTGGTGCAAAGGTTAGCAACCTTGTCTATGACTCATGAGTGACCAATGAGTAAAGAGCAGCAATTTAAGGGTGAACTTCTAAAATCATAACCCAGAAACAGGACATGATGATTCAGTATTGAATCATAATGCTTTTCTGTTGTTGGTTTGGGTTTTCTACTTTTTTCATTGAGTTAGTACTGTGGGAGATTTAACTTTTCAATTAAGCTAATTTTTCACAGCATTGTCAATCATATAAAATCTTGGTTGTTTAAACCATTTTTAATTATAGAAAAGTTTGTTTTCTATTGCACTAGGAGGAATATAGTTCATCCTTAAAGTGATGATAAATTTTAGTTTGTATTATTAGCTTGATAGTTTTGGGGTTTTTTTTGCGGTGGCAGGGGGCCAGTGGCATTAGGAACCATTATGTTCCCTAAGGACCTGCTGCTGCTTTTGGTGAAAAGAGGTTGTTTATGGAAGAATAAACAAATCAAAATAAATGTTATCTTTTCACTACAGACCCATTCACTCTTCTTTCTAGTAATATACATCTGCTTCACCTGTTTATGCTTAACAGGACTCGACAACCTGAAATACCTATTTTTAACTTTATCATTTGAATTTGCTATTCTGGTAAATAAGATATAGAATATCTAACATAATATGGAAGATAGAGAGCAATAAATACTTGATTGTCTAAATATGTAACTCAAAATGGAAGATCATATTGGCCACATACTATATATTGTTACCATACTATATGTATATTTTGACCTATGTCTATTCTTAGTGGCCACTTCAAGTTGGATGTTCTGCAAAAGAAAAAATGTTTAAATATTTTGAAAATAAAGTGTGTTGTCTTGTTATCAAGAAATATAAGAGCAAAGAATAAAATAATAATGCAGGAACTCTAAGGGAATGGGATACATATTGATGCCATTTGAAAGTTTATTAAAATTTAAATGTGGTTTTTTTTTTTTTTTTTAACAAACAGCCCTGACCAGTGTGGCTCAGTTGGTTGAGTGTTGTCCCCCAAAGCAAAAGGTTGCTGGTTCAATTCCTCATCAGGGCACATACCTGGGTTATGGGCCAAGTCCCCAGTTGGGGCGTGTGCAAGAGGTAGCCCATTGAGATTTCTGTTACACATCAATATTTCTTTCCCTGTCTTTCTCTCTCTCTTCCCCCCTTCCGCCTACTCTAAAAATAAATAAAATCTTTAAATAAAGAGTAACAATTGGAGATCTTTAAATATTCAGCATTATGATGAACCTTTGATTTAACGGCGTACCCTCCTGGCTTTAATTACAGAGCTCCAGCAAGGTTCTTGAGTATCTTTCTTTTCTTTTTAACCTCTTACTTGGAAATAATTTCATACTACAAAAAAATTGCCCGAGTAAAGGTGCTTAACCACCCCCAACCCTTGTATGCCCAGCTTTACCTATGCAAACCTTCTGTTCACTTTATCGTTTGAGTGCGCCTCTCTCTCCCCTTCCCCAACCACTCATATACACTTTTTAAAAAAATTATATTTTATGGATTGTGCTATTACAGTTGTCCTGATTTTACCCCCTTTTCCCCCCTCCACCCAGCAACCCCCACTTCTTCAGGCTGTCCCCCGACCATAGTTCATGTCCATGGATCATGCATATAAGTTCTTAGGCTACTCCATTTCCTATACTGTTGTACTTTACATCCGATGGTTATTTTGTAACTACCCATTTTTACTTCTTAATGCCCTCACCTCTTCACACATTCTCCCCTTCAACCCTCCCATCTGACAACCTTCCAGTAACTAACTACTTTTGCTGCTTTTAAGAGTCTGTCTTTAACCTTTGGATTTTAATTATGATGTGTCTTGGAGTGGGCCTTTTTGCATCCATCATAATTGGGACTCTGCACTTCCTGGTCTTGCATGTCTGTTTCCTTCACCAAAGTAGGGAAGTTTTCTTTCACTATTATTTCAGATAGATTGCCAATTTCTTGCTAATTCTCTTCTCCTTCTGGCACCCTTAGGAGGTGAATATTGGACCTCTTCAAGTTATTCCAAAGGCTGTTGATACTATCCTCATTTTTTTTTTTTGATTCTTTGTTCTTCTTACTGTTCTGGGTGATTGTTTTTTGCTTCCTATGTTTCAGATCATTGATCTGATTCTTGGCTTCATCCACTCTACTGTTGTTTCCCTTTATTTTATTTCATGTCTCCTTTGTTCTGACTGGGTGTTTTTATGCTGCTGAGGTCCTTACTAAGTTTCTTGATCATCCTTATATCCAGAGTTTTGAAATCTACATCTGATAGACTGCTTATTTCCATTTTGTTTAGCTCTTTTTCTGTAGTTTTGATCTGTTCTTTCATTTGGGCCATGTTTCTTTGTCTCCTCATTTTGGTAGCCTCCCTGTGTTTGTTTCTTTGTATTAGGTAGGGCTCCTTTAACTCTGTATCTTGGTAGTGTGGTCTAATGTAGTAGGTATCCTGTAGGATCCAGTGGCACAGCCTTCCTTATTACCCAAGCTGAGTATTGAAGGTGTTGTCTTCGTGTGGGCTGAGTACACCCTCCTCTTGTAGTTGAGCCTTGGTTGGTGTTGGAAGATGAATGGGAGAGATACGCAGGCCAATCAGCTGCGAGGACTGGCTCTGACCACTGACCACCAACCTCTGCCCTCTGGAGGATCACCTGTGCAGGGGCAGGGTGGTGGTGCTCCGATGTAGTCTGTAGCTGTCCACTGGTTGTGTTAGCCCTGGGATTTCCTGGGTGGTACAGGCCAAGGTTAGCCCCCACCTGTGTTTTGCCCAGGGCACCAGGCCTGAGCTGTAAAGCAACCTGAGATGGCTGTTACTTATGCTGCGTTTAGAGATTCCCAGGTAAAGCTAAGCTGTGACTCTAATCTGGCTGCAGCTAGGGCTCACTGAGGCCAGTTGTTGCTTGTTTGGTAGGATTTAGGAGCCAAGACCAGCCATTCTTATGGAATAGCAGCTTGGGTGGACCCGTAAATTGAGTGGGGCAGAGCCTCTGTAGATTTCTAAGGTGGGTCACACAGTGTTAGCCAGGTTGATGGAGTCTCAGATATGGCACCAGCCTACTGGCTCTGTGGGCGAAGGGCTCAGCAAAGGGACAAATGGCCTGTGTTCTGTTGCCAGGCAGTTCAGCCTCTTCCTTATACCACTGGTGCCCTTCAAGCTGCCACTCCAGTGCTGGAGCTCAGAGGGAGTGAGTCTACATAGGTGAGTCCATGTGTGGGTTTCTCAGGAGGAACTGTTTAGTGCTCCGGCAGCCTTCTCCACTGACTCAATCCCCTCTGATTTTTGTAGCCAGGAGTTATGGGGACTTATCTTCCTGGTACTGGAATACTGGAATCCTGGAATCCTGGGCTGGAGGGCCTGGTGTGGGGTGGGACTCCTCGTTCCTAAGATATCCCTGAATTTTTCTGCATGAAGGTATGAGATTCAGCTCTTTTCATGTCTGCACCCCACCTGCCAGTTGGATGAATGCGGTTTCATTAATTCCGTAGTTGTCAGACTTCCTTTCAGCTTGATTTCTGACGTTCCTGAATGATGGTTGTTCTATATTTTAGTTGTAATTTTGATGTAGTTTTGAGAAGAGGCAAGCCATGTCTGCCTATGTCACCATCTTGACTGGAAGCCCCAGGCCACTTTTGACCTTTGCTTCTTTTCTAACATTTGATTTACATGCTGTAAAGTATAGCCATGGCAGCCCTAGCCGGGTGGCCCAATTGGTTAGAGCATTGTCCCATGCACCAAGGCCTCTATTGAAACTGTTTGAAAATAAATGTCCACCATGGCCCTTTGGTAGTAAATATTTCCTAATAGAGATATTCTCTTATATAATCACAGTACAGTTTTCAATCTATAAATTTATATTAATACTTTAATCTACTACTAATATTTCAGTTTAATCAGTTGACCTAATAATGTGTTTTATAGCATACTCTATCCCAGTATAGCGTCACGTCTCATTTATTTGTCATTCTACATTAGCCTCTTTTAATCTGGATTTATCCACAGACTTTGTCTTTTATGACATTGACATTTTTGAAGAATATAGTCTCTCTGACCTTTTATATAAGAATTGACATTTCCTCATTTTGTGCTTGTCTGTTGTTTCCTTGTGATTAGATGCAGGTTGTGCATTCACGGTGAAGGTCCTGCATAGGTTTTGTGTCCTCTCTCAGGACATCACATTTGTCATTCAGGGGTGTTACTAATTTTGGTCATCTAGTCAAGGTATTATATGAGTTCTTCCTTATATAATTACTATTTCAGAAAAAAATTCTTGTAACTAATAAGCAGTCTATGGGGAATACTTTAAGACCATTCAACTATCCTGCTTCTTATCGAAATTACCACCTAGACTTGACACCATTGCTGATTTTTGCCTGATTTAGTCTTTACTATGATGGTTGCAAAATGCTAATTTTTCAACTGCAGCCCTCCCTTTATATTTACCTGTAGAAACTTGACATTTTATTGCAGTGAAAGCCCCCATTTATTAAATAATAAATAAAATATTATTTATTTGATCTATTTGTTATCAGTATGGACTCAAGATTCCCTTTTTTAAAATATATATTTTATTGATTATGCTATTACAGTTGTCCCATTTTCCCCCCTTTATTCTTTCTGCCCTTCACCCCACCTCCCACCTGCATTCTTCACCCTTAATTCATGTCCACAGGTTGTACATATAAGTTCTTTGGCTTCTACATTTCCTATACTATCTTAACCTCCCTCTGTTTATTTTGTACCTACTATTTATGCTTCTTATTCTCTGTAACTTTATCCCCATTCTCCCCCTTCCCCGCTGACAACCCTCCATGTGATCTCCATTTCTGTGATTCTCTTCCTGTTCTAGCTGTTTGCTTAGTTTTTTTGTTTGTTTGTTTTTTTAGGTTCAGTTGTTGATAGTTGTGAGTTTGTTGTCATTTTACTGTTCATATTTTTGATTTTCTTTTTCTTAGATAAGCCCCTTTAATATTTAATATAAGAGGGCTTGGTCAATGATGAACTCCTTTAACTTGACCTTATCTGGGAAGCAGTTTATCTGTCCTTCCATTCTAAATGAAAGCTTTGCTGGATAGAGCAATCTTGGATGTAGGTCCTTGCCTTTCATGACTTTGAATACTTCTTTCCAGTTCTTTCTTGCCTGCAAGGTTTCTTTTGAGAAATTAGCTGATATGTCTGATGGGAACTCCTTTGTAGGTAACTATTTCCTTTTTCCTTGTTGCTTTTAAGATTCTTTCCTTATCTTTAATCTTGGCTAATGTAATTATGATGTGCCTTGGTGTGTTCCTCCTTGGGTCCAACTTCTTTAGGACCCTGAGCTTCCTGGACTTCCTGGAAGTCTATTTCCTTCAGCAGATTGGGGAAGTTCTCCTTCATTATCTTTTTGAATAAGTTTTCAATTTCTTGCTGTTCCTTCTCTCCTTCTGGCATTCCTATGATTTGGATGTTGGAACGTTTAAAGTTGTCCCAGAGGTTCCTAAGCCTCTCCGCATGTTTTGAATTCTTGTTTTTTCATTGTGTTCTGGTTGAATGTTTATTTCTTCCTGCTGTTCCAGGTTGTTGATTTGAATACTGGTTTCTTTCCTTTCACTGTTAGTTCCCTGTACATTTATTTCTCTTCATTTCACTTTTCATAGCCTTCACTTTTCTCTCCATTTTGCAGCTATACTCAACCATATATGTGAGCATCATGATTACCAGTGTTTTGACTTCTGCATCTGATAGCTTGGCTGTCTCTTCATGGCTTATTTCTATTTTTGGAGTTTTGATCTGTTCTTTCATTAGGGCTATATATATATATTTTTTGTCTTGGCACAGCTGTTATGATATAAGGGTCAGAGCCTTAGGTATTCGCTAGGAGTGGGCAACCCATGTCACTGCGTTGTGGCACTGTGTGTGGGGGAGGGGTCAAGAGGGAACAGTGCCACTGGCTTGGCTCTTAGCTGGCTTTCACTTACTTCCCCTGCTACCCACAAATTGGGCCCTTCTGGTGCTGATTCCTGGGTGGATGGACTTGTCTACATTCTAGGGCCCCGTGGGTCTCTCCAATGAACTCTCCTGTGAGGCTGGGAGTTTCTCCTGCTGCCGTAACCCCCTCAGATTTTTACAGCCAGAGGTTTTGAGGCTTTATTTCCCTGTGCTGGAACCCTGGGTTGCATGGTCTGTTTCGCTCCCCAGTTGTTCTTCCCAGTTATCCACATGCAAATGTGGGACCGCCTGGACTGCCAGCTGCCTTACACTCTGGGTCATGTCCGCTCCACAGTCTGCAGCCTCGCTGGGTCTGCCAGCCACCACCTTGTGCACCAGGGGTCTGCCAGCCACCAGTCCTCTCCACCCAGCTGCTTACCTCCACCCCTCCTATGGGTCTAGATGAATGTGTCTTCTTTAACTCTTTGGTTGTTGGACTTCCATATAGTTCAGTTTTCTGTCAGTTCTGGTTGTTTTATGTTTTTTAAATTGCTGTTGTCCTTATTTTTGTTGTGCAAGGAGGTGCAGTGTGTCTATCTATGCCTCCATCTTGGCCAGAAATTGTCGGGAATTGGAAGATTTTTGTCATGAAATTTGCATTGCCAACCTTTTCTTGCATTTCATAGAAAGCATAACTGATGTTAGTTTGATGTCCAAATAGAATTTCAGTGGGCAGTGTTGGTAAAGGGGGTTGTTTCAGGGATAAGAAAGTGCTTGTATGTTAACAATTTGTTAATAGCTGAACAGTAAAAGTAACATTAAATAGTATGGTTAAGTAATGATGCCTGATTTCTGCCAGTGTGGGAAAAAAATGAAGGTCAGGTGGAAAAGGTTGTTTGACGTCATGGTTAGAGGACTTTTGAATGTCAGACTTAGGATTTGGGGACTTTACTAAGAAGGAGGTTTGGAGGTTTTTGAATAATGTCATTAACAAGCTTAACCCTTACTCCAGAGATTAGTCTGTAAGACAGTGAGAAATTAGCCCTGGCTGGCATAGTTTAGTGGATTAAGCCCGGGCCTGTGAACCAAGAGATCGCGGTTGGATTCCCAGTCAGGGCACATGCCTGGGTTGCAGGCCAGTTCCCAGCAGGGAATGCACAGGAAGCAACCATACATTGATACCATACATTGATATTTCTCTCCCTCTCTCCTTCCCTTCCCCCCTAAAGATAAATAAATAGAATCTTAAAAAAAAAAAGACAATGAGAAATTAGAGTGAAGGAATTTCCAGGTAAGAGATGTAAAGAGGCTATTACAGAAGGAAAGTGGGGGGAGGGGCAGGGGAAGGGAAGGAAGGATGGAAAGGAAGGACAGGAAGGAAAGGAAAGAAAAAAAAAGGAGTGGATTGAAATAGTGGTTTCCAACCTGTTCTCCAGAACCCCAGTGATGTGGGTCAAAGCTAGGGGAAGGGGAAAGTTTGTGAGCTGGGAACCAATTTAGAAGTCCTGCTGGCTCTGTGGGAGTTGTTAAGTATCCCTTTAAAGAAAAAATTCTTCTGGGTAAGGGATGAAGAAGTCCATAGTGAAATGTTGTTTTAAAAAGAGTTAAGACCAGCATTTGTTTGCATCTTATTTTTTTGTTTCTTAAACTCATTCTTCTTTCCTATTCTCTTTTTCCAGAGTTCTGAGCCTATATCAGGAAAATAATTTTATCATTAGATAAAGTAAATCAAATTGTATATGTATTTTAAATGTCAAAGGATTAATGTCACCAAATCATGCACTAATAACTCTTTGTCAAGAAACAAGATATTCTTGGCCAAAAACTTTAGAGTCAGGCTGAACTCTTTTCTTTTGCTCATTCATTCTACACAGGAATCCACCATGAAATCCTGTTGGCCTTACCTTTCAGTTATGTCCTCTCTAAATCTGGCCACCTTCAACACCTTCAGTGCTACCAACCATCATCATCCTCTCTGTCCTTCTGCTTTCTTTCCCTGCCTCTGCTCTTGCCTCAGTAGCCCATTCCCTTCCCCTTTGATGTGTACACCTACTCCTTAAGGCCTTGGTAAAGAGTGTGACCCCAAAATAAGCATAGTTAACTTTCATGTTTAGTTTTTGCTCAAATATTACATTTTTAGCAGGGTCTACCCTAAATTCCTCAGTGGCAGTCTCCTCCCCTCCCACATGCACACTTTCCAATGCCCTTTATCTTGTTCTGTTTTTTCCCCCTCTGGCATTTATCACCTAACATACCCTATAATTATTCATAATGTTGTTTGCTGACACCAGAGTTTGAGCTCCAGAATGGCATTATTATTCATTTTGCTCATTGGTCTGTCCTAAGCAACAGAATGATACCTGGCACATAGTAGGCCCTCAGTAAACATTATTAAGGAGGAAGGACTTGTTACTGAGCATTTAATCAGTAAGCTTGGTTACTAGGATTGTAGCACACAGCAGACTTGAGAAAGTAAATTCAAGAAAGGATGGGATATTGTGTGAATCAACCTGTGTTCCTTGGATCTGAACCTATGACAATAGTTGGCCTGGATAAAATAGGCCTGGAAAATACTGCATTTGCTGTCCCTTTACTGGAAAATCATTTTGTATGTTAGCGTATTGATCACTATATGAACCCTTCTGGTAACCTCTTCTTGAACTCACTTGATCACAGAACTCTCTTTTGGTAACTCACTTATCACTATGGGACACTCCTGGCAAACAAAGTTTGAGAAAAACCATCATGGAAAACTTCATGTAGGCCACTGGAGAGATTGGCAGTTCCTTTAGATTATTTTCTGTTGATGAGCTGTGCTGCTGAGAAAAAGCTGGAGTACATCAGGCTCAAGGCTCCAGCTCTTAGTTATCCTCTTACAGCGAAGAGCCTTTTAAAAGGTAGCTTTCATTTTAGGTTTTGGGGAATAAGATAATCATTCCTTCCCTGGATGGAGACCTCTTCCAGTGGGACCGAGACCATGAGAACATGGAAACAGTTCCTTTTACAGTTGAATCACTTCTTGAATCTTCTTATAAATTTGGAGATGATGTTGTTTTGGTTGGAGGAAAGTCTCTCACTACATATGGACTCAGTGCATATAGTGGAAAGGTAAGTGAAATGTTGAATTTATTTTGGGAAAAATTAGAATCAATAGGGATAGAAGAAGTAGTTTCTTAAAGTGTACTATTACAGTTGAGGTTTATTAAAATTTTCCCCCAAGGATATCATTTGTTTCAATAAAAAACTATAAAGTAGAAAGCAGAAAATATTACTGAGAGTAACTAAATTTATCCAAGATAACAGAATAAACAGCAGAGCCAGGATAATAGGAGGGAGACAGTACATTCTACTGGGTGTCAGATGCATTTATTGTACATCATTTTGAAATCCTCACAGTATTCCTAAGGGTTACATATTTTTTTTTCCATTTCGGCAGATGAGGAACCCTGTAAAGATCATTAACAATCCTAATAAGAATAATTGCACCACTAATTTGTTTATCTAGTTTGATCCTATAATAAAAGGATCCAAGAAGAAAGTTTGTAGTCATATTAAAAACAAGAAAACTGGTAAGACTTTAAAAGGTTCAGAAACTTCCAAGGTCAGATTTGACTTGATCTGTCTGGTAAAGTCATGCTGTTAAGACCTAAACTTTGTCCATATTAGCTCTTAGGATGTGATTATAATCAGTATCTAAGATTGGGTATTGTAATAAAAATCCATTAGGAATAACTAATTAAAAACATCTTTTTAAGAAAGGTAAAAATCTTTTTTAAATTCCTTAACACCTTGATGTGCAAATATTTTATAAATAAGACTTAAGACTGAATCAAGAAAGAATAATTATCTTTTGAGTCTTGAGTTTTTCAAACTTTAATGACTCCTTATCTAAGTGCTGGACCCATAGCCCTTGTTGCAGATGCTTTTCTGCTTCTCCACCACCTTCTTCTGCATTGCATTGAGGAGACCTTGTGTTCTCTGTTTACTCAGTGTTCTCATCTGTTAAACACTGAGATCAAACCAACTTCTCTGGTTCTCTGACTTGATGTACTTCTGCAGAAGTCTGGTATTCTAGCAGCTACACTGCTTTCTGTGAGGATTTTAGTTTGGGTCATATTAAGAGTCTTCCTTTTTATTTTAATAAAGATTTGAAGGAGGTACTTTGAAATACTGTAGCTACCAGAAAAAGTTCAGATTTTCAAAAACCAACTATTTCTGCTATATGGAGACTGAGGTTGATTTTGTAAATTTATCTGAAATTTTATTAAATGATATTGTTAATACATAAAAACTGGTTATCCATTTCTTTTTGTGTATTCCATGAAAATGCTCAAGGTAATACTAAAATTATCTAAAGCCTTAAAATCATTCCCTGAAATATTCATTGCTACTTTTATGATTCTAAATAATTTCTTTAAGGAGTTGGTAATCTAATTTGCTTCTTAATAGTTGGGTACTTCTTATACATTTTACATATTTTAGAAAAGTAAATTAGAGATTCTTTTAATGGCTCTGGTCTCTTGTAACCTTTTTTTTTTAGGAAAAAAACAAACTAATTTTACATGTCTTTTCAGGTGAGGTACATCTGTTCAGCTTTGGGTTGTCGCCAATGGGATAATGATGAAATGGAACAAGAAGACATCCTGCTTCTGCAACATACCCAGAAAACTGTTAGAGCTGTTGGACCTCGTAGTGGCAATGAGACGTGTGTATTCAGATAATGTTGCTGCTCATATTATGTAGAACTACACCAAGATCAAAATTCATCAGATTTTTCTTTGCAGGTTTTCTGAACTATTTTGGTTCTCTATAAGTATTTTCTTCTTAAAGTATAAAAATGTAATTTACTTGATAAAATTTATTTTTTTCAAATAATGAATTTTTAATGTAATTTTTATATTTAAACATAAAAATAAGATGATGGGATAAGATATGCTATTCTTAAATCACATACATGTGTTATTTTTTAAAAATTCTAATATTTAACTTTTAAATTGCCTTTGTAGTAAAAATATTAGATCCCATCTTTAAGTTTGGAAAGTGAACCAGACTTTCAAATTTAGTTGAGTATGGTGCAATAGAATTAATTTTCCCAAATTCAGTTAAGAATGCATTTTTTCTGTGTTTATTGAACTGTAAGTAGAGCTTTGTATATGCTGACAGCCTAACTTTTTTTTATCCTGACAGTATTTTGTATTTTATTTTTTTAATATTTGAGTGCTTGCTGGGTGCTCAGCCACCTTAGGAATAGATGTTCACATTAATTAGAACTCTCAGTTACCAGTATAAGAAGAATCTGGTGTCTAAGAGGGTGTATATATATATATATATATATATATATATATATATATGTGTGTGTGTGTGTGTGTGTGTGTGTGTGTGTGTGTGTGTGTATTTTGTTTACTCTAGAAAAGTTCTTTTATTTGGCCCCCTTGTTTCAGTAGATGTAATTTTAAGGTCATTTTATATCTAAGTGACAAGATAGTTACTGTTAATAGTTAAGTGATTTTTCTGTATATTAATTACAGAGGAATATTATATTATTGTCACTTTATGAATAAGAACACTGAAACTGAGAAAAGATTAAGGGACTTTCCAGATCTCAGTGAGTAGAGATTGGAGGTAAGGTGGTATGTGAGGCTTGGTATACTGTGTCACATTGCCCTTCAAGATAATGCTTTCATATAAGTTTAAAATTGATGTGTTCACCTTGCCTTTTACATTGGTTTACTGGCAGACATGAATTTCTCTGCACTTGAGTGAAATGTGCCCAGACTTTAATTAAGAATTAAATGCTACCTCATTTTAAGATGACTTTGATGTGTTTTGAAAAAAGACTTTCTGATTTGGAAATAAAACGTTAAATTTTGAGAGAAAATCTGTTCCATAGCTGTCAGATCACAACTTTCAGAATCGTTGTTTCTGAAGGGTCAGGACAATGTTACGCCCTCTTGTGGCATGAATTATCAGTGCTTCTTTACAGAAGATTTCGTGGAGTTTTTCTCATCAAAAGATTTTCATACTTGTGTTTTTTACTCTAGAAAAGTTCTTTATTTGGCCCCCCTGTATCAAGTGTAAATTTCTAAAATATGCCTTTGTAAATTTAAGGTGGAATTTCAGTGTTGGGCACTTTGAACTTCGGTATATTCCAGACATGGAAACTAGAGCTGGATTTATTGAAAGCACCTTAAAACCAAGTTGGAACAAAGAGTCTGAAATTATTTCAGATGTGGAAGAACAGGAAGCCGCCCTTGTGGACATAGTGATAAAAGTCTCAGTTGCTGATTGGAAGGTTATGGCTTTTAGTAAGAAGGGAGGACATCTGGAATGGGAATATCAGGTACCTAAAACCATTGAGAATTTATGAACTGTTTATTCCTTTCTCAGTTTGATCAAACGTTGGGTAGTGGGAAATGACTGCCATTTTGAATTTTTAACTTGTTCTCTATGCTTAAGAAATTTGTGGTTTAAACCTATTAAAATGGCTATTTTGAAAAAGACAAAAGACAGGTGTTCATGAGGATGTTGGTGAACAGTGTACAACAGTGTATCTTTGTACACTGCTAATGGGGATGTAAATTGGCTCAGCCCCTATGGAAAACAGTTTGGAGGTTCCTCAAAAAAGTTAAAAATAGACCTGCCATATGATACAGCAATTCCATTTCTGGGTACATACTCAAAGGAAGTGAAATCAATATCTTAAAGAGATATTTGTACTACTATGTTCAGTATAGCCGAAGTATGGAATCAGTCTAAGTGTCCATCAGTGTATGAATGGATAAAGAAAATGTGGTGTGTGTATATATACATATAATGGAATTATTTAGCCTTAAAAAAGGGAATCCTGTCATTTGCAACAATGTTGATGAACTTGGAGGACATTGAAATAAGCCAGACACGGAAAGTTAAATACTACATCATCTCACCTACATGTGGAATCTAAGAAAGTTGAACCCATAGAAGCAGGCAATGGAATAATGATTGTTAGAGGCTAGGGGGTAGGGGAAATGGGGGGATGTTGGTCAAGGGTGTGAAGTTTCAGTTATGCAGGATGACTAAGTTCTGGGGATGTAATGTACAGCATGGTCGTGAGTGTAGTTAATAATTCTATATTGTATACTTGAAATTTGCCAAGAGAATAGTTCTTTTAAAAAAAACCCTTCTCTTGCTTTATTGAGGTATAATTGACAAGGAAGAACTCTATATATTTGGTTGTATATTGTAATGATTTGATATACAT
This sequence comes from Trachops cirrhosus, assembly GCA_028533065.1. NCBI lineage: Eukaryota > Metazoa > Chordata > Mammalia > Chiroptera > Phyllostomidae > Trachops > Trachops cirrhosus. The sequence continues at coordinate 91,663,774 of CM052542.1, read as the reverse complement.
GTACATTATCAATGAAGAGAGTAGATCTTAAAGGTTCTTACCATATGCACACAAAATCACAAAATATGTGAGGGTGTGTATTAATTAGCTTGATTGTGCTCATCATTTCACAGTGTATACATATATCAAAATATCAGATTTTCATCATAAGTATATATCTTTTTGTCAATTATATTTCAGTAAATCTGGAAAAATAAAAATTTTAAAAAATTTGTGATTTTTAAATGGTATTTTAGAAGTTAGAATACATAAATACTGCTTGAAATTATTTAGACTTTTTTCCCACTTTTGTTTAGTTTTGTACTCCCATTGCATCTGCCTGGTTGGTTAAGGGTGGAAAAGTCATTCCCATCAGTCTTTTTGATGATACTAGTTATGCACCTAATGATGAAGTTTTAGAAGATGAAGAAGACATTGTAGAAGCTGCCCGAGGAGCCACAGAAAACAGCGTTTACCTGGGTGAGTGACTCTTATGTAGTGATAGTACAAATTGACATCTAGATTTGATTCCTGCATTGTTCCTTCTTACTTCAGATGTGCCTATTGTAGTTTTAATAACTACTGTAAATACATTCTGTGCCTTAGGTTGCCCTGAGATTTATACTTTGATTTCCATTCCTTCTGTTTTGTTTCATTTATCCAATTCTGAAACTTTTAATTACTATACCTCTTTTCCCCTCTGAGACTTATATCAGAAAGGCTTAGAAATGTTGCCATTATACACGTACATAGATCATTTCAAGTTATTGATATATTCTCAAAAAGTCTAGAACTTTCTACATTTGTATTTGTACTTGCAATTTGCTCCTCCCTTAAAAATGGTGTTAACTTTTACTGTGCATCTATACAACTTATTTAAAAAATAAAAATAAAATTTTGGAGTGCTTCTAGGCAATTGAAGTTCTTTAAAAACTTTTGAAAAACCTTAAATCTAATGTTTGAGCTAGTTTAGATGGTCAGATACTCACAAACTTCTTTAAGTTTTATCAGTGTGCTATCCACCACTCATCCTCAATGAAATGCAAGAATTTGAAAGAGTAACATGTTATACATGTGTTATGATAATATTTAACTGAATTGTTAGCAAATTATAGATGTTTGGGTTTCCTTAAGGAGAATGTTACTTCATCTAAGTTATTAGTCTCATAAGAGTACACTGACAACTTTTCTTTGAATTTTGCTACTGGATGTGTTTTCCAGTAGTTACTGAAAATTTTTATTCAGTGAGAAACATTGTGTGGAGTTTGTGTGTAACTTCCCTCCCATATTTTTGTTGATTAGCCTTTGGGTCATTTGCTTTAGGCATGGTTCTTTGGAAAGAGCTGTATAATACATGAAAAATACTGGAATTAATCTAATGTTATTAAATCAGAATGAATCTCTTTGGCCCTGGCTGGGGTGGCTCAGTGGACTGAACGCCAGTCTGCAAACCAAAGGGTTGCTGGTTTGATTCCCAGTCAGGGCACATGCCTGGGTTGTGGGCCAAGTCCCTGGTGGGGGGCGTGTGATAGGCAACCACACATTGATGTTTCTCTTCCTCTCTTCTTTCCTCCCTTTCCATCTCTCTAAAAATAAGTAAATAAATAAAAATCTTTAAAATTTAAAAAAATGAATATCTTTGAAAAAAGTTATTGGTGCTTTATTCTAAACATAACTGATAATGTTCTGTTTGATTCAGGAATGTACAGAGGCCAGCTATATCTTCAGTCATCAGTCAGAATTTCAGAAAAGTTTCCTACGAGTCCCAAGGCCTTGGAATCTATTAATAATGAAAATGCAGTTATTCCTTTGCCAACAATCAAATGGAAACCCTTAATTCGTAAGTGAATTGGAAACTTTCATAAAGTTTATTAACATGTTCAGAGGCCTAATCACTTAGTGTCTTTGCCCTAGTTTTGACTATCACAGAGATCACAACTATTATATTCTCTATATTTTCGGAAAAACTAGGAAGGTATTTCAAATGTTAATGAATTTTAATTATCATTTAGAACATGATTCCATTGAAACAGCAATTCCTTAGAAACACTCTTAACCATTCATCCATCATGCCTAAGCATCAGCGCTTAACCTGCGTATATCAAGAATATTTATGAAAAATTATCTAGTTGTCACATCATAGGCTTTGAAACACTTAATGAATTGAAATCAAATACTAGACTACCTACTTTCATCAGTTATCTTTTTGTACCTTGTGTATATTTTTTATCACACGATTTTTAATTACTTATTCAAAGAATTTATCTCTATCGGACTGCTTTTCAAGGAAAAGAACCTTGAGCCATTTGTTTAACTTACATGCTTGTATTGAACTGTGGTTGCATATCTGTTTTTTGAAAGAATGAGGTACATATAATTTCATGAAAGTCATAGTGGTTAAGCTTTTTCATTTTCTTTTAGATTCTCCTTCCAGAACTCCTATCTTGGTGGGGTCTGATGAATTTGACAAATGTCTTAGTAACGATAAATTTTCTCATGAGGAGTACAGTAATGGCGCACTTTCAATCTTGCAGTATCCCTATGGTAAGTGTGATTACTCTTGGGTTAAAAATGCTGTTTTATTTCTTAATTTATTTTATATATTAACTTGAAGTTAATTAATAGAAGTTAAATGAAAGGTAGTTAATTGGAGGGTGGAAAAATAAAATACTATAGAAGGCAATATTGTGAATGGTGGCCAAGGTGCAAGCTGCAAAGTCAGGTTGCCAAGGTTCAAATCTGTTTTGCCACAAGCTGGGTTGGGCAGCTAACTTTACTGTGTGTCATCTGTAAAACAAGGATTGTAATCTTCATGTCTATTTATTGGGTTGTTGTGAGGTCTGAGATAATGTGTGTACAATCTTTCTTAATACTGTGCGTGGTGAATAAGTGTTCAATAACCATTAGTTGTTCTTATTAGTTTTTATTTAATTATCAGCTGATATAATGTAGTCAATATAAAATCAATCTGGCTACTTCCGGCCAACATGGAGGCATAGGTAGATACACTGTGCCTCCGCACAACCAAGTAGGGACAACAGCGATTTAGAAATGGAATAACAACCAGAACTGACAGAAAATTGAACTGTATGGAAGTCGGACACCCAAGGAGTTAAACTAGACACATTCATCCAGACCAGTAGGAGGGGTGGAGTCAGGCAGCTGGGCCGAGAGGGATCACGACATTAAGAGTTTGGGACCAGGCGTGTATGACCGCTGCAGGCGGACCATGGGCACCCAAGAAGCAGCTGGCAGACCCTGGCCAAGGGGTGGCAACCAGCAGACCCAGCAAGGCAACTATTGTGAAGCAAGGCACTGTGCCCAACCCAGAATCCCAGCGCTGGGAAATAGAGCCTTGGGGCACTCATTAAAAACACCTGTGGGGGTTGAGGCACAGGGAAAGACTCCCAGCCTCACAGGAGAGGTCATTGGAAAGTCCCACAGGGTGCACAAGCCCACCCACACGGGAATCAGCACCAGAGGGGCCCAGTTTGCTTGGGGGAAGCAGTGGAAGGGACTGAAGTCCGATGGAGAGCAGAGCAAGCAACATTGTTCCCTCTCAGACCCCGCCCCCACATACAGCATCACAACCCAGCGACTGAGGTGCCCTGCCCTGGTGAACACCTAAGGTTCCACCCCTCGTATGTAACAGGCTCGACCAGACCAAAAACAAACAAACAAACAAACAAAAGAGATGGCTCAAACAGAAGAATAATTGAAGGCTCCAGAACCCATCCTTTTAAGCAACCAACAGATAGCCAACCTATCAGATGCATAGTTCAAAGCACTGGTGATCAGGATGCTCACAGAATTGATTGATTTTGGTTGCAAACTAGATGAAACAATGAAAGCTACAATAAGTGAAATGAAGAAAAATGCACAGGGAACCATAGTGATGGAAAGAAAGCTGGGTCTCACATCAATGGAGTGGACCAGAAGGAAGAAAAAAGCATACAATCAGAAAAGAATGAAGAAATAAGAATTCAAAAACATGAGGAGAGGCTTAGGAACCTCCAGGACATCTTTAAATGTTCCAACATCTGAATTATAGGGGTACCAGAAGGGGAAGAGGAAGAGCAACAAGTGGAAAAGTTATTTGAACAAATAAAGGAGAACTTTCCCAATCTGGTAAAGGAAATAGACTTCCAGGAAGTCCAGGAAGCTCAGAGAGTCCCAAAGAACTTGGACCCAAGGAGGAACACACCAAGGCACATCATCATTACATTAGCCAAGGTAAAAATGAAGGGGAGAAGCCTAGAA
>CM052542.1:91615252-91659035 GCA_028533065.1 Trachops cirrhosus | reverse complement strand
ACATGGACATGAACTAAAGGGGGGAATGTGGGTGGGAGGGGGTGTGCAGGGTAGAGGGGAATGAAGGGGGGAGTAATGGGACAACTGTAATAGCATAATCAATAAAATATATTAAAAAATCGATCTGTATTATGAAGAAAATATGTTTCCATAGAGCTATGTGAAAATACTGTAAAATAAGGTATTTTAATTTTGTTTGCAGACAATGGAAATTATTGCAGAAGTCAAGAATAGGTGAACTTTGGTGTGAAATACATTCCCATGTATTTAAAATTGGGATATAATAAGATACAAAGGCCTTTTGAGCAGTTTAGATATTAAAAAAATAAAGTCCTCAAATTTGCATTAGACAAGAACATAGATTCCTCATCAGTTACATTAAATATTAGGACTGGGATATAATTGTAGAATTTAAATTGATTAGAAAAAAAGAACAAAAACAAACCCAGAGGGCTATGAATTGGAAGCAGCAGTTTTCATCTGATTTGATCAAACTCCAGGTATGAGAGAACTTTGTAATTTGCCCATGTAATACAATATAGAAGACAAAAAAGACAGTCTGCTTTCTAGACATACTCATTTAGACAATCTAGAATGAATCAAGCAGTGTGATGGAAATATTTTCCTTTCAGCCTGTGAAGAATGATGCATGGTAAAATTTGGCTTTTGGGTGATGCCAAGTAAAAGTAAAGTTTAAAGTCATTCAAGGAAGCTGAGTACTGTCTAATTCTTTCATTTAAAGGATTTAATTATTAATGAAGTATGAGTGGGTTGGCCCTTATATTTTTTCTAGTCTTATTATTCAGTATAAAGAAAATTTATTTTTTAATAGTTCATTTTTTATTGTATTTTTTTCCTTTATCTTATCCCCCCTATACCCTCTTCCACCTCCACTCACCTCCCTCCCCTCCAGCAATCACCACTCAGTATAAAGAATATTTAAATGCTTATGGGATAAAGGAAAATATAGTTGCATAGTAAAAAAGAAAAAGTTGGGTAAATGAGGCTATTAAATGTGTTAAAGAAGAGATGAAACTTCTGTAAAAGGAATTAGTGTCATAAGTCATAGAAAAATTAATAATTTTCAGTAATTAAAGATACATCTGCTTTGGATTATCTTTTAAAAATTTAAATAACCTTTTAATGTTTGTATTTCAAGATAATGGTTATTATCTACCATACTACCGGAGGGAAAGGAGCAAACGGAGCATAAGGAACACACAAATGACAGTTGGATTTCTCGACAACCCAAATTACAACAAGAATGTCCGCAAAAAGGACCCTGTTCTCCTCTTACATTGGTGGAAGGAAATAGCTTTAACTATTCTGTTTTGTATCATAGCAACAACTTTCATTGTGTGCAGACTTTTCCATCCTCAATCTCACAGAGTAAGACATATTTTAGAATCTAATGTATTTCAAAGTGTTGAGAGTTTAGAAAACTAATTGTGAGTGTTGGGGGTGGGGGTGAGGGGTATATTTACTTAAGTTTTACTGTAAACTCATTGTTACCCATATGCCATTTCCACTTCCTTACCTTTCATTTCTTCTCAATGGATAGCAGTCTGGCTTCCATCTGTGTCATTCCTCTTCCATTTCACAAGCGTGATGCAGTATTCTGTGTTTTTTATAATGCTTTTATTTTTCTCAATATCATTTATTTTTCCTTGTTATTTTATAGCCTGAGATTGTTAGCTAACTTTCATTCATCTTTGTACTGATAGGGATTTTTTCCCCCACCTTACCAGCAAAGGAAAGAATCTGAAACTCAATGTCAAACTGAAAATAAATATGATTCTGTGAGTGGAGAAGCTAATGACAGTAGCTGGAACAACATAAAAAATTCTGGATATATATCACGGTAAGAGTTGTCATAAAATATGTGTGTGTGGTAGCTTCTGGTGTCAACTGTTAGATCAAAGAAGAAATGGCCTCTAGAATAAGATCTTGTTTAACTGTATTTTTAATGTGTGACTATCTAGGTAAATAAAACATACACTTAACCCTCAAGTAACTTAAGCTTATTCAAAGTGTATGTATCCTAAAATGGGTAGAAATAGAGTGTTAAAGAAGTTTAGAATTTCAGCCACCAAATTTTAAGTTTTTATCAGATACTTTAGTTGTTGAGGGTCTACCGTGTACTTCGGCTCAGCATTAATAATACTAAATAATTATTGTTTTATTAGACTATGATACAAATCTCCGTATGTGACTTAATCCTCATTTATTTAATCTTTATTCTGTCTAGATTAGACGTAGGAGGATAAGGAAATATGCCAATAGAATAGATCATTTTTAAAGACAGAGAAAGTGGTAAGTAGGTTGCCTAAAAAGTAGTCAATTTGAATAATTTGAAAATAAAATAAAAGGAGAGCCTCTGGCCCTGATTGGTGTTACTGAGTTGTTGGGCCTCATTCTGCAAAGCGAAAAAGGTAACTGGTTCGATTCCCTGTGAGGGCACATGCCTGGATCATGGTTTCAGTCCCTGGCTGGGGCGTATTGGAGAGGCAGCCGATAGATGTTTCTCTCCCTCTCTTTCTCCTTCCCTTCCCCTATCTCTAAAAATAAATAAATAAAATCTTTTTTTTTTTAAATTAGAGCCTCTGAGCAATCTGTCACACGTGGAGATTTGATGCTAGTGGTATAGGAAATGGTGCTGTAGTTCATTTTTCATATTACATGGAGTATCACTTTTTTCCCTTTGTACTAATATTATACTTAGCACTGTAGTTAAATGGGGACAAGGAAAAGATATAGAACCTTACCGTAATAACTAGGGTAATGGTTTTATGACAGAAAACATTGAAAATGACAGCTAAAATGTGTGATATTTTGATTATCTATAGACTTAATTTATATAAGCTGCATTCATATGTATTATCAAAAATTGATAACTTATTGTAATCAATTTGTTTTAACTACTAGTTTCTCAAAGCAAAATTTACTAAGTGACTAAAAAGTGGTAAGGGCTTTAAGACCCCTGCTAATAGAGATGCTAATGTGTCAGTAACCAGCAATACCAGCAGGCAGTAAGAAAGAGAGGGAGAGAACAAAGAACTTGACAGCTTCCTGTGGGTAACCTGCTATAGAAGGCATTCATTGTTTATTCAACATTTACTCTGAACAACTGTGCGCAGGTCAGTATTTCAGGCTTTGGGAGAAACGGAAAGACTGGGCTTATTCTGGAGGAGCTTAAAGCCTGTGGGGGAAGATAATACTGGATAAAACATAAATATATTAGAAAAAGCAATGAATGAAGTGACTAACTCTGGTTGTGATGATTCAAGAGGATATCATAAATAAGTCACATTTTAATTGAACCTTAAATCATAAGTAATCTGGAGATAGGAGGAGGAGGAATGAAGTGTGATGAATAAATATATATATTGGTAAAGCTGTTAAGAAATTTAGAGCAATGTACTCTACAATTAAATGGCTTAATTTTCCTTTAACTTTATCCATTATGAAAAGTACAGTTAATAACTTTTAAAATAACAGGAGCCCTATAATAATAACTATATTCTAGGCATTATTAAGAGTATGAGCTCTGGATTCAGTCATGAGTCCCAGTCCCAACTTTGTTGTTTATCAGTTGGGACCTTAGGCAAGGTGATATATATTTATAGAGCCTATAAGCATATAAAAGATGTTTCTCTTTTCAGAAGATATACCCATTTTCATATAGATGTTTTCTTTAATATAGGAAGGTAATTCTTGGCCCTCTAGGAGTAGTACGTGAACTTCATGGGCTGTTGCAGCTGGGGAGATAGATTTGTACTGAAGTACCTTGACTAGTTATTTTTAGGGGTACAGATTATTATTCGTCATTCTCTGTGAAGGTAATTAGTCATGGAGGGCCGGGATCTATTGCTTCTCCTCCTTCTCTATGTTCTAACCAGCTGAGCCAACTAAATTAACTTGAGTGTGCAAATCATAAATTAAAAAATTTAGCCTTATAAGAGATATGAAAGATAATCTAATTCAACTCTTCCCCTATATGGTTGAAAGAAAACTTCCACAGCATGCATGCATTCATACATTCACTTACTAATTCATGCATTCTTCAGTAGATATTTGTTAGACCTTCTATTTGCCAGGTAAGCCCAGTCTCTGAAAATATAAGGAGAAATAAGAATGTATTGCTGCACTCAAGGCCCCCACAATTCAATGGCAGTGGGGAGAATGAATAGCATGCAATAACTGCAAAATATTGAGATTAAGTTTAAATAGTTCAAACAGCTGTGTGCAAAGTGCTATGAGAACATTAAAATGGGGATCTAGGAAGGGCTTACAGAGGTAGTGAGATGAGCAGAATGAAGGAAGAATAGTTTGATAAAGTACAAAGAAGTAGGCCATTCCCTAGAGCAAAGAGTAGAAGCAAAGTCCTAAAATATGAGAGAGCCTGGTTCAAGTTGGTTGTGAGGTCAGACACTAAAGGGAGAAATGGCTACAATGTGGAGGTCCATCTGTAAGTGACAGATGCTGAGTTAGCTTCTGTCTGAATACTTCTGGGCATGAGCATACTGACTCATGAGTCATCTCAGCCAATTTCAGATAGCTTTGGTCTCTAGAGTGGTTTCTGACTTGAAAACTACCTAATTATGATAGGATTGATTAAATTTGTTCCATAAAGGTTACAGGTACTAACACAATATTAAAGTACATTTTTGAATTGAGTACAGAATACTACAGGAGGTACTCTGTTAGAGATTATCTAACCTAAAGGTTAGAGAATGAAGAATATAATATTATATTCTCTAATATTATTATATTCTTATAATATTCTTATAATATATTCTTATTATAATATAAGAATATTATAATAAGAATATAATATAATTTTCCATAATATAGATGATGGAAAGTACTGGATAGGATAGAATAGTAGTACAGTTGCTTTAAGAACAAGTGATTCCCAAGTGATTCTTGGGGTGGGAGGTATAAGAGGGTTAAATGGCAATGGAAAAAAAATACAATAGAAAGTGTGATTCCCAATGAAGCAGAAGCTTTTATATTTTTAATAAATTTTGTAGCAAAAAAATTAGAATGTGTTCGCTCAGTTTGTACAAACAAAACAAAGAATGCTATTAGTAGAATTTACATGCTTTATTAAAATAAGTTCTATGAGACTTGCTGAATTTATACATTTTGTATGTCATGAAATACGATTTAACTGATTATTACATACTACAAAATTTAAAACTCTAATTAATTAACTTTTTTTAGATATCTAACAGATTTTGAGCCAATTCAGTGCATGGGCCGTGGTGGGTTTGGAGTTGTCTTTGAAGCTAGAAACAAAGTAGATGATTGCAATTATGCTATCAAGAGAATCCGTCTCCCCAACAGGTAATGCATGGTACTTTTAGTAAACTTGGAGTTAGCACTGTATAATTTAATCCCATAGGCAATATGTCCTTCTTACTATATCCCAAAGAGACTGTAGAGAACAGTTTCTGACCTTCTGAATCTTATGTGTAAGTGCTACCAGGTAACTAGGTGTCTAAAAGGCATGATCTACTTTAGTTGCTTTGAGTCTACTTTTAAAAAATGTGCCCTTGTTTTATATTTTTAATAACTCAGAACTTTCCCATAATGAATTTTAGTAACTATAGATTGTAATACATAGCACCATTGTAAAAACAATATTATGGAAAATAAGGAAAAGTATTAAAACAAAAATTATCTGTATCTTTTCTGCTCAGTAATAACCACATTAGCATTTTAGAGTATTTCCTGTTGCTTTTTTTCTGGCCGTAAATTTACCTAGTTATCAATTTAGTATAGTTTCATCTCTTGCTTCCTTCATTGCATCCTCAGCATTTTCCATATTATTGAGTATTTTATTAAAATGTTAAAATACATTAAAATGTTTTTATAGCTGGATAATCCAGTTAATATGTGTGCTGTATTATATTTAACTGTCTTGTATTGTTAAATATTTAAGTTTCCAATTTGTTACAATTAAAAATAACTTTGCAAAGTTCACCTTTTTTTTTTTTTTTTGCTAATTCTTTTTTTTTTCAAGTACAGTTATCTCCATTTTCCCCTCACTACTCCCCGCTACCTTAGCCATCCCCACCTCCCACCCTCGATCCTACCCCTCTTTGGCTTTGTCTATGCACCCTTTATACAGCACCTTTTATATAAATATTTGATCACATCTGTTTCCTTGGGATAGATTCCTAGAGTAGAATTTCTGGCTCAGAACAATGTGATGCTTAAGATGATGAGCTTTCAGTAGTACCTTCCTTTCTACTTATTGTAGAAGGCTCCTATGGATTTCTTTTTCTTTTCAAAAAAATTTGTTGAGTTTATTGGAGTGACATTGGTTAATAAAATTATATAGGTTTCAGGTGTACAATTCATAATACATCATCTGTATATTGTATGTTTACCACCCAAAGTCAATTCTCCTTCCATCACCATTTCCACCACACCCCCCTTACTCTATTCTTCCTCCCTTTACCCTACTTTCCCTCTGGTAATCACCTTACTATTGTCTGTGTCAGTGAGTTTTGTCTTTTGTTTGTTTGTTTTGTTTAATCCCTTCACCTTTTCCCCCCAGCTCCCCAACTCCCCTCCCCTCTGACAGATGTCAGTCTGTTCTCTGTATCTATGAGTCTGTTTCTATTTTGTTAGCTTATTTTGTTCTTTAGATTACACATATAAGTGAAATCATCATATTTATTTGTCTTTCTCTGCCTAGTTTATTTTACTTAGCATGGATTCTTGATAAATGTGCACTAACTACCAGACCGTCCTAACTGGTAGTAAGATGTTCTGTCCAACAGATAGGTGACATGGACCCTGGCTCATGGGGTCTGCAGTGTTATGGATGAGACGAGACAAATTTACATGGACTACTGAGTCCTGTGGAGGAAAAGGGACGGCACAGCCACTCTATCAAGGGGAGAGCGCCTCGGAGAGCCTCAGCCACTCTCTCAAGAGGAGAGCGCACTGACCCTTGACAGCTTTGACAGGCTTTTATTGCTTTTCTGGGCACATTACATGATGGTCCTCATTTTCTATGCACAGGTTCACTTTAGGTGGTTACCTTTTCCAGAAAACAAAGGAGAGGATGCCACTAATTACTTCAAAGAGAAGGATGTTGCAAACCAAGGCCAAAAGTGTTTGAACCAGTTACATTCCATACTGGGGAGGTTTAGCACAGACTTTAGGAGTTACAGTAAGCACTTGCTGCCTTGATTCATGCTGAGGGAATTTTAGCAAAAGCAAGTCTCAAAGTGACCCAGGTACAATGCAGGTCTGATTCCCCATGGGAGAACCTGTTCGTGGGTGTGGGTCCTGTGCATGGGATCTCACTTTCCACTGGGAGCTGGGCCCACGCCACGCAGGGACACAAGGATGGGATGGTTTGAGTACTATGGGACTAATTCATTTCTTTAGTATGTAATTTTCAAGTAGTTTAAATATTTACGTGTGCAAGACAACACATAGGAAAGGCTTCTGTGCTCAAGAACCTATAACTATTTGAGGTTTTGGTATATATACTCAGTTACAATGCAAGGAAGATTGTGACCCGTGATTTACTTAAGTAAATAGCTTGTCATGAAAAAAAGCACAGATGTAGCTGAAATGGCAGTCAAGGAAGGCAAGGTTTATGGAGGTAGTGACTTCTGTGCTGAGTGTTCAAGAGTAGCCTATCCCTCAGTAGACAGGTGTGTAGGGAAGGGATGGCCAAGTACCTGATATGTCCTGAGTGAATGCTCTAGGCAAGCACTCAAGCATGGTAAAGAGAATGATGAGAGTTTTGGCAAGGGTAGAGCACAGGGTAAGAATTGGGAGGGGATGTGGAAGAGAAGATGAAAAAAAATGGGTCATAGCACCTTCAGCGTCCAGCAAAGGAGTTTAGATTTCATTTTGTAGACTGTTATGCCTTTGAACAGAGAATGAAGTGATCAGAGTGGAGGTGACTGTGTCACTGGTGGGCACAGATAACCAAGTTCTTGGTGATCGGGACAAAGAATTGAACCGAACAGAGTTTATAGCAGAGAACATGGGAGCAGGCCAACTCCAAGCAGAGATTGACCTCATGGGCTAGAGGGACTCTATTCTTACAGTGCGGATCCTTCCTGGCTAGTTTTGGTGGGCTTTTAAACTGTGCATGTGCAAGTAGTTGTATTACTTTAAAGCTACTGCACATGTGGTCTCCCATGATTTTCCCTGATTAGCCATCAGGGAAGGGGGTCCCACAACCCCCTTCTCCTGGGGTCCCCTTGTACTAGGTTCGCCTTGCCCATTGCCAGAGAATTATAGCTCTCCATGTTAGAGATTGGTGAATAGGAAAGTAATTATTCAAGTTATACAGACTTAAGAGTAATGACTTAATGTCTTCATCAAAATCCCAAAGTCCCTTAAAACACCCACAAACCCACATAGTCCTTCCTTCCCCCCTTTGCCTGGTCTGGGGTATCATATCTCAGGAAAAGAAATGGAAGTCCATGGTTCAGGCAGCCCACTGGTTCTTCCCAGTAAACTGTGCTCAGCTGGTAACCCTCCCTCGGTTCCTGGCACTATCAGCTGTGTCGCTGGGATATCCAGTGCTTATTCCAAAACCACATGGCACCTTCTCATGGCCCACCAGCAAGAGTTTTTCACCCCTTTCTTTCCCGCAGCATCTCTCCTGCATTCTTCAGAACTGGTGAGAGAGAGCTCTGCATTGCTGCTACATCTTGCTTTCCAGTTTTCTAAGCTGTGTGGCAAAGGGAGACCCAAAGCCACGTGATTCTCCCCTGCCAAAGCTGCATGGCAATTCTCTGCCAAAGCCGTGTAGCGGTTCTCTGCCCATGGTGATTCTTTGCCAAAGCTGCGTGGCGGTTCTTTTCATGGCTGCTGTGCCTGGGTTTAAATCCCAGCGCTGATCTTCTTCTGTAGCCCTATTTCCGACTCCTCCCACAATCAGCTACACTTGCCAGTACTCCCGCATTTTCCAGCTTTTCTGGGCTGCCATAGTAAGTCTGGGCAGGTGTGGCCCCATGGTGGGGCCAAGCATCTCCAAGCTCTCAGGCAGGCTCTGTAACCAGGGGGACTTGCCTCCCAGTTACATCTTGGGTGGAAGTCACTCTCTTCTCCCTGGCTCAAAGCATGGCCACAGCTATTTAAATATCTATGAAACCAGTTAAAGGTTATAGATATGTTAAATGACTGTTCTAGAGGTTATCTGCAAAACTGTTGCTATGCAAAACAACTCAATGGCCCTGCTCCATTTGTCCCATCCCCCAGTTCAGACTTGTGGGGGTGAGGACATCCCATATTTTGAATATTTCCTGGACACCCTGAGTTCTGGACCCCATTACAAATCCTTCTTTTGGGGGCCCCCTGGCTGCCCCCTCTTACAACTGGAGGTGGTGTGCACATAGATGGCTGATGTGAGGAAAGGGTCAGAGAAAAGAATGTTAGGAGATTTATTTTTGCAGAAGTTTAGTCTTAAGATACAGAATGCTAGCACAGCAGCAGTGGGGACAGACAAGGAAGGAATGAGTGTAAGGAAATGAAAGGAGGAGCTGGTAGGTTTTGGTAAGTTTGGACTAAGAAGTTGACAGATTCAGAAACATACTGGGAATCCCAGAGTGGGGACAGTAACAACAAAGCATGGGGGGAAAGTGGGAGTAGCTGACTACCTCCTGGGGAAGGAAGCAGATTTAACTTGTAGTTATGTTGTTTCAGGTGATAGGATCCCTAGAAATATGAGATTAGATTAATCAGAAAAGCTATCACAGCAAAAGGTCAAATCCAGATGCTTTATCATTAAACTTCATTGCCTATGATATTCAGTAGTTGAGGCTTGCTTTAAACAAACATGCTAGGACAAACTTTTTGGATTGTAATATGTACGCTGTTCAGTGGTCATTCTCCATCTGCCTGAGCTGTGATACTGAGCTCTGTTTTCTGAATAATTGACTTTGTACCTATTCATCCTTTTAGTCATTAAAGAACATTAAGCAGTAATCTTTAAAGGTCTGTACTCATCCATTTTTTGTAAGCCAAGAAAGCTTTATTTCAATGAAGCAATACACTTGCTTGTAGCACTTAATTCTAGAACTAAAACAAACAAAATACTAAACATGTATTTTTTTTTAGTACAGGACTTAATATTGGCTTTTTAGAATTATACCACTAGGCTAATTCATCTGTTTCTAATTTTAGATCATAGGGAGAATTTTATTTTATTTCTCACTATTAGATATGATTACTTGTTGAGATCAGAGCATCCTTCAGTTTCTCCTTTTTTTTCTCTGTTTCAGAGAATTGGCTCGGGAAAAGGTAATGCGAGAAGTTAAAGCTTTAGCCAAGCTTGAACACCCAGGAATTGTTAGGTATTTCAATGCTTGGTTGGAAACACCACCAGAGAAGTGGCAAGAAAAAATGGATGAAATTTGGCTGAAAGATGAAAGGTAACATTGTTAGGTATAGACTTAAAAAATAGTATTTTCTTTCAGGTTAGGTTTTTGCTTATGCAAACAAAATGTTATTTCTATAACTTTAGAGATGACTTATTAAAGAAAGGTAACAGCAGATTACTATTCTCTCACCATGTTTTGGAACATTCTCCAGTCACTTGTTAAATGAAAGTTCATTTAGTATTTAAACATGATTTTTTTTGTCCAGAACATGAATTTTAAATTAAATTTATCGGGGTAACATTGGTTAATAACAGTATATAACTTTCAGGTATATAATTCCATAATATGTAATCTGTTTATTGCACTATGTGCTCACCACCCAGTCAGGTGTCCAAGTCACTGTATATTTGACACCCTTTACTCTCTTCATCCTCCTTCCATCCCCCTTCCCTTTTGGTAATCATCCTTCTGTTATCGTTTCTGAGTTTGTTTGCTTGTTTTCTTTGTTTATTGCTTTTTGTTTTATAATCCCACATGATGAAATCATGTGGTCCTTTCCATCTGACTCATTTTGCTTAGTGTGATACTTTTAAGATCCTCCATGTTGTCACAAACAGCAGTATTTCATCTTTTCTTATGGCTGAGTAGTATTCTGTTGTATATATGTACCACTTCTTTATCCAGTCATCTGTTGAAGGACTTTTAGGTTGTTTTCATGTCCTGGCTATCATGTATAATGCTACAATGAACATAAGGACATATATATCTTTTTGAATAAATACTTTCAAATTTTTAAGGCAGCTACCTGGAAGAGGGAGCACTGGGTCATATGATAGCTCCAATTCTTATTTTTTTAAATTACAGTTTACAATCAGTATTATTCTGGATTAGTTTTATATGTATAGCATAGTGGTTAGACAGTCATGTCTATTCTTAATTTTTTGAGGAACCCACATACTGTTTCCCATAGTGGCTGTCCCAGTTCACATTCTCACCAGCCATGTATGAAGATTTCTTTTTCTCCACAACCTCTCCTGCACTTTTTGTCTTATTGATAATAGCCATCTTAATAGGTGTGAGGTGGTATCTCATTGTGGTTTGATTTGAATTTTTTTCATAGCTAGCAAAGTTGAGCATCTTTTCATGTATCTGTTGGCCATTTGTATGTCTTTTTGGGAGAAATGTCTGTTCAGGTCCTTTGCCCATTTTTTAAATTGCATTGTTTGTTTGGTGTTGAGTTGTATGAGATTTTTATATATTTTGAATATTAACCCTTTATCGGAGGTATTGTTTGCAATTATCTTCTCCTGTTCAGTTGAATGCCTTTTTGTTTTGTTGATGGTTTCTTTTGCTATACAGAAGATAGCATTTTTAGTTTGATGCAGTTCCATTTATTTATGTTTTTATTTTACTTCTTTTGCCTTCGGGGTCAAGTTCATAAAATCTTCTCTGAGACCAAGATCTATAAATTTAGTACATATGTTTTTTTCTATGTACTTTATTGTTTCAATTCTTATATTTAAGTTATTAAGTCATTTTGAGTAAATATTTATGGATAGTGTCAAGTAGCAGTCTAGTTTCATTCTTTTGCATTTGGCTTTTTAATTTTCCCAACACCAGTTATTGAAGAGACTCTCGTTTCTCCATTGTATATTTTTGGTCCCTTTGTTGAAAATTAGTTGCCCATATAAATGTCGATTTACTTCTGGGATCTCAATTCTGTTCCATTGGCATGCGTAACTGTTTTCTGCCAATACCATACTGTTTTGATTGTTGTAGCTTTGTGGTATAATTTAATGTCAGGGAGTGTGATACCCCCAGTTTTATTCTTTTTCCTCAGGATTGCTTTTAGAATTTGGGATTTTTTTGTGGTTCCATACAAATTTGATGATGTTTTCATTCATTTTATTTTTAATGTTGGGATTTTTGTTGGTAATTGCATTAAATCTGTATATTGCTTTAGGTTATAAGGCCTTTTTAACTATGTCAGTTCTTTCCATCTGTAACATGAAATATCTTCCCATTTCTTTGCCTTCTTCATTTTCTTTCCACAGTGCCTTCTTCAGTATATAGGTCCTTCACATATTTTGTTAAGTTTATTCCTAGGTATTTTATTTTTGTTGTGATTGCAAATGGAAAAGTTTTGTTCATTTCTTTTCCTAACGTTGTTAGTGTATAGGAATGCAACAAATTTTTGTACATTGATTTTGTATTCTGCCACTTTACTATATTAGTTTATTTTTTCTATAATACTTTTTTGGTGACTTTTTTAGGATTTTCTATATACAGAATCATGTCATCTGCATAAGGTGGCAGTTTTACTTCTTCAATTCCAACTTGGATGTCTTTTATTTCTTTCTCTTGCCTGATTGCTATGGCTAGTACTTCCAGAATGATGTTGAATACAGTGGTGAGAGTTTGCATCATTGTTTTGTTCCTAATTTTAGAGGAAAAGCTTTCAGTTTTTCACCTTCAAGTATGATTTTAGCTGAGGGTTTTTCATATTTGCACTTTATTATGTTGAGATACTTCCCTATATATCCACCATATTGAGTGTTTTAATCATAAATGGATGTTGTATCTTGTCAAATGCTTTTTCTGTATCTGTTCATATGATTTTTATCCTTGGTTTTGTTTATGTGGTTTATCACATTGATCAGTTTGCATATGTTTAACCATCCTCTCACCCCTGATTGAACTCCACTTGATTGTGACATATGATCCTTTTAATATATTGTTGTATTTAATTTGCCAATGGTTTGTTCAGGATTTTTGTATCTGTATTAATCATAGATACTAGTCTGTGAGTGTGTGTGTGTGTGTGTGTGTGTGTTGTTGCCAAGTTTTGGTATTAGGGTAATGAGTTAGGAATTATAGCCTCTTCAATTTTTTGGGAAAAGTTAGAGGAGAGTTACTAAATCTTCTTTGAATATTTGGTTGAATTCACTAGTGAAACCATCTGGTCCTAGACTTTTCTTTTGGGAGGTTTTTGATGACTGTTTCAATTTTCTTACTGTTGATCAGTCTATTTAGATTTTCTGGTTCTTTATCCTTCAGTCTAGGAAGTTTATATATTTCTAAGAACTTGTCCATTTTTTTAGGTTATCGAATTTGGGTGGCTTATAACCTTTCATAGTATTCTTGTAATAGTCATTTGTTTTTCTGTGGTGTTCACTGTAACTTCTCTTTCGTTTCTGATTTTCTTTATTTGAGTTTTTCCTTAATAAGTCAAGCCAGAGATTTGTTGATTTTATTAATTTTCAAAGAAACAGTTCTTTGTTGCATTATTGTTTTCCATTGTCTTTTTGTTTTGTGTTTCATTTAATTCTGCTCTAATTTTTATTTCCTTCTACTTTCGGCTTCATTTGTTTTTCTCTTTCTTTAAGGTGAAATGTTAGGCTGTTTATTTGGGATTTTTCTTGTTTCTTGAGGTAGGCATGTAATGCTACCCTCTCTTTACGGCTTTTGCTGCAGTCCCCAAATTTTTGTAATATGTGGTCTTGCTCATTTGTCTCTATTATCTATTGATCTCTTCTTTTGTTTCTTTGACCTAGTTGTTATTTAGTAGCATGTTGTTAAATCACCACATATTTGTGGTTTTTCCAGTTTTTTCTTTTTTGCAGTTGATTTCCAGTTTCAGATTGTCATGGTCAGAAAATATGCTTGGTATAATGTCAGTCTTCTTAAATTTGTTGAGGCTAATTTTGAGCCCCAACATATCATCCTTCCTTGAGGATATTCCATGTGTACTAGAAAATAATGTATATTCCATTGTTCTGGGATGAAAAGGTCTATAAATATTGATGTACATTGGTCTACTGTGTCATTTAAGGCTGATTTTTTAAATTGATTTTCTGTTTGGATGATCTACCCATTGCCATTAATGGGGTATTTAGGTCTCCTACTGTAGTTGTATTTTTGTCAGTTTCTCCCTTTAATTCTCTTAGTAGTTGCTTTATATGCCTTGGTGCTTCCATTTTGAGTGCATATATGTTAGTAAGTGTTATGTCTTCTTGATATATTTGTCCCCTTCACCATTATAAAATGATTGTCTTTGTTGCTGATTGTCTTATTTTATCTTGAAGTCTATTTTGTCTGATGTAAGTATGGCTACACTTGCTTTTCTCTGGATACCATTTGCTTGGAATATCATTTTGCACCCTTTGGCTGTATATTTGTCTTTGCAGCTGAGATGTGTCTTCTAAAAGCAGCACATAGTTTTGTTTTTTTAAATTCATTCCTCTGTGCCTTTTAATTGGTGTGTTCAGTCCACTTACATTTAGAGTAGTTATTGATGTATGACGATTTCCTATCTCTGTTTTATCTTTTGTTTTCTGGTAGTTAGTTCTGTGTCTTGTTTTTTTACCTTTGTGTTTCTGTCTGTTATTTCAGTTTGTTGGTATTTTATGATTTTGCCCTCTGCTTCCCCTCCCCCACCTTTTTTTATGTATGTGTCTCAGTTTTATGTTTTTATTAAGTTCTTAGCTTCAAAATTTCTTTGTGGTTCTTTTTTTATAGTTTTGGTGTCTTTGGTGAGGTACTCCTTTTGTTTATTGGTTTTATTTCTGAGCTCTTTGAATTGCTTTTCTGAGTTTTCTTGTATCTCATTGAGTTTTTCAGAACTGCATTCTTAAATTCTCTGTGATTTAAATCACAGTCTTTCATGTCTTTAAGTTTATTTTCTGGAGACTTTTTTTTCTGAACTCCCTTGTTACCTTGGCTGTTGGTTGTGCTTGATAGATTATTTTCCTGCCTGGACATTTGTGGGAATGAATTTTTTTTTTTTTTTTTAAGTATTTGACTCCACTGATTAGCAAGTTGGTAAGTAGAAGTCTTTCTTTTGTTTTCCAGTAGGTGGTGCTGAAGCACAAGTTGTTTTTTTTTACCTGCACTGCTGTGTCTTCCAGGATATCTGTGGGGTAGTTCCACATTAACCTTGGGAAATGCTCCATACCCCCTAACAGGTGGGCATTGCCCTTAGGACCCAGTTGCTTGATTCTCTGGGCACCACCACGGTGATGGGATGTGGTGGTTCTCTATGGTTCTGTTGGCCTGTGTGTTCCCACTGCCGCCTTCCTGTAGCCAGAAACTGTAGGTGGGGTTGATCTAAGTTGACACAGCTGCTACCAAGGTCCCCAGGATTTGTGGGAGAGAGGGTGGTTGGGGGCTAACAGGTTTCGGTGTCTATAGCTTTCTTCTTTTTAGTGGGTTTAGCTTCATTGAGTACAGACCACTTAGGCTGGAAAGTTTTTCCTGACCATTCGTGGTCTGCCTAGTAAGGATTTTACTTCCAGGCAGGTCAGGAAGATGTGGTGGGCATGTTCCTGCATCTGTGGAATCCTTTGTGAGTTTTGGAATGCTGCCACCCTTTCCACTGCTTCTCTGCCCCTGATCCTGGACTCAGCCTCGATGTGTGCCCCAATTACTGTCTCTGCCTTTTCAGTTTGCCCAGTAGGAGTTCTCCCCCTGCCTTTCACTGGAATTTCATCAACTGGGTCTGTGGCAAGTCCCTGATTGGGTCTGACTCCTGTCTCTGCACTTCCTTAGCCTGTTTCCCCTGTTCACCCAATAAGCCCACCACCTTCAGATATCTCAGTGCATGGAGCTCTCAGATGTGTTTCTGTGTTGGGCAGAGAATTGATCATTTGAGTTACAGCTGTCCATCTTGTTGTAACTTCCAAGGAAAGAGACCTGGAAGTCCTTTTACACTGCAATGTGGCTGACATTGATCCATATAATGAATTCTTAAAATTTTTAGTGGCTAAGGCTCTATGCATTGTAATTCACTGTGGGGTTTACAGTGACTTTTTCGGTAAGAGACATTATATGCTTTTGTCTACATATTTTTAAAGGTTTATTCAGTCTCTTAGTAGTTAACAATTTACAACTTCTTTTTGAAGTAGTTTTCAACTATTTGAAGTTAAAAATATATGAACTTATAAAACCTGAAGACAATTCCTATATTAAATATTCTGTGCTATATAGGAAGGAGGGCCTTTTAAAAACTACTAAATGATGACAAGAGGAAGCAAGTTGCAAATAGACTATTTACTAATCTGCTGGAGTAAAATTCCTACTGTAAAGTACAAAACATAGCCCTTGTTACAGTGACAGTGTTACAGACTCAGCTGATAGCCAGACCATGGAAGGATCAAGTGAAATGGCATCTTGTCTCCAGGCCCTGTGAGCTTCTGCCCTAATTTGTACAGGGCTTCAGAGTCATGGCCACGAGGGGTCCTGTCCTTGGTTTTCCTTCAGTGCTTTGTGTTTCACATAAAGGCCTTGGCTTCCCTTGTGTGACAATCCCGGATAATGGTTCCAAATATAAATTAATGTTTTAAATTAGAATAAATGGATGAAATGTGGTGTTCTTTGACTCATATGTTATTATTTTAATTTGTCCATCATTTGTGTTTTGGTAACTGGCTTTATTGTAGTTGAAGCTTTAAAACAAAGGGTGTAGTTCACATAATTTAATCAACACATATTTACTCTCATCCTTTGTATTTCTCCTACTTTTAGCACAGATTGGCCGCTTAGCTCTCCTAGTCCAATGGATGCACCATCAGTTAAAATATGCAGAATGGATCCTTTCTCTACAAAGGAACATATTGAAATCATAGCTCCTTCACCACAAAGAAGCAGGTCTTTTTCAGTAGGGATTTCCTGTGGTCCCACAAGTTCATCTGAGAGCCACTTCTCGCCACTGGAATTTTCAGGAGCAGACCATGGAGACATCAGTGAGTCAGCAGGTGCAGTGTACAACCTCCAGGACAGTTGCCTTACAGACTGTGATGTGGAAGATGGTACTATGGATGGCAGTGATGAGGGGCACTCCTTTGAACTTTGTCCTTCAGAAACTTCTCCTTATGTAGGATCGAGGGAGAGAACCTCCTCTTCAATAGTATTTGAAGATTCAGGCTGTGATAATGCATCCAGTAAAGAAGAGCCCAAAACCAACCAACTGCATGTTGGCAATAATTACGCTAATAAACTAACTGCTACCACGCATTCCAGTAGCAAATCTTCAGAACCTACTTTGTCTATTTCTTTTCCAAGACCAACCACTTTAAGTCTAGATCTCACTAGAAACACTGCAGATCAACTCCAGCCCAGTTCACCAAAAGTGTACCTTTACATTCAGATGCAGCTCTGCAGAAAAGAAAACCTCAAGGACTGGATGAACAGCCGGTGCAGCATTGCAGAAAGGGAGAGGGGCGCCTGCCTGCACATCTTCCTGCAGATTGCAGAGGCGGTGGAGTTCCTGCACAGTAAGGGGCTCATGCACAGGGACCTCAAGGTCGGTACTTATAGAACATCATCCACGGGTCTCAGACTGGCAGTCTGTGCAATACTTGCAGTATTTGTCAGGTTTTAATAAAAGTACTTGTAAGAGTAGAGTAGAGGAGAAGGCATCAGGAGCAGAGATCTAGGAAAGTTAGCTTAAAGGAGCCTGCTGCAAAAGTAAGAAATCTCATGATTTAAAAACCTCAGGCAAATTGTGAATACTTCTCTATAATGCATTTTAATGCATTATGTGCATTTTACAGTAAAAAGTATTCCCAGTCTCCTGAAGAAAAAAAGTTTTAGTAAAATCCAAACATTCCATTTTCTTACGGCTTTGAGTAACCCTGGCACAGGTTCTCATTGGGTCATGAACTAGTACATTGAAAGGGACCCAAGGGACAGCTTCCTTCATTAGCTGGCTCTGAATTAGGGCAAGTTCCATTCTTTTTGCCCCTGTTCTTGAACTGTGTAGGTTTTGGGGAAGGAGGTGAGAAGCTGGATGATAAAAGGTGACTAATGGTTAGCCAGGTAATAGTTTGCAACTCAAATCTTTGATTCTATTTTCAATATATAAAATACCGAATATTGTAGCAATCCAATATACTAAATTACATAAGATTCTTACTAAAACATTCAGTATTCAGTATGTTTCTAAAATAAGTATATAAACTTTTATTTAACTAATTTTTGCCATATTCCATATGCTCATAGTTGATCATAATAGTATACATAGATGTGTGGTAAATACATAAATATATTTTTCTGATGGATGTCACTTAAATTCTTGATAGACTTGGACTCATTTTAAGTATTTTCAGTTTTGTTTTACATAACCACAAATTTGTTTCAGGCACCAAATTAGCTATTTGGATGAGTAATTTTCTTCTTAAAGTCAGCAGTGAGTTTTTTAAATCCATGAATATATTTTAAGAGTTTGGAGTAACAGGGACACTAATTAGAAATAATTCCTATGTTCCAAAGTAATTGTTGTTAACATATATCTAATCACTTGCTTCAGTGATTTTTATGTGGGCCAAAGATGATTGCCAGGAATTATTGTGCACTGAATGAAAAGTTCAGAGATTGATTTTGGTAGGAAGGGAGAAGACAACTTTCAACAGGCCGGATATCCCTAACTTGAGAGACTGCTGGCTGTTGGAATATGGTGCAGGTTTGTCATTTGATTGGAACCAGTTACCTGATATACACATTTTTCTTGTATTTAACACATAGTGTACACCCAAATTGCCAAGTTGAAAGGCATGTCATTGTGTTTTTACTAATTTTGAATATTCTGCTGATTTTGCAGTGTTAATGAGATATTGGTAAATATTTGTTTAATGCTACAGTATTGTCTAAAGATTTCTCTTGTATGTCTCTATGCACCAAAATAATTTCAAGAAATTAATTTTCCCTTTAGTTTTTCTAGATATCAAAAACATATTCTTTTGTAAAGATAAATTTTGTTTAAACATTTCTAGTGAACCAGAAAAAATATTCCTCTGTGATTTTTATCCCTAGTTCAAAAAGTTATGCATTCTGTGCATTCTGACCCAAGTCTCTGAGCTCAATGTTAAACCTAGGTCCTTTCCCTTTTTTATATTTTGGTCACATTTTTGTCATCAGCACTCTCTGGCCCCTGATTCTTCAGAATTAAAATCTTCTCTTCCTTAAAGCTACACTGTTTTTTTCTCAGTTTCTTAAATACACAGTGTCCTCATAGAACCTGATATTTCTCCTTCATAATCCTCATCACAATTGTATTATCTGTCTTCTGGTTTCCACAGGGGCAAGAGCTATGTGTGTTTGTTCACCTGTTACATTCTTAGCACAATGCCTGATACATTGTACATGCTCATATAATTTTATTTGAATATTGTTTGCAACCAAAAGCATTTGTAATAATTTAATCTAAAAGAAACTTTTGTTGGCCCATTTAGCTGAACTGTCCAAAATTTAAGTAAAGTTTATTTAAGATCAAGTTGATGTGGGCAGAATGTTGTCTTCCCCCACCCTCCACCTTGCCCTATTTCTGGTTTCCATTTTTAGGCAGGCTGTCCTTTCACAGTCTCAACACTGCTGCCAGCTATTCTCAGGGCTACACATTTTTTAAAAATTATATTTTATTGACTATGCTATTACAGTTGTCTTGATTTTTCCCTCTTTTTCCTCTTTCACCCAGCACCCTCACTCCCTCAGGCAATCCCCTCACTGTTCATGTCCATGGGTCGTGAGAATAAGTTCTTTGGCTACTCCACTTCCTATGCTATTCTGTAACTACCTATTTGTAGTTCTTAATCCCCTCACCTCTTCACACATTCTCCCCCTCCCTCTTTCATCTGGCAACCATCAGGTAACTAACTTCTTTTCTCTCCCTGCTTTTAATAATCTGTCTTTATTTTTAACCTTTGACCTTTTAATTATGACATATCTTGGAGTGGGCCTCTTTGCGTACATCTTGTTTGGGACTCTCTGTCTTTCCTGGACTTGTATGTCTATTTCCTTCACCAAATTAGGGAAATTTTCTTTCACTATTTTTTCAAATAGATTTCCAATTCCTTGCTCTTTGTCTTCTTTAGGCACCCCTATGATACGAATGTTGAACCTCTTGAAGTTGTCCCAGAGGTTGTTTATACTATCCTCATTTTTTTGGATTCTTTTTTCCTTCTTGTTCTGCATGGTTGTTTCTTTCTTCCTTATATTCCAAATCATTGATTTGATTCTTGGCTTCATCCACTCTACTGTTGTTTCCTTGTAAATTGTTCTTTATTTTAATTAGTGACTCCTTCATTTCTGATGGGGTATTTTTTCTTCTGCTGAGGTCCTCGCTAAGTTCCTTGAGCATCCTTATAACCAGTGTTTTGAACTCTGCATCTGATAGACTGCTTATCTTCTTTTCTGGAGTTTTGATCTGTTCTTTCATTTGGGCCATATTTGTCTCCTCATTTTGGCAGCCTCCCTGTGTTTGTTTCAATGTATTAGGTAGAGGAGTTTTGACTCTGTGTCTTGGTAATGTAGCCTAATGTAGTAGGTATCCTGTAGGGTCCAGTGGTACAGCCTCCCCTATCACCCAAGCTGGGTGCTTGAGGTACACCCTTTGTGTGGGCTGAGTACATCCTCCTCTCTTGTAGTTGAGCATTGGTTGCTTTTGGCAGGTCAGTGGGAGAGATTTACTCAGACCAGTCAGCTGCAAGGATGGGCTATGACCACTGACCACCAACCTCTGCCTTCCATGGAGGGTCAGCTGTGCAGGGGCAGGGTGGTGGTACTCTGAAGTAGTCTATGGCTGTCTACTGGGTGTGTTAGCCCTGGGATGTCCTGGGTGGTACAGGCCAAGGTCAGCTCCCACCTGTGTTTTGCCCAGGGCACCAGGCCTGAGCTGTAAAGCAACCTGAGATGGTTGTTACTTGTGCTGAGTTTGGACATTCCCAGGTAAAACCAAGCTGTGACTCTAATCTGGCTGCAGCTAGGGCTCACTGAAGCCAACTGTTGCTTGTTTGATAGGATTTAGGGGCCAAGACCAGCCATTCTTATGGAATAGCAGCTTGGATGGACCCGTAAGTTGGGTGGGGCCTCTGGAGGTCTCCAAGGTGGGTCACACAGTGTTAGCCAGGAGTCTCAGGTATGGCACCAGCTTACCTGCTCTATGGGGGAAGGGTTAACAAAGGGACAGTGGCCTCTGCTCACCTTGATGCCAGACACTTCAGTTTCTCCCTATATACCACTGGTGCCTTTCCAGCTGCTATCCTGGTGCTGGAGCACAGAGGGGGTGAGTCTGAGTAGGTGAGTCCTTGTGTGGGTTCTTTAAGAGGAATTGCTTGGGACTTCTAGCAGTTTCTTCCAACAACTCAATCCCCTCTGGTTTTCACAGCCAGAAGTGTGGGGACTTATCTTCTTGGCACTGGAATCCTGGGCTGGAGGTCCTATGATGGATCTGGGACTCCTTGCTCCTGAGATATTGCTCACAAATTTTTTTCCATGTGAGTGTGGGACCAGCACTTTCCACTTCTGTTCCCCTCCTACTAGTCGGGATGAATGTGGTTTCTTTAATTCCGCATTCAGCTTGATTTCTGAGTGATGGTTGTTCTATATTTTAGTTGTAATTTTGATGTGGTTGCTCAAAGAGGTGAGCCATGTCTGCTTATGCCACCATCTTAAGTGGAAGTCCCAGGGCTACACATTTTAAGTCTTTGGAGTGATGAGATAGGGAATAAGGGAGAAAAGTATCTCTTTCCCCTACCATTGACTAGAAGTTCTGAATTTCCTACCAATTGATAAGCCAAGGACACATACTTATCCCTAAACCAGTGTCCTGACCAGGGTATGGGATTATGCTGATTGTTTTATGCAACCATGGGGTTGCTGCATAGTTGGGAAGAAGAGAGTTCCCAAAGTCAAGTCAGGATACTTCTGGTGGAAGTACAGGGGAATAGATGCTGGAGAGCCTAAAAATTAAAAATAAATAAATTTTAAAAGTCTATTGCAGTGTTCAATAAAGAACACTAGATTATGTGAGTCAGAGGAATGGTGAAATTTAAGGCAGTGTAGTTTATTTTGTCTCATAGAAGGTTATATATTTTGTCTCATATTTTGTCTTTCATGTAAGGTTATTTGTGGGAAAGCGGGAGGTTATTACTATAGACTTTGGTTATGTGCAGTAAGTTTATTAGTCAAAATTGTATAATGACATTTTGGAGTTTGGGAATAAAATGTTATTTGTCTGGCAGAATTTGAAGATTGATGAAATTTAATTTCATGAGCTAAATGGTTTTCTTTTCCCTTAGGGCTATGAATGGTGGTCATGTGAGCAGAGGTTAGAGTAGGCTCTGAGGGAAGATATATTTTATGTAAAGGACTTTAAGTGGCCCATGAGAAATTTGGTTACCTATATGTTTTAAACAGTTCTATATGAGAGTTTATAACTTGGGACAGAGGTCTTGGAATACATGGAAGCATATGGATATTAGAAGAGATAGCACAAGGTTACAGTTACGAGCTCTTATTCTCCTTGATAGCCTACTTGTCCCTGTCAGTCATAAACTGAATATCAGTCTGTTTCATTCATTTATCAAATTGTAGTGATTGCTACCATAGGGCACAAACTACACTGACTGCTGGACCTGTGGTAAGGCAGCCGACATCCTTTTCTCTTAGAGTCAGATTGCCTGAGTTTGAATCCCTGCTTTAGCACCTACTAGTACCTAGCTAGTATTGGGCCATTTACAGAACTTCTCTGGGCCTCTGTCTTCACATCTGTAAAATGGGGTTGTGAGTTAATAGTAGTAAATAGCTTAGAATGGATCCTGGCTTATTTTAAGTGGTATATATGCATTTGCTATTATTTTTACTATTATTATAAGCATGGCTTCAGTCATAAATGTAGAGAAGCTTGACAGAGGGAGAATATATAGACTAATAGGATTGAGCATTAAGTACCCTGGGCCCTAGGTAGTATCAATCTCTAAAGGTTGAAACAGATGTAGTTTGCTAAGTCCTGATCTAAATAGCTAAATGTAAATTCTCTCTCTGCTACCCTTCCCTTTTCTTTACTCACAGTACTTGTCTGGCAGGGGAGGATTGTTCTTATTTTCATATTAGATCACTTTAAAGGGAAACATGCTTGAGAATATCTAGTTTCTGGTATTTACTTTCTGTTGTCATTTTAATGAATTCCCTTCGCTGCTCTCCTTTCGGTACACATCCATTGTGCTTTTGTCTGTTTTATTTTTTTCCAGCCTTCCAACATATTCTTTACAGTGGATGACGTGGTCAAGGTTGGAGACTTTGGATTAGTGACAGCAATGGACCAAGACGAAGAAGAGCAGATGGTTCTGACCCCAATGCCAGCATATGAGAGACACACAGGACAAGTAGGGACCAAACTGTATATGAGCCCAGAGCAGGTGAGGTTTGATTGTTTTCCTTCGTAATTGAAAATAGACTTTTAGCATGACAGCAAGCTAGATATCCCCCATGAATCTCCATCTATATTCTACTTAAAATGCCCAATAAAATAAAATTTGAAAAGTATGAAAACTGGTAGTAGTGTTTGTTGCACAGGCAACACAGCTAGGGGGCAGTTTCTACAACTTGAATTGGGATGAATTAAAACAACACTCACCATTCATAAAACATGCTCACCCTCTGAACCAGAACCTGAAAGCAACCATAAGTTTATAAAGAGACTTTGAATGCCCTCTCCTAAACTTACCTCCAGTTCACCTTATATAAACTGTATAGGAACTGTTTTTAAAGCCAGGTAGAGTCAGAGGTACTGTACTGGGCCACCCTCTATAATAATTCAAAGGCAACTTTCAGAATAAAAGGGCAGGAAATAAAGGTTGATAGGCTGGAATATCTTGCTTTATGGGATGTTTAGTCTCCAATAGAACAGGACAGAGACTGGAAGAGTGGTGGGAGCAGGGTGTCCTGGGAACTTCAGAGGAGCATGCCCATCCACCACCAGGCTAATGATATTCACAAGCTTATCTATGCTTAATCAGCCATTCCCAAACTTTGTGGTCCCAGTACCAACTTATACTTCTAAACATGATTGAGAACCCAAGAGTTTTTCTTAATGAGATTTTATTTATCAATATTTGCCATATTAGAGATTAAAACTGAAAAGTTTATAAAATTTTATTCAATTAATAGCAGTATTAAACCTATCTCATTCTAAAGATATTTTTATGATAAATATCCCTCCCCTTGAAAAAATTGGTGAGAAGAGTGGCATTCATTTACATTTTTACAAATCTCTTTAATATTTGATTTAAAAGACCTAGATTCTCATATCTGCTTTTCATTCAGTTTGTTATAGCCTGTTATTTTGTGTGAAGTGAATGAAGAAAATCTGACCTCACACAAGTATGTAGTTGGAAAGGGAGGAATGGTTTAATAGAATTTTCAGGTAATTATGGGTATTCTTCTTTGATAGTGCATCAAAACTCAGTGACAGTTTCTTAAAAGTCATTTGTCCTGTGTAGTCTAAAACCATATCATTGAATGTTTTCTACTCTGCTAGTTTAATATCCTTAGTTCATTTTGCACTTTAAAAAAGTTTAATATGCTTATGGATTTTAGAGAGAAACATTGATGTGAGAGAGAAACATCGATTGGTTGCCTCACATACATGCCCGGACAGGGATTGAAGCCACAACCTAGGTATGTGCCCTGACTGGGAATCAAAACCCCTAGCCTTTTAGTGTACAGGATGATGCTCTAACCAAGTGAGTCACACCAGAATGAGCCATTCTGCACTTTGAATGGATCTTTTACCCATCTAGGAAAGCTAGATGAAAAATATACTAGGCCTTATTTATAGGCAGTATATGAGCATTTATTGATAAACAAGTCAAAATAAGACATGCTTTCATTTCAGACTTCTAGACCACAAAGAAACATCCATGTCTTTGAAAATAGAACTTGTGACTGTTTTGCTATAATCACAACGCAATTAAAAAGAGGTGATAGTGGTTTGTTTTGATTTTAGGTTTTTGTTCGTTTAGGCTAGTGTAAATTTAAAACACCTTCCTAAGTAACTATTGGGTGAATGATAAAATAAAAATGCACATGCAAAGTAGTAAGAAAACAATGAAAGAGGCCCTGGCCAGGTAGCTCAGTTGGTTAGAGCATCTTCCTGGTATTCCAAGGTTGTGGGTTCAGTCACCCATCAGGGCAGATACAGAAATCAACCAAGGAATGCATAAATAAGTAGAACAACAAACTGATGTTTCTCTCTTTCCCCCTTTCTCTCTCTAAAAAAAATTAAATAAATAAAAAATAAACAATAAAAAAGAAAACAATGAAAAAATATTGTAATTCATAGAAAGCTATCAACATTCTATTTGGAGATAAATTTATTTGAAAGGCTTTCATTATATAAGCACATTATTACATGAGTGATTTAGCATTCTGCTCCTTAGGATGTTAACATTCTGCAGAATGTAATCAGGAATAAGAATTTATGCTGGTGAATCAGTGAAATAACAACATTATGGTAGGTTTTAAGTTTTAATGAAAAAGATAATCATCCCTAGTAATCCACTTAAAAGGGGAAAACCACAAATAAATTTAGGAATTAAAAATAATACATGTGGCAGAGGTGTTAATTTATAAGAGATTTATTATACATAGTAGATCATTTGCAACCAAAAGTATCTAAACTCGCTTGAGTGGAAAAAGAAATCTATTGGCCCAAGCAATTGAATGATCCTAGTCAAGTGATGGTAGCCATAACCTGGAAACAGGAGAAATTAAAACTGTATGAATTACCAAAGTACTGTAAATATGTATTTATATCCATATGAAAAAAGGTAGGAAGTAAATGCCATAAACTATCAACAGTCACTGCTTCTGTGTAGGGGCTTTGAATGGTATTTTGGACTTTTCTCTGTTTTCTAATATTTCTACATAGGCATGTATCAGAATTGATACTAAATTATATTTAATAGCATTATATTCTGACTCACCATTATTCAAGAGGCTGGAAATATACCTTCACACTTGTGAAGTATTGTGACGACAAAATAGGAATGACTAAATAAAAGGAATTCTACCTGGATGCATGTACCTGTGAAGGGCTCACTAGATGGAGTCCTCGTCTTCCCAAACCTTGTGTAAAATAGATGACTCTCCCTCCACTCGCTGTCAGGATCTATCATGTTATACTGTTTATTCTCATAGCATTTCTAATTCTCTAAAAGTAAGTATTTTGCTTCCCCTGTAAAATAATAAGTTATCAAAAAGGGACCCATTCTTTTTTTTTTTTAACTTTATCCCAACACCTAAAAACAATGCCTACAATTCAGCATAAATGTTTGGTCGGAGAGTGAATGTGAGTATCTGTGAATAAACACCAGGTGGACAGTCATGGCCACCACACACACTGCTGTGCTGACTATATTTTGGCTTGTGGCTGATATATATATATGTGTGTGTATACACATGTGTGTGTATTTATTGGAGGTAAGGTTTGCCATCTAAGAAAGGAAGAGATTGACGACAGGTGATAACATTTGTAATTATTGAAGATACTAGAAAATTAAGGGTAGCAATAGAAATTTTGTTATGGCAGTGTATGATAGTTAAAATCAGGTAGTTAAAAATGGACAGTCTTAATTTTCTTTAACCTTATTGTTCTTCAGTATTCTTAAATATGGAAACTGTCACTTTATAAAATGTCACTTTTAAAAGTCTCTCAGAGTACTTTGGCTATATGAATTGTCTTTCTCAAGCCTCAAGCTGTACTAAGACATTGTTTTAAAATATTTTTTTTTATCAAAGCTCTTAATAATATTCTTTCTAGGAGAAAATGAGCAAAGACCACACTTTGTTCTTGGTGTAATTACCAGGAAATACAGCCCAAGTTCTACTATTACACAGTGCTAAAACAATCAAGTTAAACTCTGAAAGGGTGTATTATATTCTGCCCTTTCCCTTGACATTTGTTTAATTTCTTATTTTTTAGATGTTTTATAAAGATTACTTTGCATGTATTCATGAAACTACATTTGTTTTTAAAAGTATTTAATAATGCTTTTCCCCCTCATATGTTAATCTATTCTCTTTGTAGGGAATATGGAAAATATAGGAATGTATAAAGAAAACTCAAAATCACTTACTAAAACTCTAACCCATTAATAGTGGTTACTTATTTCCTTTTATGAAACACACATACACATCTTATAACATTTTTATATGTACCTTATTTTGGAAAACAAAATGGGGATTCTATGTGTAAATTTTTGGATATAATATTAAAAGTAAGCATTTCCCACAGTATTAATGTTCTTATAAAACCTTTTTGGCTATGTAATATGGTTTCTGTTAAGCAATTTATTTAACGTTCGTTTTGGACATTTTAGTTACTTGGAACTTTTGCTGTTGGGAATATCATTTAGATAACTAGCCTTGTGCACAAATATCTATCCCCATATCCATCTACCCTAGTGTGGGTGGAATTAATTAGGGCCATCAAGTGGGAGTAAACTTTATTGCCAGTTGCTTTTTATGAAGTTATGTTAGTATATAATCTCCAAATATTGTATGAGGGTGTCCTTTTCATCACTGTACCTTGTAAGCCCAGGGATAAGAAGTAAGGGAGGAGAGGAAGATGATGTAGCTGATGCCGACTTTGAGATGGCTTTTCATCTGATGTTTTATATTCTGTAAGCGCAGAGGCAGGCAGCTTGTGGGAATAACCAGGGGGACAGGTATCAAGTGCTGTTTAGAGAGAAGGTTGTTGAGGGTTTGTCATCCTGGCTAGTACCTGTGACTCCCCCAGTGAAGAAATGCTGGTGTGCTTCCAGAGTGATATTCTTCTTCTTTAGTTTTGCCAAATGTCAAGTTATGTGCCTGAAGTGATTTCCACAAGTAAAACGGTTCTTACTGAGTCCACCGAGGTCACTTTTAATTTGAATGAGGCTTTGTGTAAGAGTATTTGGGTTGTAACTTACCTGTTTATTTTAACAAATAAGCACTTATTGAGGGCCTTGTCTATACTTAGCCCAGTGCTGGGTTGTGGTAATACAAAAGCAGTAAATCCCTTCCCTCTAGGACTTCATCTCTAGTTGTGAAGAACAGGAAATGTGTACATGAAAACTACAACTAATAGTGCAAAGTGGTCCTTAATTAAGTTCCATAATGAGGGCTAACCATGGTTGATTAGTGGTTTGGAGTAATGAAGATTTTCTCATAAAAATGGGCTAAAATGATTAGAAATGAGAGATCTGCTTTAGATAGTGTTCACTTTGCAAAACTTCACCTCAGGGGTAGTTGAGCAGCTTTCATTGGCTCCCACAAACTTTTTTAGCATTGCAAAGCTCCAGGTTTCTGCCAGACCTATTTTATTGATGCATATATCTCAGAGCTATTCCTGGGCTTTCCTTCTGTGATGTTGAGTAGTTTAATTACTCCTGCTATATTGAGTTGAAGAAAAGAGGCTTACAAGATTAACTCTTTGCCAACATTTTCACAGATATATTTAAACAATGAAGTGACTAAGTCAGCTTTGGGATTCACCAATGCCATATTATCAATCACATTCAATACCGTATTGTCAATTATATTATCTCTTAATATTTTTCTAATTATTTCTTCTTTATATGGGATTTCAGATTCATGGAAACAACTATTCTCATAAAGTGGACATCTTTTCTTTAGGCCTCATCCTGTTTGAGTTGTTGTACCCATTTGGCACTCAGATGGAGAGAGTCAGGGTAAGTTCTCCCCATTTCAAAAAAGGTGGAAAAATATTCTTAAATTTACAAAGAAGAATGTTAAGAGGAGAATAAGTTATTCTTAATACCAGCAGATTAGTTAACTAAAAGTGAAAGGAGTTATGTGAGCTACATAGGGAGAGTTTGTAAACAACTTGCCTATACTTAAAGCTCAGTCTTCAAAAATTATTTAGTTGAGTTGTTTTGTTCCTTGTTGTTAACTAAAATTCATCATAACAGCATTTAGTACTCAGTGAGTTTGTAATAAGTGCAAAGCTAGGGAACCCACAGAGTAATGGAGGTGCAGGAAGAGAGGAAATGATGGTGGCAGTGGTTGGTCAGGGGAGAATATTCCAGAGGACAAGTGGCCACACACTCATACACTTAAAAACTGGAAAACTAAGGGTAATTAATTTTTTTCCTCTCAAACCATGATCATTCTTTAAGAAAGATAGTACTGAAAGTCTTTTATTTTTTAATATATTTTATTGATTATGCTATTACAGTTGTCCCATTACCACCCCCTTCATTCCCCTCCACCCTTGAAAGTCTTAAAAATAGGCCTCTACCACATTCTTCCCCACCCTTCATAAGTGATAATCCTCAACTTGCCCCCAGTACTTACTTCCATACTTCCAAAATTTATGCTGTTACCACCATTTCTCTATCAATTTTAGATCTTATCTATTGATCGCTGGCCATGATAGATCTCATATACAGCGAAAGGGCTCATATCTTCTAACCATGAGGACCTACCAAAATGAATAAATTTCAGAACATCCTAAAAACTTCCAGAAAAGGATATTAAAAAGTCCAACATATGTAAAGGATCAGGGTGATATGGCTTCAAAGGACCCTATTAAGAATGTAAAAATATGGTCTATAGAATGGGTGAAAATATTTATGAATCATATATCTGATAAGGTCCTAGTGTCCAGAATATATAAAGAACTATTACAATTTGACAACAAAAAGACAAACAATCCAATTTAGAAAATGAGCAAAGGACTTAAACAGACATTTTTCCAAAGAAAGGTTTACAAATGGCAAATAAGCACAACATTATTAATTAAGGAAATATAAAACAAAACCACAATGAGATAAAGTATTGGCAGGGATGTGAGGAAATTGGCACCTTCATACATTGCTGGTGGGACTTCAAAATGGTGCAGCTACAGTGGAAACTGTAATAATTACTCACAAAGTTAAACAGAGAGTTACATGTGATTCAGCAATTTCACTTCTAGGTATATTCCCAAGAAATGAAAGCGTGTTCACCCAAAAATTTGTACACAGATGTTCACAGTAGCATTTTCATAATAGAAAGTAGAAACAACCCAACCAGTTGATGTATGGCAAAACAAATGTGGTATACCCATGCAATGGAATATTATTCGGCCATGAAAAAGAATGAAGTACTGATCTATGCTACAACACAGGTGAACTTTGGAAACATTGTGCTAAGTGAAAGAAACCAGACACAAAAGACCAGTATGAATTAATTTATATTAAATATCCAGAATAGGCAGATCTATAGAGACCAGGTAGATTAGTAGTTGCCAGAGTTTGGGGATAGAACGGGATGGGGAGTGACTGCTTAATGGGTATGAGGTTTCTTTTTGGGTGACAAAATGTTCTGGAATTAGATAGTAGTGGTGGTTGTATAACATATGAATAGAATAAAAATCACTGAGTTATATACTTGAAAATGATTAAAACAATGAATTTTTAATGTGAATTTTATTTCAATTAAAAACATAATAAAGAAAAGCATGCAATTGTGTAAAAAAGTTTTGGTTAAATGAAGTCAGTATTTCTCTTGACCATGAAAATATAGTTCTATGTTAGATCAAATATACTCTTTGTCTTTCTGAAGCAATCCTTTTATGTTTTTAGAATTCCCTTTTCTCAGTTGCTTAGTTTTCTGAACTTCTGTTGTAAGTTTTCATAAATGTTCAAAGTCTGACACATATCAAACAATATTTCTTTGGTGCTTCAATGTAGTTTACTTCTCTATCACTAAGGCAGATGAATGGGTAGGTAGGCAGGCAGATAGATAATTGATTGATAGATAGGTAGATATATTTTTTCTGGAATCTTCTTCTTGAAGCTGTTTTCCTTTAGTTTGTTATGATTCCCACCCCAAGATCTTCTATAAATTGTCAGCCAAGGATGTACTTCCTTACCCTCCTGGCTTGCACTCGTGTTTTCCCCTTTTTCTTGTATTACCCTCTTATTTTGCTAGAGCACATTCTGCTATATATTCCTCAGAAAGAATGTATGAGATTTTTAGATTAACATTTTCAGAGTGTTAGAGTCCTCAAGTATGTGAAAATGCATTTTTTCCCCATCTGATAAATTTGCCAGGTTTCAATTTTAGTTTGGGAATAATTCCCCCAAAAACATTGAGGGCTTTATAGCTTATAGTGCTGCTGTTGAAAAGCTGATACCAATTTCATGCCTGATTTTTTATATTGGATCTGTTTGACCTGATTTATTTTTTATTCTGGAAGCTTTTAGGATTTTACCTTTATCAGTGCTGTATGAAATTTAGTCTTTTCATTGATCTTTTTCCTCTCATGTACTGTGCTTAATATTTGGTAGGTCTTTTCAGTTAAAAGATGTGAATCCATCAGTTCTAGTAAATTTCTTGTATTATTATTATTTTTTTTTCTTAACATGACTTTTTTTAAAGATTTTATTTATTTTTAGAGAGGGGAAGGAGAGAGAGAGAGAGAAACATCAGTGTGTGGTTGCTTCTCATGTGGTCCCCACTGGGGACCTGGCCCACAACCCAGGCATGTGCCCTGACTGGGAATTGAACCTGCGATGCTTTGGTTTGCAGCCCGCACTCAATCCACTGAGCTATGCCAGCCAGGGCTTCTTGTATTATTTTTGATAAATTCTCCAATTTTCTGTTTTCTTTTTGAACCCCTGACTTAATCTTATAAACAACTGTTATTTTTCTCCTATTTTTCATCTTTCTGTCTTTTTATATGGTTCTTTGCAAGAGTTCCTTGTTTTTCCAACTTTTCTAATTTTTCATTTTGACCATCCAACTTTTGTCAATCATTGTTCCTTTTTAATAGCATTTCACTCTTTTTACATGGATTTAGTACTTATCTCTGAGAATCTCAATTGCATATCTGTATGTAAGTTTTCTTCTCCCTGCATTGTCTCTTTCCTCTGGCGTTTTTTTTTTTTTTAATTAATTAATATAGAGCCATAGAAAGTTGCAGGGATAATATGGAGATTCAGTGTACCCTTCACCCAATTTCTCTTAGCGGTTACAGCTTACGTAATTAGTGTACAATATCAAAACCAGGAATTTCACCTTGGTACAATGCGTATATATAATTCTCTGTTATTTTATCTCATATATAGATTTGTGTAGCCACTGCAATCTAGACACAGAACTGTTCCATCAGCACAAAAAGTTCGCTTCTACTACCCCTTTATAGTCACACTTTCCTCCCTACCAAAATCTAACGGGTGTTTTTAATGATTTTTTTTCTCATGTTAACAGTCCTTACCTGTTCATGTTTAAGAATAGGGCTCTAAAATGGAGACTAGAATGGACTTCACTGTAAGGGCTACAATTCAGTTCTTACCTAGGGGTGTGGTAGAGAACTCCCACATATCAGCGTCTATGGACCTTTATTTACTCTACAACAACCATTTTCTCCAGAGAAGTGGCTTTCATTCTGCTGAGAGAGTGTGGATAGGTGGGGATGTGTGCAGATCATCCTACTGTTCCATGCCCACCCCAACATACACCTTTCTTTTCTATTGAGTGACTCGAAGTCTGGACTTCCTTGGTTCAGTTTCTCCCGAAAATAAAGCTCATATGTTTATAGCGGGATGTATCACTCCGTATACATACTTTCAGATAGTTTTCCTGCTCTCATCCTTGGCCTCCCCCCACCATCTGCAGGTTCTACACAGGTAGTCCACTCCCTGTTCACTTGCATTATCCCAGCAGGTGGCCCGGTTTACCTTCCTCTCTTCAGCTAAAGTAGTTGCTATGTTTCTATCTACTTCCTGTCTTCCGTAAATTTGACTTTTCTTCCAGTGCTCTCATCCTTATAGACTTATGTATTTCACATTCTTTTGCAGTTGTTTTAGTGCAAATGTTTACTGAGAATGTAGCAGAAAATCTGCCATGGTCAGCCAAAATATCTCTGAAATTCTCTTAGTGAATGTAAAACAGACCATTCAGTGATTTGAACAAGGCCCTTTTTAAAATCAATTTTATTGAACTACAATTTACATACCATAAAGTGCACCCACTTTAGGTGTACAGTTTGATGAGTTTTGCCAAGTTTATATACCTATGTAACCATCACTACATTCAAAATACAGAACATTTCTATCACCGGCGAAAGTGTCCTTTGCTCCTTCCCAGTCAATTAATCCCAAACCACAATCCCAGGCTTTGTCTTTTCTAAAGCTCCACATAGATGGAATCTTTCAAGACACACATTCTTTTGTGTCTGCCTTCTTTGATTTACCAAAAAGTTTTCAAGACTCATTCATGTTATTCAGTGTATCAGTAGTTTCTTCCTTTTTATTAGTAATATTCCAGTTGTGTGTGTACCATTTACAGATGTACATAGTTCATGTATCCATTTACCTATTGAAAAGCATGTATTAATAAAGACATTGTTAATGAGTCATTTTGTAGACATGTTTTCATTTGTCTTGGGTACTTACCTGGGTAGGATTGATAAACTGTGTGGTAAGTGGTTTAACTTTATAAGAAAGTGCCGTTTTGCATTCCTGCTGTCAGTGCATGAGAGTTCTGGTTCTTTCACGTCCTTGTCAACACTTAAGTTTCAGTCTTCACAATTTTAGCCATTCTAGTACAGGCATAATGAAATCATAATGTGGCTTGTGTTTGCATTTCCCTGATGACTAATGACCTTGACCAGCTTTTCAACTCCTTTGCCAGATAGCTAGCTATATTGTGAGTACTTTCTTTTAGTCTGTGGCTTGCCATTTTATTTTTTTATTTGTATATTTCAAAGCTCAGCAGGTATTACTTTTGAACTTCCAATTTATCAGCCTTCTCCTGTATGCTATGCTTTTTTTTGAAACGACTTTCCATTTCCCCCATTGAATTATGGTCACGGTGTTGTTTCAATTTTAAGTTTTAAAATAAAAACCTTTGTTTTAAAATGTTATATGATTAAAAATTACTTCAATGAGTTCAGACTCAAGCATTTATCTGCACTTAGTTTGGTATGACCTTCCTATTAGTAAGTGAAACTCTCCCTTCTAGGTCCTGTAGCATAGATTCTTCTAGTTTCTATTTTAGTGGAGAGTAACAAACGTCAACCTAGTTCTTACTTTTTTTAAGTACACTCCAGCTTATTTCTTTCTCCTTTTTTAAATTTATATTTTTATTTTGATTAAATGTATTGGGATGCCATTGGTTAATAAAATTATATAGATTTCAGGTGTACAGTTCTAATACCTCATCTGTATATCGTATTTTGTGTTCACCACCCCAAGTCATGTCTCCTTCAATTACCATTCCTCCTCCCTTTATCCTTTTCTACCTTTCCCCATTCCCTTTTTTCAACTTATTTCCTAAGAAATATAAAGACTTACTTGTTTTATTTCATTTCTAAAAATTGGTTTTTGTCATCATTACAAAAGAAGTATTGGGTACTTTGCTAAATGAGGTACTGAAATTAACTCATTTAATTCTCAAAACAGTCTTACAAGGTAGGGCCTGTTATCTTTGTTTTGCAGATAAGGAAACTGGAGTAGAAAGAGAATAATAATTTGTATGAAAATTTCCCAGAGAGCTTTCAAAAGCTTAGTTTTATACTCAGTGTTTTGCATAATTGATTTGGTTTTCTCCCCCGCCAAAGAAAAAGTAAAGAGTATGCTCTTTCTATCAAATGCAGAGATATTAGAAACTAATAGAAAAAGTTATCCACTTAAGGACACAAGTGTGTATTCATAAATGACTGGATTTTTTTTTGATACAAATGAGTCTATTTTCAGTTAAAATCCAGGTGTCCCTATCATGCACAATTCAAGCATAATTATATCTGAATTATTCTTTAGATTTTGATGACTTGATGGTACTTATGTATAGATTATCATCAGTAAAAGCTATTGATAAGTTTCCCATCTGTTTAATATTTACCCTTTCTCCTTTGTCACTCTTCTAAAGTATCAAAAATATTTTTATGTTTAAATAGATCTGTCAAAATAGATTCACAGGTAACACTTTTTTTTTGTAGATCTTAACTGATGTAAGAAATCTCAGATTTCCACCACTGTTTACTCAGAAATATCCTCATGAGGTTTGTATAATTCTCATCTTTTATTTTCTTTAGAATCATTTAGAACTTAAAGTCTCCTTAGCAGTCACTTCGTCACTTGTCCCATTTTACTGATGAAGAAGCGAAAGGTCTAGAGAGGAAAGAGGCCTGATCCCAAGAGCACACTTGGTAAAATCGAAGACTGGAACTCAGCCCTGGGCCTTGGGCCTCGTGTTCTGTGCTCCTGTGCTGGGTGTGAATCCTACATATGAATTGTAGCCATCTTTCCCTTCCACAGGCCGAGCTCCCTGTGTGCCCTCGCAGGAACAGCTGTACACTCGCAGGGACAGAGCTGCTGTTCTGATCATGCCATTAATTGCTTTATCTGAGTGAATTTGGGAGAGATCTTAAAAACTGGCTTCTTTTGGGGGACAGAGGGAAATAATTCCCATTGATTGTGTGTGTTGGGGTTGTACCACTCTGAGTGCCACAATAAATTGTTCAGGAGAGTGTGGAGGGGATATTTAGCTGGTCTTAAATGGTGAAGATTTTGTGTGATGAACCCTTGAACTTCCTTTTGCAGCTTCTGTTTATTTCATAAAATGCTTCATCCACAAACATTTTAAAATGTATACATTGACAAATTTTGAATTTTCTTAAATAATTAAGTTGAAGTAAATTAGACTGTTACCACAAATTGAAGTTTAAATTTATTTTTCAGTATTACAGTAGAGGGTTGCATTAAAATGAATTTTATAATAATATAGAATACACCAACTTAAGTAAAATATATTTTACTAAAAATTCTTTTGTTAGATATTTTCCAAATTTAATGAATAAGTTCTCAAGGTGGGTCATAAGAATATGTTATTAATAGGCGTTCAGTTTTTTTAAATGGTGTTAGATATTGATCTCTGGCATGATTATATTTTAGTTGAAATTTTTATTGAATGATTATACTTCACATGCATTAGTGAAAGGAATTTGTTTTTAGTCAGATTATGTCTGTGTCTCCAGGATATGATTTAAGATCTTTTATTATATGTTAGATAACAAGCACAGATAGTCCATATTTATTTGGAGCAGGGATTGTTGGCAGGCTCCGACCCACAGGCGAAGTCCAGCCTGCTGCCTAGTTTTGTAATAAAGCTTTGGACACAGCCATGCCCATTGTTTACATGCTGTCCGTGGCTGTTACTTCAGTGTGAGAGTAGAGAGGTTGTGCCAGAAACTGGCTTGCAGACTTAATATATTTACAGAAAAATTTTGCTGACTCTTGACTAAGGGACTGTTTAGTAGTCTAAACCTGGCCTTTTTGTCACAAAACAATGTTTCTATTTCAGTATACAGTGGTTAAAGACATGCTGTCTCCATCCCCCATGGATCGGCCTGAAGCTACAGACATCATTGAAAATGCTATATTTGAAGACTTGGAGTTTCCAGGAAAAACAGTGCTCAGGCAGAGGTCTCGCTCCATGAGTTCTTCAGGAACAAAAACATTCAAGACCATCTAGCAACTCCCATAGCCCTTTGCCAAACAGTTAGCCTTATGTTGTGCCTGTACTCCTGATAGGTGACACAGAATAGTCCATTTCTTAGGAATGTGACTTTCCAAAATTGTAGACTTGAGAATTTTCTTTTTGCGCAATTTGTTTTGGACTACTTTTCTAAGTCAAATTTAAACTGAATTTTGAGGTATAACCTAATTTGAGCCAACTCTTGATTTTGCTGTACTCAAGAAGAGAACTAGCACTGAATCATGTGTGGTCTTTTTCTTTGTTGGTCTTGAAACTTGCCTAGGGAGGTGGAAGCCATCCCTAAAATTAATAGACATATTTTTATAATACAGAATAATGAAAATCCCTGCCTTCAGTAACTGTATTCTAGAAACATGCTTTCCAGAGATACTGGTGATTTTGAAACTGATTTCCAAAAAACGCTGGCTCCGTTTTTGTCTCTGGTGGGTAAATTAGGAATCTGCACTATTTTGGAGGACAAGTAGCACAAATTGTACAATGGTTTATGGCCATAGCTAGTTTTATAGTGGCATTTTTAGCATTAAATAGCTATATTCTTTAGATGGTTCCAGGAAGAGTATAAGAGCGTTTTATACTTTACATCCAAAAAAGGGAATGAAGCTTTTTATATAAATTGGTCAAAAGTTCTGGCTCGGTGATGAAAAAAAAAGGCCATGGTAACAAATGAATCACATATTACATACAGCTAGCTTCTTTAATTATGGGCTTTTTAAAGCCTAATAAAATCTTAAGTGTCTCATATGTCTTATATGTAGGTTGGTACTTTCTGAAAACTGATTATAGATAACAGTTTAATCATCTAACTTGGTAGTATGTTTTTATTTTTCACTGTGAATATGTGAAAATTTTTATAAATAAAAAATTTTTATTTTTTATTTATAAAAATTCTGAACTCAATCCATTTGGGTTGGTGGTATATAGAATGCATTTAA
Organism: Trachops cirrhosus; assembly: GCA_028533065.1. NCBI lineage: Eukaryota > Metazoa > Chordata > Mammalia > Chiroptera > Phyllostomidae > Trachops > Trachops cirrhosus. Next base: position 91,621,414 of record CM052542.1, on the reverse strand, counting down.
GTGTGTTAACTCTTGTGACTTCTTTCAAGTCTAAAATGATTTAATAAAACTTTTATTAATTGTTTATGGTTGACTTATTTGGGAGAATTAGCTCCAAAATGATAGTTTTTCAAATTTACACAAAATCATGTCACAGATACTGATGCCCTCTGTCCAGACCCTCACCTCTCAGTGCAGCTTGAATGGTGCCTTTCTCCGCAGGTTCTAATTGGCTACTGGCCAGCCCACCTCCATCTTTCCTCCTCCTTATTTGTCCTTATTTACTTATTTATTTCTAGAGAGGGGGAAGGGAGGGAGAAGGAAAGGGCAAGAAACACTTGATCTGTTGCCTCTTGTACACACCCCCACCTGGGACGGCCTACAACCCAGGCATGTGCCCTGACTGGGAATCAAACTAGTGACCTTCCAGTTTGCAGTCTGGTGCTCAATCCACTGAGCCACAGGAGCTAGGGCCCTTTTCCATCTTTCATCTCTTAGCCTGCTTCAATTGCTGTTCCCTCTACTCCTTTCTTATTTATCCTCACAGTCCCAGCTGCAGTCCTTTTGACCCTCACAGGTAACTCTGAGATCTGGCCTTGGCAGGTGTTAGGGTAGCCATTCTATCTGTAGTGAAGTCAGGCCCAGAATGGTGCAGGGATTTGCCCCAGATCACAAAGCCAGCCAGAGCAGAAATGGGACCAAATCCCAGGTGTTCTGATTCCTGGTCAGGATTTTGTCTTTCCTGTCTGTACCAAGCTGTGTGAGGATTGCACAATTTGTTCATGATGTAACACTCCTGCCTTCATTGTAATTCTGCCTGTGCCTTTGCTGGCCACAGTAGGAGAGCAGGTATGGAAGTTAAGGGCCTGGGCCAGCAGGACCAGTTGGGTCTTCTATAGTAGCAATAATAGTCTCCTGTTCCCTTCCATAGCCCTTTCTCCTGACTCCAAACCCAGCTCTCCCTTCAAGTTGTTTTTCCGAATCTTTCTGAGCCCCTCCCTTCACACTTGCCCCTTCTTTTAGCACTCTGTATTGTACTTATTGACAACACTTACTGTTGTCAGGCCTTTGTAACTCTGATGTAAGTCAGCTTCTTTAATAGCTAAGTTTCCAGAGGTAGGGACACAACTTCCTGTAATTCTAGCATTGCCTAGCACGAAGTCTGGTCCTGGATTACATAATTGTGTAATTAAATTTGGAGAGCATAACATAACTGACATAGCTGCAGGAAATAGCTAAAGGAGGAATGTACCAGTTATTGCAATAAATATCTCGCAAAGTTTAAGGAAAAAAGGTAGTTGAACAATTTCACTAAAAACAAAAATCTCAAATCCTGAAAGTTCTCTAAAAGAAGGGACCTTATGCTTTAATTTAAGTGAGAGGAAAACTGGGCTGGGACACTCAGCACCTGCATAGCTCTGTCTGGTGCTGTCTGTCTCCTCTCACCTTCCTCTCCCCCTGGAGTGCATTACACCCCCACTCCCAGCATCACGGGGATTCTTCTGGGAGAACCTGCATACCTGTGGACACTGCCAAGAGAAAGCACATGCACATCTTTCAGTTTTCAGGTTCCTCCATTCAGGGAGGCAACAATAATGTGTGTACTGGTCTAGAGTTCAGGAAGACCGTTAGAAATTCTGAAAATTGCCTACCTACTCTGTCCTTTGCCTCTTAGTAGCACACTGAAAAACAAATTTATGTTTAGGGGCTTTTCTTTTTCCGTACTGTTTCTCATTAATATTATGGATACATTTACACAAAAAGCTATTATATTTCTCCAAGGAAGTGAAGACAGAAACCAGTTCAACTACTGGCAATAGTCATCAGTCAGTCTTACTTCTGGAGAAGTAAAGGGCTGAACAAAAACTGGGTGTTTTCTGCCCCGCTGCTGGGGATACCCTCTCTGTCCACAACTACATTCACAAGGCATTGCTTAAGAAGACTCCCCCTCTCAGATTCTACCCCTGCAACTACAATAGCTGCCATGAGCAGGCTTGTTTTCAACTTTTCCCACATAAGTAGTTGAGTGCTGAAATGAAAAAAACTTTCCTCCACCTGTAAAACTATTCCCCTCCTCCAAACATGAAAACATGACAAACATGTCTACAGGTGATTGACCTAGACATACCAGTACGGAAAACTCAACCATACCAAGTCCCATAGTGTTTTTGCCATAAACTCTGTAAATTCCTCAAGTAGACAATGAATTAAAATAACGAACACAGGAGCATTGTGCTTGGTACTTCTAGCAGTCTGAGCAACTGTAATTCCTCACTTAGCACCCCTGTTTAGAGCAGCAGGGCAGCTTCTCTGATCCTCTGTATGCTGGTACTCTGAGAAAAGATTTGGGAAAGGTGCAGGAACAACACCTGCAAGGCTTGGGGGAAGGAGAGGACTGAGAAAAAGCATTCTCAATAGTGCAAGCAGAGAGAAATAGACCAATCTGAGAGTTATTTTTGAGGCAGAAAGGCCAGGACACTGGAGGTAATATATATTACCAAATATAGGTGAAGGAGATGGCGGCTCCTGGGTTTCTGCACCTGAGACCTCGATAGAATACAGAAGGAGGAGGGTATGGCTTGAAGACAGATGTTTTCTTAATGGTGAGTTTCACAGAACTGTACTATAAAGTTGGGGCTTTAGTCCAGAAAAAAATGGGAAGCCATTGAAAGTTTCTAAGCTGAGTGGAAGGACATGAGATTTTAGGATCATGGCAAGTGAGGAAGAGGATTGACTGGGTGGAGAGGAGCCTGGACAGAACCAGGCAGAGGCCTTTCTGCAGCAGATCAGAGGGCCTGAGCCACATCAGTGGGAGCCAAAAGATCCTTGCCCAATGACTAAAGGTATGCTGATCCCTCAAAGTTCCAGAGTTGTGCCCTCTCTTAAATGCCCTTTAGTGTGAAGTTTTGAAGGATTTGTTCAGGAGCTGCTGCAGTGCTTGGCTCCCCACATGCTGCCTTCTGAAATGATGTGAGCCTCTAGAGAGCACCCAGAGAACACAGTCAGAAACAGTGGCAGAGAGAATGAGCGTGGAAAGAGGATTGGAAACAATGCTGGTGCTGGTGCAGAGCTCTGGTTCCTCTGGGAAGAGCCCCAACAGAATTTTTACTCCCCAGAAAGGTGACAAAGCTACCCAGAGAAGGTTTGAGAGGGGTTGGTACTGAGAAGGGTATAAAGAGTCTTTTGAAGAAATACTCAGGGTAATGAAGGGGTAAATGAAGGTGCATTTATACAGTGGATAATATGCAAATAAGCCTGCAGCATAAGTGAAATTATTAAATGTGTATGAAGCAGCTAAATGACAAATCTGTTGTAGAGGAGCTTGGATAGTACGATTGCAACCAAATGAGCCAGCTTCTCTGTTTAAATGATATATTTGTATGGGCATAGAACATTTAGAAGTATCCACACCTATTACTGTAATTGAAAATATTATAGAACTTTTAAATTCAGTCTCGTGTACAAAGAAATGTATTAAGCAAAATTATGTGAATAGACATTCCCACAAAATACATCTGAATGGTTAATAAATACTGGAAGGGAGCTATTAGGGCTACAACACTAAATGTCCTTTTTTGTTTAATATCAACAATACCAATAAGTAGATTCCTTTTTTCAGCATGGGGGAAATGATACCAGTGAGCATTTAAGCCGTGCACTTTACTCAGTATAATAGAAAGTTGCACAGCACTGTTTGCTTGCTTTAAGCCTTCTTTAATGTATATGTATTTGCTTTTCTATTTAATGCTGCTTCTCTTTATTCTCAAATTTTTTCTCTATTGCTTCTGTTTCATTTTTTTTAAGAGCATGTATAGGAGGAGCTGCTGCTACCCACAGAAATTTGTGTATTATAAACAATTAAAAGAGTATTTAATTGCTTTCTGTGTGATTCTAGACCAGAAGTTGTTGAAGGCTTCTAGAACAGAAGGCTCTGAAATGCCTTTTGTTATGCTGCATTTGATAAAAGCAACCCCAAACTTCTGGTGTGGCACCTGACAGCATAGTTTCGTAGGTGCTTTTTAAACCAGTTTTGGAAAATATTTTTCCCCCAAGGAAAATATTGTTCTCTTAAATTTTTCCTGTTTTGAAACCTTAATATGAATCCATTTTATTTCACATTTTCAGTTTTATAAGCTTTAATACTTACATACATACATATACATGCATACACCTCCTCCCCCACAGGAAACCTCTTAGAATGTAAATAATTCACTTTTTTCTACTATTTTTTTTTCTGGTATAAGGTTATTTTGTTGTCTTCCATTCACAAAGGAAAAGATTTACTACAGCTGTGGTAGTTCACTGTTAACATTCTTCTGGAAGTTGATTTCCTGATATGATTTACTCATTGACTTTTCACACGTATGGGCTGAATTCACTTTTCTGTCTTTTGTCTGTGCGGCAGTCTCAATAGCCTCACTCTCCGTCGAGGTTCTGTGCTGCTGCAGCTGCTACCGTAGATGCTCCTTTGGTTTTAAAGAAAGTTCAGTATTTGTCAGTATCAAGCGACTTAATTATTACATTTGTCTAGAACAGTATTTACTTGAATCTGTGTATAGCATTCTCTTTTTTATTGAAATTTACAAAAGTTAGCATTTTGTACTTTAAATTCAGTCTCCATCAATGACTTCTTGAAAAGAACTGAGAAAATGTTTTTAAAGCCCAGATGCTCCAGTTTTTATCCAAAGTTGCTATTCTGGAAAATAAATCATATTCTACATAGTGTCACATAATATTTGTAAATATGTGTACACTGAATAATAGGTAAGTAGGACATAAATTTATGTTAGGTATTTAAATGTGTGGCTGAAAGTACTGACAGCTGAGTATTATGGAGACATTAAAAACTGAAAGCCTAAAAGGAGGTGGGGGTGGGGAAAAAAGTATCCACACCAACTCCCATGCTATTATTGCCTTGGGAGAGTGGAGTTGGGGGAGGGGTATGAGGGAGCAGATTAACTTCCTCACGCATTTTAGTCATTGTTTGACTTCTTTCAACGGATGCACTACTGTGGGAATTAATAATTACATTAATAAAGTAAAAAAACCAATAAACTGCATTTACAATATTTTAATTGATCTCATTTTTGTATCCTGCTTTAGACCCTAGAAAGATTTAACGTCTCAATTCTACTAAGACCTCTGCATTTCAGATATTTTCATTGCTGTTTTACATGTAAGGAAACAAAACAATTAAAATAATTAGAGTAGCATACACAACGGTACACTTGCAATAATCCACTTATCATCCCACCACCCCCTGTGCATAACAATTTTCATTTCTTGGAATTCCCTTCAATCCAGAGGGCCTTTTAGAGGAAGAAGGGACAAATAGGTAAGGAGAGCACCTGGTGCAATTACAGCCTGCTGCATTACTGCTTGCTTGTTCACAATTTTCCTTGAGCTCTGTAATCTGTTTTCTCAACTGCAAATAACTCGTTGTGAAGATTAAGGGATAAGATATGTAATGTTTAGTACAGGAACTGGTAAATTGTAAGTATTCAATAAATAGAGGTTTAAAATTAAATCATAACCTCAGTTTCCTCAACTCTAAAATAGGCATAGTTGGTCAAGAAATATCGTGAGGATTAAATGACACCACTGTGGTTTAAAGATATACAAATATGTGCATGCATACAAATCTATGATTACATGATGGGGAAAGATATAGAAAAAAATCCCTGGCTGTTACTGTTGGGCACTCAAGGAGTGGAAAGGAACAAGAGGTGAAGAAGGAAAGAAAAACAATTTCATAGTAAGGTGCGCAATTATATGCAATATAAATACGCAATATAATTAATGCCTTATGTTTCTGCAAAAATGTAGACGTTGAATATGCATATTACAAGGTTGGCACTTGATTATATGTGGAAACGTATTATGCTAATATGAAGATATAGTTACTATTAAAGTAATCTAGAAATGTCCTGTGTTGTGCTAAGGGGTTTGGGGCTTATGTAGAGGAGGGAGGTTGCTGGGTATTCCTTCTTTCTTCCAGTACTTAACCCCAAACCGCTGATCAATAGGCAGACTGCGATTAAGATACCAAGTCATGAAAGACAAGGACCTACATCCAAGATTGCTCTATCCAGCAAAGCTTTCATTTAGAATGGAAGGGCAGATCAAGTGCTTCGCAGATAAGGTCCAGTTAAAGGAATTCATCATCACCAAGCCCTTATTGTA
>CM052542.1:91574279-91604902 GCA_028533065.1 Trachops cirrhosus | reverse complement strand
AAATTTGTTTCCAGCCCTTCACTTTCAGCCTGTATAGGTCTTTGCTCCTGAGGTGGGTCTCTTATAGGCAGCATATGTGTGGGTCATGCTTTCTTTCCATTCAGCTACTCTATGTCTTTTAATTGGGGCATTTAGTCCATTTACATTTAAGGTTATTATTGATAGGTACTTATTCATTGCCATTTATGCACCTGTGTTCCTCTCTCTCTTTTCCCTTCCTTTCATCAAAGCAGTCCCTTTAGCATCTCTTGCAGAGCTGGTTTGGTGGAGGTGTACTCTTTTAGACTTTTGTCTGGGAAGCTCCTTATTTGGCCTTCTATCTTGACTGAGAGTCTTACTCGGTAAAGTAGCCTTGGTTGCAGGCCTCTGGTTCTCATTACTTGGAATACTTCTTGCCATTCTCTTCCATTCTCTTTCCTTTGAGAAGTCAGCTGCTAACCTTATTGGGTCTCCCTTGTATGTTACTTCTTGTTTCTCCGTTGCTGCCTTTAAGATTCTCTCTTTATCTTGGAATTTTGCCAGTTTAATTATGATGTGTCTTGAGGTGGGCCTCTTTGGGCTCCTCTTGATTGGGACTCTCTGTGCTTCCTGGATTTGTGTGGCTTTTTCTCTCATCAAATTAGGGAAGTTCTCCATCATTACGTTTTCATATAGATTTTCTATCCCTTGCTGTTCTTCCTCTTCTCCTGGTATCCCTATTATACAGATATTATTATGTTTCATATTGTCTTGCATTTCTCTTAATCCCTCTTCATTCTTTCTGAGCTTTTCCTGTTCTTGCTCTTTCCACGTGTTTTTTTCTATTTTGTCCTCCAGCTCACTGATAGATCTTCTGCTTCATCAATCCTGCTTTTCGTTCCTTCTACTGTGTTCTTCAGTTCAGAAATTGTATTCTCAATTTCCCCTTGGCCCTTGTTGATAGTTTCTATTTCCTTTTTTGTGTTGATATAGTTTGCAGTGAATTCATTGTAGTTTCCCTGTAGTGTCTGGTAATTCACTGTGAGCTCATTGAGCTTCCTGATAACCATTGCTTTGAACTCAATATCTGATAGTTGAGTTGCTTCTATTTCATTTAGCATTCTTTCTGAGGATTCTTCCTTTACCTTCATTTGGGGATTGTTTCTTTGTCTTCCCATTGTTTGTGGGACTCTTCTGTTAGCCTTAGCTTCTTAAATTGATCTGATCTGGCTCCATGGGTTTATGGTGTGAACTTCTGTGGTAGAGTACCTGTGAGATTCAGTGGTGCAGTCTCTGTTGTTCACAGCTTCTACCTACTCTTTTTTGTGATTAGTTGGAGGGGTAAGGCAAAATGGTTTAAGACAGGAAGAGAGTATTCTATGATGTTTACAGTAGCAGCCGGAAGAGAAGAGATTGCAGATCCTTTGGCTATGTGTAGTGCTAACTGTGATATTACACCCAGGTAGCCACTTTTTAGAAAGGATGGAAAGAAGATAAGACCCTTGTTGTGGCGGGAAGGATTGTGAGTTGGATCTAGAAAGCAGTGATGTTGTGGGAGGTCAGATTCTCAGGTAAGGTGAGAGTGAAGGATAGACAATAGGTGTAGTGTGTGAGAGAATAGAGTTAACCACTATAGTAATATGTTTCAGGAAACCATGAAGTGGGCGAAGATGTGGGAGGGGTGTTGTGTAGTATTTACAATTGTATGGAATAGCTATTATTTACAATAATATTAGAGCAACAATACACCATGATAGAATCTATGAGATATAGATAACAAGAATGGGGAGTATAGGACCTTGAGTCGTGTGGTACTGGAACACAAGTGAAGTGAAGAACAGTAAATTAGGAGTACACTATGAATGAGATAACAGGGAAATCTGTCAAGTGATACAATGTAATCAGCCAAGCAAGGAAGACTATACAGAAAGAAGAGGAATACAAAAATACTACTAAAATAAAAGCCGTAAGAATAATGAAAAAATAATAATACAAATATGCAATAACTTGCAGGTTCCCTGTAATAGCAAAGTGAAATTTGTCTCACTGTCTCAGCTGTTGGGTTCCCCCTCTTTGGGCCCAACTGTGGTCTTTCACAGTTCCGGATTTTTGTGTTTCATTTGTGGGTATTTAAAAGAAAAAATGAATAGGAAAAAAAAAAAAGCAGAGGAAGAAAGGAAGAAGAGATAAAATTGGAAAGAAGGGAAGAAGCAATAAAACTAGAAAGAAGGAAAGAGAAGCAGGAGGAATTGAGAGACATAAAAATAATAAGAATTAAAAAGTAAAAAAATTACTTAAAAAAAAACCCCAAAATCAAACAAACAAACAAAAAAACCCTCTTGCTGGTTTCAAACTGGCCAAACCAGTTTTTCAGGTCTTGCTGGCTGCAGCAGGCTGAAGGGTGATTGGTATCACTTTTCTCCCTTCCTGTTCAGCACTCAGTCAGCCTTGAGAGTACTCTCCCCAGAGCTAGGCTGGCGTCTCTCTACAGGTCCCCGGGTGTGGGATCCGGGCCTTCCCAGATGTGTGCTCTCCCTGAGTCTATGGCTGTGGGTTCTGGGCCTCCTTCCAAGTGCACACTTTCTCCGGGTTTAAGGTTGTGTTCTCCAGGGCTCCTGCAGAGCGCATGCTCTCCCCTGGTTTATGGGTGTGGGCTCAAGGTCTTGCACAAAGCACACTCTACCCAGGTTGCAGGCGTGAGCTCATGGCCAGGCTGCCTTTGGTCCCATGGGTTCAGGTGTGCACTCTTCCCAGGGCTATGCGTGGGTGCTCACAGCCCCTGTGTGTTTGCCACTTAGTCCTTATTCCCCTCTCTGTGACTTCAAGCAACCAGTTCTCTCCTGGTGCTGCTCAAACCTTGTTTGGCTGGGGAGGGAGCCATTGACCCAGCTCTCTCCCAAGAGCCCTGTGGCAGACCCAGCGAGTGCTGGGCCTCAGGCTGCAGCCTCCCTGGTCCCCACCCTGATCCCTGGGCCCATTTTGTCCTGAAGCACTCTCCTTACTGTCTGGTTTTTCAATGTCCGCTACAATTTTTGATCTCCTATTTTCATATATGCTATGGTACTGTTAACTGTTTGCTCTGTTCCTCTGTAGATTGGCTAGGTTTTTCTCCTGTGTGTAGGGGGAAGTGGAATCTGTTCCCTTCTACCACACTGCCATCTTCCCTCTTGGTTGGTGTTTTTTCCCATATAAATTTTTGAAAATTGTGTTCTATATCTGTGAAATATGGCATTGGTATTTTAATAGGAATTGTGAAATCTATAAATTGCTTTAGGTAGTATGGTCATTTTGATGATGTTAATTATTCCAATCCATGAACATGGTACATGCTTCCATTTGTGTGTGTCTTCCTTAATTTCTTTCTTCAGTGTTGTGTAGTTTTCTGGGTACAGGTCTTTTACCTTCTTGGATAAATTTACTCCTAGATACTTTATTCTTCTTGTTGCTGTAGCAAATGGAATTTTTTCCTGATTTCTGTTTGTGATATTTCATTTTTGGTGTACAAAAATGCCTTTGATGTTTTGAATATTGACTTTGTATCCCATTATTTTGAAAAATTCACTTATTAGGTTAAGTATTTTTTTGGTGGAGTATATAGGGTTTTCTATGTACACTATCATGTCATCTGCAAACTGTGATAGTTTTCCTTCCTCCTTTCCAATTTGGATGCCTTTTATTTCTTTCTCTTGTCTGATCACTATGGCTAGAACTTCCAATACTATGTTGAATAGTGGTGAAAGTGGTGAAAGCAGACATCTTTGTCCTGTTCCTGATCTTAGTGGAAAAGCCTTTAGTTTTTTCTTGTTATGTATGATGTTGGCTATAGGTTTCTCATATATGGCCTTTATTATGCTGAAATATACTCCCTCTATTTCCACTGTGTTGAGTGTTTTGATCATAAATGGGTGCTGTAGCTTATCAAATGTTTTTTTCTGCATCTATTGATATGATCATGGAATTTTATCTTTCCTTTTGTCTATGGGATGTATTACATTTATTGATTTGCGAATATGATACCATCCTTGCATCTCTGGGATGAATCCCACTTGATTATAGTGTATGATCTTTTTAATGTATTGCTCTATGCAGTTTGCCAATATTTTGTTGAGGAATTTAGCATCTATGTTCATCAGTGATATTGGCCTGAAGTTTTCTTTCTTTGTTGTGTCTTTATCTGGTTTTGGGATTAGGATGATACTGGCTTCATAAGAAATTTGAAAGTCTTCCAACATTTTGGATTTTTTGGAAAAGTCTATGAGGAATAGGGGTTAGCTCCTCCTTAAATGTTTTATAAAATTTTCCTGTGAAACCATCTGGTCCAGGCCTTTTGTGTGCCGGGAGTTTTTTGATTACTGCTTCAATTTCATTAGCTGTTATTCATCTGTTCAGGCTTTCTGCTTCTTCACTGAGTTTTGGAAGATTATATATTTTTTAGAAATTTGTCCATTTCACCTAGGTTTTAAAATTTCTTGGCATATAGGTCTTTTAGTAATTTCTTGTAGTCCTTGGTATATCTGTGATATCAGTTGTAATCTCTCCTCTTTCATTTCTGATTGTGTTTATCTCGGTCTTCTGTCTTTTTTTCTTGATGAGCCTGCTTAAAGACTTGTCGATTTTGTTTATCTTTTCACAGAACCAGCTCCTGGATTCATTGATCCTTAGAATTGTGCTTTTCATCTCTATGTCATTTAATTTTGTTCTGACCTTGGTTATTTCCTTCATTCTACTTGCTCTGGGATGTCTTTGTTGTTATTCCTCAAGTTCTTGTGGATGTAGGGTTAGGTTGTTTGTTTGAAATGTTTCTATCTTTTTTTAGGTAGACCTCTATTACTATGAACTTCCCTCTCAGGACTGCCTTTGCTGTGTCCCATAAGTTTTGGACTGCTGTGAGTTCATTTTCATTTTTTTCCAGAAACTTTTTGATTTCTTCCTTGATCTCATTCTTAACCCACTCATTTTAATAGCACATTATTTAATCTCCACAAATTTGAGTGTTTTGAGTTATTTCCTTGAGGTTGGTTTCTGGTTTCAAGGCCTTCTGGTCTGAGGAAATTCTTGATTTTATTTCAATCTTCCTGAATTTGTTGAGGCTTGTTTTGTGTCCTATCATGTGGTTTATCTTTGAAAATGTTCTATGTGCATTGGGAAAGAATGTGTATTTTTGCTTCTTTGGGATGAAAGTCTCTCTATATATATCAGTTAAATTCATTTGATGTAGGACATTGTTCAATGCCACAATACCTTGTTGATATTTTGCTTGGAAGATCTATCCATTTTGGATAGTGGAATGTTAAAACCCCCTACTATAGTTATATTGCTGCCTATAACTTCCTTGAAGTCTTCCACGAATTTCCTTATATATTTGGGTGTTCCTATGTTGGATGCATATATGTTAATAATATTTATGTCTTCTTGATGAATTCTTCCCTTGAGTATTATGAATTGTCCTTCTGGGTCTCTTTTTATAGCCTTTGTTTTGAAGTCTATTTTGTCTGATATGAGTATTGCTACTCCTGCTTTTTCCCCTATCCATTTGCTTGGCATATTTTTTTTTCATCCCTTCACTTTCAGTCTGTGTAAATCTTTTGTTCTGAGGTGGGTCTCTTGTAGGCAGCATATGTGTGGGATATATTTTCTTATCCATTCAGTTATTCTACGTCTTGATTGGAGCATTTAATCCATTACCATTTAGGGTTATTATTGATAGGTATTTATTCACTGACATTTTACCTCCTTCATACTTGTGTTCCTCTCCCTCACTCTTTTTCTTCCTTTTCTTAAAGCAGTCCCTTCAGCATATCTTGCAGAGCTGGTTTGGAGGAGGTATATTATTTTAGCCATCTTTGTCTCAGAAACTCATTATTTGGCTTCCATTTTAATTGAGAGCCTTGCTAGGTAGAGTAGTCTTGGCTGCAGGCCTTTGTTTATCATTACTTGGAATATTTTTTGCTGTGCCCTTCTGGCTTGTAATGTTTCTGTTGAGAAGTCAGCTGCTAACCTTATCAGGGCTCCCTTGTATGTTACTTCCTGTTTCTCCCTTGGTGCTTTTAAGATTCTCTCTTTGTCTTTGAGTTTTGCCATTTTAATTTTGATGTGTCTTGATGTGAGCCTCTTTGGGTTCTTCTTGATTTGGACCCTATGTGCTTCCTGGTTTTGTGTGACTTTTTCTCCCATCCAATTAAGGAAGTTTTCCATCATTACTCTTTCAAACAGCTTTTCTAACCCTTGCTCTTCTTCTCCTTCTGTTATCCCTATTATACAGATATTATTACATTTCATGTTGCCCTGCATTTCCCTTAACTCCTCCTTGTTCATTTTGAGTCTTTTTTCCTTTTCTTGCTCTTTTTGGGGTTTTTTTCTACCTTGTCCTCCGGCTTGCTGATTCAATCCTCTGCTTCATCTAGCCTCCTTTTGATTCCTTCTACTGTTTTCTTCAGTTCAGAAATTGTATTCTTCAGTTCCTCTTGGCTGCTGTTGATAGTTTCTATGTCCTTTTTCATGCTGATATATTTTGCAGTAAGTTCCTTGTAGCTTCCATGTAGTTTTTGGTAATTCTCACTGATCTTGTTTAACTTCCTTGTAACCACAGTTTTGAACTCAATATCTGATGGTTGAGTTGCCTGTATTTCATTTAGCACTCTTTCTGAGGATTCCTCCTTTCCTTTTGATCGGGTGTCATTTCTTTGTTTTTCCATTATTTTTGAGACTCTTTTTGCTTCTGCTTCTTGAATTGACTATTTGGCTCCCTGAGTTTGTGTTGTGAATTTCTATGGTTCACTCCATAGGAGACCTATGAGATTCAGTGGTACAGTCTCTTTGATATCCTGAACTTGATGCTCTTTGGATGCCCTTTATGCCATTTATGTTGGCTCTCTGAATAATTGGGTTTTGATTGTTGTTGGGTCGTTCTTTGGTGAGTCCTTCCCTCAAGCTTGGTGACTGAGGGTCACTGTGCCCACCATGTCTTGTATGCTGTTGTATAGGTGCTGCCAGAAGAAACCACAAAGCCCAAGGAACAAACCTACATCTGCAAAATTATCTCCTCCATGCAATCCCACTATCAACAGCAAATTAAGCAGTATTAATAAGGGTTTAAAGGGATTAAGACTGTTATAAGAAATGAAAGAAATAAACTATAGTATACATTCTAGTGACTTAATATGCACAAACTTGATAGAAAAGAAATGAAAGTTAGAAAGCTATGAAGGATAGAAGATATCACTAGTCATGAGAAAACCACAGTGGTATCGTCTAGGTAGCCTCTAGTATTTACTACTGTTCTTTCTTTCTGGATTCACTTCAGGTGATGTCAGAAGTTGACCCCATCTGACCTTAGGCAGCCTGCTCTGAGTTTGCCAGGGACCTACTATCTGTGGCGGTTTCCTTCAGTTGTTAATCTAGTCACTCTGTACTCAGCAGCCAGTCTTAATCCCCATAGGGCGAGGCAGAATCCCTCCTGGGGTTGGGGCTAATTTCCCCTGAGGCTGCTGTTGCTCAGACAGGAGTAGTTTGCCTGAGCATGGATAGCTGCTGTTGTAGGGGTGATGATTCAGCACCAGAATCCCAGCAACTACTCTCTCAGCTGTCTCCCAAAGCTTCTGTCCCCAGTCTCTCCTCAGGCATCTCCAGCCTGCTCTGCCCCGCCTTTTTTGGAGACCCAGGTAAGTGGCAACAAATGAAAATTTGTGTGGTGGCCCTTTAAATAGCTCTTTGTGTCTCCAGCCATCCTTCAGAAGAGAGCAACTGTGCCACTTTTTGCCACCAGTTGTTATCTCTGTACTTTTTGGGCTCTGGTGCTCTAGGCTGGGGATCCCAGCTTGGGGTTTAGACCCCATTCTTCTCTGGGGGATCCAACTGGCTGCTTAATTATACCTCTGATGCTGCAGCCTGTGGGCCTCGAGCGAGCCCTCTCGAGTCCCTACTGCACTTCTTACCAGTCGGATAGTGCTGAAGCTGATTTTTTTCCTCTGTCAGAGGTTATAAGGCTTGTCTCTCACTATTGTTCAGTTGTTTGTTCTGGATGATTTCTCCATAATTTAGTTGTAATTCCAGATTGGTCCTGGGAGGTTAGTGTGGCTTCCCTTCATTCCTCTGCCATCTTGCCAACCTCTCCATTTTCTTTCTTTTATTTTAAACAGCTCTGAGGTCAGTCCACTCTCCAACCTCTGGGTCATTAGGTATCAGAGCCAAAAGGATATTCTGGAGGTGTATCTTCTTCTATCTCATTAGAGTAGCAACTGAGCACCACAGTGGGGAGTGGGGACAGGTCAGTCCTGGTCACTGAGACTCACTCAGCCAGACTACTTGGCCTGGCACAGAGTCACCTCCTGTTTAGGTTCTGGAAGTTGGTTAGGCTGTAGGGGGCACTCATCATCTGATATTAAATGACATTTATCTTTCTCTGTCTGATTTATATCACAGTGATGACAGTGGGGGATGGTGCATGCTGGCCCTCCTGGCCCTCTGGGAGGCCCCCTGGGGCTCCTGTGATGGCACATTCTGGCTGCTGCCCTGCACTGTGTTCAGAAGGGGCAGGTTTTCCATGGCTGACTGCAGCCAGATCAGAATCTTGGAGAAGGGCTCCTGGGTAGCAAACCCAGACAATGCCAGCCCCTCAGCCCCTGCAGATCAAAGAAAAGTTACCCTGAGTGGCCAGGAGGGAAGATGCAGAGGGCCCCCATCCACCCACCCTGAGCTCTTCGCACACAAGAACAGAGCTCGACCCTATTTGCAATGGAGACCAAGGCTGAGTATTTGGGACACCTCGCTGAGAGGTGGGGACCTGGGTTTACCCGCAAGGCCCACTCAAAATGCAAAATATCTTAACTGAAGCTAAGCCTTCATTTTCAACACTGTCTCTTTCCATAGGCAAGAGATTGTTTGCAATCCACAGAAAGAAAAATGATTGGGAACATATGATATAGTGTTTGTTATGCTTCCAAAGAGGACAAAAATGTAGCAACAAAATACATTCCAGAGATAGACACACCTGGCACTCCCACTGATGAGCTTTGGGACAATGGCAATCCCTTTACCTTCTGAGTGTCAGGACATTCCTTGCCTGTGTGACTGATTGCAATGTGATTGCATTGGGTGAAGAATGTGGGCTTTTCTGCATGTGCAATAGTACTCTGCCTAATGAGTACAGGGCTCTTGTAGTGGCCAAGCACTTCAGAAAACAGTCTGACGTTGTCTAACAGAGCTGAACAATTATGTACCCAGCAATTCCACTTCTGGGAGTAGGACTTGCACACTTACAACAGGAGATGTGTCAAGGTTGGGCACACAGCACCAGCTGGATGGTAAAACCCTGGGAACCATCCTGAGGTCCATTTACAGCAGAGGAGATGGGTAAATGTGGTGTGGGACGAGATGATTACAGAAGCAAAAACAAACAGACTGCCATGACACAATGTGAACAGGCTTGGCAATTTAGTATTAAATGAAAAAGGTGATTCTCTAAAGATCCAAGCATTACATAAACAATGTCCTTTTTGTAAAATAAAAGTAATCAATTTATCACGAGTATGGACCTTTTAGAAATACATATAATCTAAAACACTAAATCAAAAGGAAAACATTATGGACCTTTTAGAAATACATATAATCTAAAACGCTAAATTAAAAGGAAAACATGAGAATGAAGAACATGGGTGGGGTAATAGGACTTGCAATGGGGGACACACATCAGCAGGTGTAGACCATGTCAGGACCCTGCCCTTTGTTGGGTGGTAGTCCTTCTTCTGTTATCAAAAATAAATAACTAAAACACTGAGTGAATTTAAAAAGCAGGTCGAGCATAGATCAATGATGAATCCATGTACCCAAGCAAGGGTTATGATTAATGAAATTCTGTGCACCAAGTACCAAAGTGTTGGGAACTGCCCTGCCCAGTTTCAGAAACTGTAACCCCCCATGGCTAAGGCTGTATAAAAAGACCTTGGGACCATAAGCCACTTAGGAGACAAAGCTTACCTCCTTTGTAGGAGTGCCGCCTCTGCCCCCTTTCACCTCACCCTGCTTGACCTTGGGCGGATGACTGGTTAGCCAATGACGGGTAAGATTCCTCAAAGGAGGGATGACCTAAGACAGGAATGGTTGTGAAGGGGTCCTCAGGGAAGGACTTCAGGGACTATAGGAAAAGGGAGTGATGGACTCTCACCCCTCAGCTTTGACATAGCCTGAGTTCTCATTCTGTCTGTAAGAAGTCTCCTAATATCTTGGCTGCCTTACTTCCCCTGCTCGACCTAAGCCTGAAACAATGCTGGAGGTGGGTGTAGCACTGTGCTGGAAATGGCGGATTCCCCAGGGCGATCAGGCCTAAGAAAGAATGCATAAAGTCCTGTGAAACCTACTGTGCTAATACCCTCAATTTAAATGATAAAGGTCCAAACAGGAAGTGAGTTTGTTCCCCAAAGTTTTATGGCCCTTTAACTATCTGACCCTGACTCAGAATAAGCCCTCAGAGTTCTTTGAATGTTATCTATTGTTTAATCATTTCTACCGGACAATGACTGATGAGCTTTACTGTATTCCTATGCAAATTAAACCTAATAAAAGCCCATTGAATGGGAGAAAGCCTATTCCTGGCCCTTCTCCTTTGAGAGATCCACCACCTTTCATCCCCAAGCAGATCATGTCTTGGTAGACTTATTCTCATCGACAATGCTGCAGACACTGCTGGCCAGTGTCCCCATCACCAAAGCCAGTGTGTGGTGGGGCGGAGGCAACTACTATTTACTGAGCATCATTCTGAACCAGACACTGGGTGAAGTGTTCATGATTCCTCGTTTAGTCTTCACATGCATTGTACCCTGTGAAGTAGATATTAATACTCCTTTATTTCTCATGAAGAAATACAGACTCAGAGAGATTTAAGAAACTTACTCAAGGTTTTCAGTTTCTTGCTCTTCCTCTTCTTCTGGCACTCCTATGATTCAGATGTTGGTGCATTGGGAGATGTTCCAGAGGCTCCTTAGTCTATCCTGTTTTCTTTTTTAATTCATTTTTCTTCTTGCTGTTCTGATTGAATGCTTTCTTTTTCCTTATGTTCCAAATTGATGATTTGATTTTCAGCTGCATCCCCTCCACTGTTGGTTCCTTTAGATTTTTCTTTATTTCACATAATGTAACCTTCATTTCTGCCTGGGTCTTTTAATGCTGTTGAAGTACCTAAAGAATTCCTTGAGCACCCTGATAACCAGTGTATTGAACTCTGCATCTGATAGCTTGCTTATCTCCATGTTGTTTAGGTCTTTTTCTGGAGTTTTATTCTGTTCTTTCATTTGGGCCATGTTTCTTTGTCTCCCCATTTTGGCAGCCTCCCTGTGTTTCTGTGTATTAGATAGAGCTGCTTTGACTCCATGTCTTAGTAGCATGGCCTATTGTAGAAAACACACCTGTAAGTTGTATGGGCAAGGTGCCTTGGGTAATTGCCAGGGCAGGGTAACCTGTGTCACAGCTCTGTGGCTCTGTGTGCAGGAGAGCTCTGAGATGGGACAACAGCACTACCTGGTCTCTGGAGTTTTGCGTGGGAGGAAGCTGTCTCCTGGCACTTGCCCCATCACCAATCACTTTAATTTCTCCCCTTATGCCACTGGTACCTTTCCAGCTGTTGCCCTAGTGCTGAGTCTGCATAAGTCCTAAGTCCTTTGCAGGCCCTTTAAGAGGAGTTTCCTGAGAATCCTCCAGTTTCTTCTGCAGCCCCAACCCCCACTGGTTTTTTAAGCTAGAAGTTATGGGGACTTACATTCTTGGCACTGGGACTTTGGGCTATGTGTTCTGGTCTGAAGCTAGGATCCCTCACTCCCAAGGTGTCCCTCCTGATTTTTATCCAACACGTGTGGGCTGTCCATTCTGCATCTCTGTGATTCTTTGTGCATCTCTGTGTCTCTGCCCCTCCTACTCATCTGGATGAGTGTGGCTCCTTTAAATCCTTGGTTGTTAGACTTCCATACAGCTCAATTTTCTGAAAAATTTGAGTGATACTTGTTTTGTAGTGTAGTTGTAATTTGCTGTAGTTGTGAGAGGAGGTGAAGTATGTTTACCTATGCCTCCATCTTGACTGGAAACGTTGTCTGTTTGGTATAGTGCACCAGCCTCATGGAATGAGTTGGGAAGTATAACTTCCTTTCTGTTTTCTGAAAGAGTTTGTACATGCTCAGCATTATTTTTTTTTCCTGAAAGTATTAGGTAGAATCACCAATATAGTCATCAGAGCCTGATATTTTCTTTATGGAAATTTTAAATTTCTAGTTCAGTGTGTTTACTTCTTACATGTATATTGGAAATTTTTATTTCTTCTTGAATTAATTTTGATATTTGATGTCAATTAAGTAGAATGATAAATCCTTTTCTTAAGTAATAAAGCCTATTTTGACCTTGGAACATTTAAAGTTCAGGATAGAAAGTGTAAGAGACCCAATCCAATGTTAGTATTCTTGCATTACAAAGTTCTGTGCTTGTTTCAGATTTTATGTTCTTGTACACTGAAAGGATTTGTTCTGCTAGAGTAGGAGAGAGAAAGTATTTAGCTCAGAAACTTCAAAACCTTCCTGCACTTAGGAGGTGAGTTTGGTTTCATTATCTCCTGTTGGCCACCAAGTAGAAGTACTAAAGCTATGTATGGGAGAGTTAGTGGGATTTAATGTAATGATCAATGACAAGTGTCTGTCAAAGTGGCAGCCACATGGTCAAGGCTGGCAGCAGGTGCCAAATGGGATTGTCCAGGCAAATCAGAACATAGGGTAACCCTGACTTTAGTGACAGCAAAGAAAAATGTGTGGGAACTTGCTCATGCCTCAGAATAAGGATCATCATTTAGTGGCTAAGTCCTGCATGGCAGCAGGCTGGAGGCATGATGATTTCTACTCACTGGGTCTCAGAAGTCCCAGTAGGAGTACATCCCATCTCTCCACTCTCTTTCCTTTGGAAATGAGCACACCATCCCCACAACCACCAAATAGAAGGGGGCAAAAACACTGGCATGGCTACCCCATAAGCCCTGTGTCCCTGGGACATGTTCTGAGCCAGGAGTAAAGGATTCAGGGTTTATAGCCAGTTTCCCAAAGAGCAGAGGGAAGCATGGGTATAGTAGGAAATGCTGCCCACTCATAGGGTCTCCTTCTCTTTGCCTAGGATGGAGGTGTCATCTAACTCAATACCATATGCAAAAGGCTCCAGAGATTTTACAGAAGGGCCATCAAACAGGGCAGTACAGGCTCTGAACAGGGAGGTAAGACTAGGGCTCTGTCCTGTGGAACCTCCTTCTCAGTCTCTGCCTGCAAGGTGGGCCTTAGTGTGGAGTCTCCTGGGGGTTCTGGGGCTTGGGTTTATATGTGTGACCCTGTCTTGATGAAGCTCTGGTCACAAACATACACAATGTGCAACAAGCCTGAGTGGAGGCTGTTTCTGCCCACAGTTGCTCATCCTTCCCTTATCCTTCAACCTCTAGGCACTGAGAGCAGACCCAGGGACCTGAGGCCTGCCTGAGTTGGGGGAGTGGGGCCCTGAGACAACCCAAAATGGGTAGGTAAGAGGGAGGCACAAAGAGTATCAGACAGGAAAGCTGGTGCCTGGGTGTAGGGTGGGCGGATGCACAGCCAGGAAGAGCTTGAAAATGGGGCTGGGGAGATGGGTAAGAACTGGTCATACACTGGGGGACATATGAAGGGGACAGGACTGACGAGACCCCTCTGGAGCCATGTGGGGGATAAGATGACACCGAGGCCCTTCCCATAGCCACTGGACATTGTGGGGCTAAGGGTAAGGCCTGAGCCTCCCCTACTCTGCTATTGAGAACAAGGCCAGGCTCCTGTATAGGGTATGAAACAGCAAGACAGGTAGTCAGTGCTGGGCCACGCCTCACTGTCACAGCAGGTAATGCTTATAAGGCTCTGGCATGATGGTCACCCTCACTTGCTCCCTGAAGCCTGAGGAGCCTCTAGCTTTGTTTGTATGGTTACTGGGCAACAGGAGCACTTCCTGAGAGGCAGGATAAGAGGGTGACAACCAAAGACAGTGAGACAGCAGGAAGTGGCACTGTGACCCAGGTACAGCCTCTTCCTCTGTGGAGCAAGAGTAGAATGGCCCTTGTCAGAAACTGACATTTGGTGTGGTGGGTGGGGGTGAGAAGGGTAGACAGTGGAGCAGGTAGATGGACAGGGAGGTGGGTGGAGTGGCTGGAAGGGGCATCCTCCTGGGTAGCAGGTGAGGCCAAGACTGAGGCGTGTGGCCTAAGCCCATGCCCCCATGTCTACACTCGGCTCACCCACAAAACCACTGCCAGGGAGTGCTGATCAGCATGGACCACACGTGAACCTTCAGCCTTGAACTGGAGGTGCTGGCTTGACCTGGGCCTACCTAGTCAGCTCTTCAGAGTTCCCTGCAGCCAATTTCCCAAGCCAACCCTGCTGGGCTATGGAAAAAGCACCTTTTGGGAACATATACCCAGTAAACAAAAAGGTGAGGTTTCCAGGGTAAAAGGCCCCCAAGATTCAAGAGTAGTAAGGTAGGAGGCAGTTAGATAAGCATGAGCACAGTAATATGGAAGGTCACCAGGGCGGAAAGCCCCAGGTACCTAGTTTTGCAATAGGCAAAACTAGGAAAGCAAGGACTCTGCACCCAGGGTGACCTTTCCTCCCCTAGCTTATCACTGTCATGGGATTTAGACCCCCTTAGAGGAAGAACAAGAGGCCAGAGAATAGCCTCAAATGACTCCCATATAATCCCTCACAAAACCACTCCCTTAAGCATTAAGCCCTCAAGACAATGAGGTTCTGACCCACATCAAATAATCTTAGTAACAAAGCCTTGAGTCTGTTCACCACAGAGATAGAGTTTTGGTTCAACTACTGATAACATCTAGGCCTCAGTTGAGTTTCAGCTCCAGGCCTAGAAAAGCAGCAAAACCAGAGACCAATGCCATGGCTGACCTCAGAACTAGCTGCATTGATTAATGACCTCCTGCCCTAGTGCCAGCCAGTTAGTGGAAACCACGACCCTGAAAGGACACACCTGGACGGCTGAGCTGGCTGAGATCCTCCTCTGGGACCTCCCTTAAGATCCCACCTTCAGAGAGGTGCGCACTCAGGCACTCGCTCGTGCCCTCTCTCTCTTTCTCTATCTCTCACCTGTGCCTTTCCCCATCCCTTGCCCCCAGTAGCATATATCCTCGCTTTCTTTCTCCTAAGTTCCAAGGGCCCTTCTTTTGCCTCTGCAACTTATTTTCTGAGCCCATTTCTTCTACCTCTGAGACTTTCCAAATAAACTTTTGCTTGTATATGAGTCTTGACTCTGAATTCTCTCTTAGCCAGAACTCAAGTGTTGAGATTACTGAACCAAGGTCCAATTACCAGTAACATTTGGGTGCTATTTTGACACTAACAGTGTCCTGCTTATATAGCCAACAAAGCTGTCTATAGCCCCCTTGGACACAAAGTTGTCCAAATCAAGAACAAACATAATTATAGCTTGCACCCTGTGTGGAAGAGAATCTATTCACTCTTCTGACCAAATGCCTTGACTAGCACTCAGCACACAGCCAGGTCCATGTTGGCCTGTTGACACACATGTCACCCACAAGAATGATCACTGAGCAAAACTTGGTCACATTTTGCCCAAGATGACTGGCCATTCACACTTGGTGAACTACACTGAGGGTGGGCTTAGCCCTTGAAATAGGAAGGTCATAGAATAGGTGCCACACACCCAGGCCAGGGGTTTCCAACCTTTTGGTGTCTCTGGGCCACAATGTAAGAAGAGTAGTTATCTTAGGCCACACATTAAATATACAAACACTAACAAAAACTGATGAGCAAAAATAGTTTTAAGTAAATTGACTATTTTGTGTTGGGCCACATTCATAACCTTCCAGGGCTTGGACACCTCTGCCTCTGCTTTCACTTTCAGAGGCAATTTTATCTTAGGTTCAAGTTTATAATAAAAAGAAGGAATGGAGTTTGTGGTCACACTTTCATCACAAATCATGGGGGAAAGAGCCATAGAATGTAGCTGGCAGAGGCTTAGGGTGAGCAAACTTGAGCTGTACATTGTAAAGGCTTTAGCATTCTTTCAAAGTTCTTATTAAATTCGCTGTTCTTCACTGGACAACAGAGATAGACACCTGTGCATTGCTTAGAAAGCTTCAGTGGCACAGGTCTCCACCTTCTCTCTGTTCTTCCAGCTCTTCTCCCTTCCCTGAGCACCACACCCCTTCCCCACCTCTGATGCCCCCTGGAATCCAGGTGTGCTCACTCTGCACCAATCACAGGTGAAGGACAGAGACTCCTGTGTAAGCATCTGTACTTTTAGCAGGGACCCTGACCAAGATAATGAGCAGCACAGAGAACAGAGGTAAGGATGGGTCAGTTCAGGTCCTTGACAATGGGGGCAAGCATGGGGTGAGAAATGGGGAGAGAGAGACAAACATTGCTACTTTGGTGGAGGAGTCCTTCAGAAGAGCCCCCCTCCACTCTAGACAACAGTAGGTGCTACTCCATTGTAGAATAACTCATAATCAATGTACTTCCACTCAAATGGCAACATAGGAATAAAAGTGTAAAACATGCCTAAGCCAAGATCAACAACATGGCTCAGGATATTACCAGGTGCTTGGGGAGGGGCTTCGACAAGCTGTTCCCTCTGGACAGGAGAGGTGGCAATGTTCGCTCTGCCCTGATAGCCATGGGGTCTGGGAAGACCTGTGTCTGGCTTCTGTCAGAGCTGTCCACCTGCAAGATGAAAGAGGAGAGAGCATGGCAGGCCATGGGTCACCTGCATCACCCAGAACCACTGTTGGTAGCAAAGGAGGCAGGGCTGGGACTCGGGCTGGGGTTGGGGCTGGCAAATGGCTCTTAGAGGGTATTATTCCACAGGGCTGAGGAACTGAAAGGGGCACTCAGCCACCAGCATCCTAGGTGTGGGCAGCTACCAGTCCCTCATGGCAAAAGGCAGCCTACAGTGATGCAGAAGATGGCTAAAGCCAAGATCAGGAGCATGGCCCAGGACATCGCCTGATAGAAGTGGCTTTAAAACAAGTCCAGCTTGTTTATAAAGGTGCAGAAACTCATTAGTAGACCCATCAGTATAAGATGAAAACTGGTGTTAGCACTGGGAACTTATCCTGGGAAACTGAGGTAGTTCAGGAAAAATAAACTTAGGTGGTATGATAAGGTGATATTTTTATCTGACAGAAATCCTCTCTGAAAATTCTTCCTGCAAATTCCACATAAGAACAGAACCAGAGACCACATTTCCACAGAGTTTTATGTTATTCCTTCTGTGGGGTCAGGGGCCCATGACCTCTGGGTATCCTGGTGTTGCCCAGGTATGGAGGCTGGGAAGGAACTGTGGCCCCTTCTGGCCAGTCAGGTGGGTAGAGGCCACCAGGAAAGAAAAGGACATGGCATCAGAGAGACTGCAGAGCATATGAGGGTATGGGAGAGGGGCTGAATGGTGCCCAGTTCAGAGTCCTTTGTTGTCCCTTCAGAATAAAATGCACAGAAAATGCATTTCTTTGGGAAGCGAAAGAGAGGTTGAAAAATTGTCTAAGACTTTCTTAGTTGAGAATCCTTTGGGAATTTTCCTAAGAGCAGATTTTGGCTGCTGTCTACTGATTTTGGTTATCGGCTCTGGTTCTCTGAGTGTGACATAGGTGGACATGGGTCACAGTGGCCCTTGTGCTGACATAGGTTTCATGAGACTCTCAGGGAGACCTGAGAGAACATCATGTTTATAAAACAAGACCAAGATGCCAAGGGCACAGAAATGTAATGTTAGTATAAAGCATGATTCCCAAGTAAAAACAACATGCAGATATAAGAGCCAAGTAACAGAAAGGACATAGCCCAAAATCAAATCCCATAATCTGGAAAGTGAAATCAAGGAATTATAGCAGATCTTAGAAGAGAGAGGTTAAGAAGTGTTAATTTTGAGAGATAATTTAAGTGACATGGAGAACAGAAGTTGGTGACACAACATTAATTGTTAGGGTTTCTGCAAGAGGCAATGGGGAGAGTGTAAGAGAAGAAACAAAGAATCAAAGTGAAGAGAATGCATGTTTAATTCAAAGAGATTTAAGACTTTGGACCCAAAGTGTGCTCCAAGAGCCAGACAGGAATAATGAAAAAAAGAAATAAGATTATATATAATATAGATGGATACCTCAAAGTTGTAAATGGCTTCAGATTTTGTAAAATTTAAAACAAAGTAAGTCTTCAAGTTCTGAGAGTTTTTTAAAATTCTCACTGGAAGGAATGTATATTGATTTTAGAGAGAGGAGTGGGGAGAGAGAGAGAGAGAAACAACATCTATGGGAGAGAGAATCATCAATCTGTTGCCTCCGATATGCACTCCAAACAGGGATTGAAACCACGTTTTTGGTGTGTGAAACAACTGGCCAGGGCAAGTTCTGAGAGTCTTTTGAACTTAAAATAGATGCAGCCAAACTATTGCTAAAGTGTGAGAGCAAACTGAAAGATCTTGAAATACGTGAGGCTCAAAGTACACCGAAAATGTTCACCCATTGAATCTGAAAATTACCCACAGCAGTGAGCAAATAAATCTACAATTATGTTGGAATCAAATCTACTAGAAAATCAAGTTGAAACAACAATGTCTGATGACAGAGCTATGAGTCAGAAGGCATAGTGAGAAAAAGATGACAAATGCCAAAACATGGCTCCAGGCAAATATACACTCACCACACCCACTTCCCCCGCCCTGTTTCCTGGGACACAGGTCTGTGGGCACTGGATGAAGTACAATGCTATCCCAGGCTCTTTGCTGGGCTCCCTCAGGCTCTGAGGTGGCCTATGGGATCTACTTGGATTCATCAGGAACAGGGCTGCATTGCCATCCCTGCCCTAAGTTTCTATACACCTTTATCCATTCCTGCCTCCAGGGTCTGCACTCACCTCCATTAATAAAAACCAAGGCTTCTTTTCACCCAGTTTGAAAAATGTGCAAAGGGGAAATGTGTATTATCTAGTTCAAATTCTCATCTCTTGGGAGACCAGATCATATTAGTTTAAAATAACTAGAACCTGGCTGTTAATAAATGTGGCACTTCCTAATTCCTTTTGGGGTGAAATGGGCCCATTTCTGAACCTGAATCATCGGTGTCCTACTAGATGTTAGACTATCTTTTTGGACCTCCAGAGGTCAAACTTGTTAGTCTCTTGGTGAGCACAGAAGTACAAATGAAGCACTTACCTCCCTTGAAGCCAAAACACACTCTTTCTTTTTCAGCTATCAGAGATGTCCTGACTGAACAAAAAAGCATACACACTTCAGCCCAGGCCCAAATGAAGAGGATCCAACCAGGACCTCAGAATCTTCCTGGTTTTCATGGCAACAACAGAGTTTAAGGTATCTCATAAGGCTCAATCCTCTAGGCAGGCTCATTGCCAGTAGCAGGGGAGGGGAGTAGGGACTGTAGCAGACCTTGTGGAGACTCTGAGGGTAAGGCACAGGGGGCCTCACAGGGGGTGGGGTGGTGGGCAGTACCACCCTTCAACACCTGTACTTGAGTCTGCTTTATGTGGTCCCCAGTTTCAACGAGAATGTTTCCTATCACAGCCCCTCAGTGGCAAAGCAGTTGATTTATGGCCACCCCCAGCTGCCTGACCTCTTGCTTCAACAGCTTATGGTGGCTAGTGAGTAGATTTCAACTTTCCTCATCACACTTGACCCCATCAGCTGTTTGTCCTCCTGGAGCTGAGACTCCCACTTTCTGTCCAGGGTGTGGATACTTCAGGGTCAGACCTGGGGACTGTGGCACAGACATGGCTATTCGGCCCATATGGCCCTGGGGGCTGCCCTCTTGGTGGCCACAGAAGGAGAAGAGTCAGGGAGTGAGGGATATGTGAACACCCTGTGCTGAGTTGGTAGTCACGTGACAGGCAGAGGGTTTGTTTTTTTAGCTTTTCAAACAGTAATTTGTTATAGATGCCATGATAACAATTTTTCCTCATTCCATTTCTTCAAATTTTGTTTCTTTTTGGTTAAAATACATCCTTTAATCTTTCCTTTAGTGAGAACCTTTAGATAGTAATGTTTCTTGACTTTTTTCTTTTTATTAAAAATTATTTTATTGCTTATGCTATTACAGTTGTCCTGGTTTTTTTCCCTTTGCCCCCTTCCACTCAGACCCCCACCATTGTTTATGTCCATGGGTCATGTGTATAAGTTCTTTGGCTACTCCATTTCCTATACAATAATTTACATCCCCATGGCTATTCTGTAACTACCTATTTGTACATCTTAATCCCCTCACTTCTTCACATATTCCCCTCCATGCCCCTTTCATCTGGCAACCATTAAAATGCTCTCTGTATTCATGATTCTGTCTCTGTTCTTCCTGTTTGCTTGGTTTGATTTTTAGACTCAATTGTTGATAGATATGGATTTATTGTGATTTTATTGTTCATAGTTTTGATCACCTTCTATTTCTTAAATAAATCCCTTTAACATTTCATATAATAATGGTTTGGTGATAATGAACTCTTAGTTTTTTCTCGCCTGGAAGCTCTTTATCTGCCCTTTGATTCTAAATGATAGCTTTGCTGGGTAGAGCAATCTTGGCTATAGGTCCCTGCTTTTCATGACTTTGAATATTTCATGCCTGTCCCTTCTAGCCTGCAAACTTTCTTTTGAGAAATTAGCTGACAGTTTTATGGGAATTCCCCTGTGGGTAACTAACTTCTTTTCTCTTGCTGCTTCTAATAGTCTGTCTTTATCTTTAACCTTTGGCCTTTAATTATGACATGTCTTGGAGTGGGCCTCTTTGCAACCATCTTGTTTGGGGCTCTCTGTGCTTCTTGTATTTGCCTGTCTATTTCCTTCACCAAATTAGGGAAGTTTTCTTTCATTATTTTTTCCAATGGATTTCCAATTTCTTGCTCTTTCTCTTCCTCTGTCACCCCTATGATGCTAATTCTGGACCTCTTGAAGCTGTCCCAGAGACTGCTAATAGTATCCACATATGTTGGGATTCTGTTTTCTTCTTCTTTTGATTGATTGTTTATTGCATCCTTATGTTCTAAGACATTTATCTGCTTCTTGGCTTCATGCACTTTACTATTGTTTGCCTGTAAATTGTTCTTTATTTCAATTAGTGGATCCTTCATTTCTGGCTGGGTATTTTTTATGCTGCTGAGGTCCTCACTACATTCCTTGAACATCCTTATAAACCAGTGTTTTGAACTCTATGTCTGATAGATTGCTTATCTCCATTTTGTTTAGCTTTTTTCTGGAGTTTTGATCTGTTCTTTCATTTGGGCCATGTTCCTTGTCTCCTCATTTTGGCAGCTTCCCTGTGTTTCTTTCTGTGTATTAGGTTGAGTTGCTTTGACTCCATGTCTTGGTAGTGTGACCTGATAGAGTAGTAGTCCTGTAGGGTCCAGTGGTACATCCTCCCCTTTCATTCATGCTGGGTGCTCGAGGTACACCCTGTGTGTGGGCTAAATACACCCTCCTCTTGTAGTTGAGCCTTTGTTGCTGTTGGCAGATCAATGGGAGGGATTTACCCAGGCCAGTCAGCTGCAAAAACTAGCTGTGACCACTGACCACCAACCTCTGCCCTCCATGGCGGGTCAGCTGTGCAGGGGCAGGGTGGTGGTTCTCTGACATGGTCTGTAGCTGGGTGCAGTGGCCCTGGGGTTTCTAGGGTGGTGCAAGCCAAGGTCAGCCTCCATCTGTGTTTTGCCTGGGGCTACCCTGCCTGACCTCTAAAGCAACCTCAGATGGCTGCTACTTTTACTGGGCTTGGAGATTCCCAGATGAAGCCAAACTGTGAATCTAGGCTGGCTGCTGCTAGTGCTGGGCCTGGGCCTCACTGAGGCCAGCTGTTGCTTGTTTGAGAGGATTTAGAAAGTTGTGAAGCATGAGCCAAGACTAACCATTCATATGGAAAAGTAGCTTGGGTGGGCTCATAAGTGGGGTGGAATCTCTGGGGATCTCAAAGACAGGTCAGACAGTGTTAGTCAGGTTGATGGAGTCTCAGATATGGAACCAGCTTGCTGGCTCTGGTGGAGGAGGGTTAACAAAGGGACAATGGCCTCTGCTCATCTCAATGCCTGACACATCAGTTTCCCCCTGGATTCCACTGGTGTCTTTCAAGCTGCTAACCCTGTGCTAGAGCTCAGAGGGAGTGAGTCTTAGTAGGTGAGTACGTGTGTGGGTTCTTTAAGAGGAACTGCCTGGGGCTCCAGAAGTTTCTTCCACTGACTCAATCCTTGCCTATATTTGTAGCCAGAAGCTGTGGGGACTTATCTTCCTGGCACTGGAACCTTGGGTTGGGGAGCCTGGTGTGGGGCTAGGACACCTCCCTCCTGAGATATCCCTCCCAAATTTTTATCCACTACACATGGGTGTGGGACCAACCCTTTTTGCATTTGCACCCCTCCTAATAGTCTGGATAGTACTAACAATCTGATAGAAAGAACTCACATATTGACAGTTTCTTTGTAAGCATATTGCAAGCACCAGCAGTTCCATTGTGCTTGTACAAGAAACAGCCTTGACCATGACTTTAGGTGACACATATCAGCCAACTGCAGGAATTTGCTTGGTACTGACCAGCTTCACGATGCTGACATTAGAGATCCATATCAGGACCAGCAAGGTGGACATACTACCTGCATGTCCACAGCCTCTTCCCCTGGACTCTTTGCTCTCCTTGTCCCTCTTGCTCCTTATAAAAACCCCTGCCTGCACTGAGATGGAAAGATGGGTTTTGAGATGAGAGTCCCTTATATTCTAGGTTGCTGGCACCTGAAAAAAAAACAATTTCCTTCACAACAGCACCTGCCTCTTGAATACTGGTTTTTGCATTCAGTTACATGAGCACTGCTGGGAGTCTGTGAAGAAGAAAAGTTTCTTTGTAGAACTTTAGAAGCTGAGTTTTAAGAATAGCCCAAGTGCTCTTCATAATATGAGAACTTTTCTCTGGTTCAGAAACCATCTCGTGGCTGCTAGGGGCTTACCACAGGGTCTCTATATGGGGAACTTTGACAGACAGGATGCTCACAGACTTCTTTCTTTTCTGCCAACCATTAGTCCTCCTGCCCCTCCTGCTAGGCAGAAACGGCCTCAGTTTTCTAATATGTAAAATGGGAATAATAATAAGCTACTTCAATGGTGTTTTCCTTTTGAGAACTGAGCCTTGATTATCTTTAGCTCTATTCTTGTCTACTCATGTGTCCTCATTTGAAATCTGAATCAACAGTTCTCAGAATAGTTCAGGTTTGTGTGTGTGTGGTAGGAGTGAAGTGGCAGGGACTTGTCAATGGTTTAGAACTTTGTGGAAAGTCTGGAGATGTCACATCAGTTTTCAGCACAAGTGTGAGAAGCTCAACCACAGAGCTGTCTTGTGAAGGCAGGGCTGGGGGAAGGGGAGGTTATGCCCATGAGTCTGCTCACAAGAAAGGTGATGAGAAGAAGTGACCATGAGGGAAAGATTTCAGGAGCCCAGGAAAAGAAGGGGCAGATTTCTTTTTGGCCCATAAGTCTCTGTGGAAGGGGAAATCACAAAATTGACCACTGTGTAATTGACCACAGGTATATCATATACCACTTTTCAAATAGTGGTGAGATAATGAAAAGAGAAAGCCAAGGAGACCACATATAACCTGAAACTAAGCCATGACTAACGAAAGTACCAGTTACTCTTGGGGAGTATCTAACTTACTTTTTGTTGGAACTGGCAGGTATAAGCAAAAACAGTAAGACCAAAGCATAAGTTACTTTGTGTGAAGAATAATTGAACATTCAGGATATTTTTTATTGACATTTATGAAAGGCTAAGTGCCAACTGAGGTCTCCCCACTGTGAGATTTGTTTAATGGCTGCATCCCTTTATTTACATTCTGTGGGAGGCCTCAGAAGTCTTTGATCACTCAGGACACAGGGAATCTCCTGGACAGTGTTGGTTCCCACACCAGCACTCCTTGAGCTCACAGATTCCCTCGAGTCTCAGTTCCCACAGTTGTCCTTATCCCTCTTCTCTGTACAAACCCAAATGTGGAACTCATCCCTTGTGTGTGAATCCCACACCCCAAAACCATTGCCCAAGATATTAGGTGTGTTACAAAATATTGCAGGTTCAGTGTCATAGGGGCTGAGAGTAGATGTGCTGATTGCACCTGCATGTTCCCTTCATCTTCTCCTTCTGCCTATTTCCAGGGCCCCTTACCCCAAGGCTGCCCTCCTTCACAGACATAATTTCTCTTCCCAACCTCACCACTCTCTCCCCACTCACTCACCTCCTCACTTGACTCCCCAATGGCCCCTTCCTCAGCCTCCCACTCCCTACTAAGGTCAAACCTTCCTTTTGCTCATTACAAACTCAATAATGTCCCTGCTAAAATAAATGGCTCTCTCCTTCACCAATTTCTATAAGTGCAAAGAAAAAGTATATTTCTCCCATCAAAAATATCAATTGTTTCATTTTTTTGCATATAGCTGTCCAGTTCTCTCAACACCATTTGCTGAAGAAGCAATTTTTACTCCATTTTATGTTGCTTCCCGCTTTGTCAAATATTAATTGACCATAGAGACTTGGGTTTATTTCTGGGCTCTCTGTTCTGTTCCACTGGTCCATGTGCCTGTTTTTATGCCAGTACAAGGCTGTTTTGATTACAGTGGCCTTGTAATACAGTTTGGTATCAGGTATTGTAATCCCTCCTACTTTGCTCTTCTTTCTCAAAATTGCAGCAGCTATTCGGGGTCGTTTATGGTTCCATATAAATTTTTGAAGACAAATACCATATGATCTCACCTTTAACAGGAACCTAAACAACAAAACAAAAAAACAAGCAAAATACAACCAAAGACACTGAAATAGAGAACAGGCTGATAGTGTCCAGAGGGGAGAGGGGAGGGAGTTTCAGGGGAAAGGGGAAAGGTTTACAGGAACAAGTATAAAGGACACATGGACAAAAAACTAGGAGTGAGTGGAAATGGGAGGGAGGTGGGGAGGGCTGGGTGGGCGGGCTCAGTTGGGAGTAAAAGAAAATTGTACTTGAACAACATTGAAAATAAAATTAAAAAAATAATTAAAAATAATAACAAAAAATAAAAAGAAAAAAAGAAAATTTTCAGCATGGAAAAAATATATCAATTGTTCCCCCTCTATATAGAATGCAGAACAAAGAAAACAGGTATTCATTTTGAATAGGCAAATTTTTTTCTGTTTCTTCAGTAAGTAAAAAGCAAATACTATTTAAAAATGCAACAACATATTAATTGTTCCTAAAGAACACTTGCTGTGCCATATTCACCTTAACATAATGTTAAGACCTTTGCTCTTTCTGTCTCCTTAAACCTGGCCCCTTCCTTCCCACACCTGCTCTTCCCCTTCTATCTCATCTCAGGCAGTGTCCTCTTCTGCTCTCTTCTTCATCCATCAGAGTGCTCTCGCTTAAGACAAACTTAGGTACTGTAAGTTTAGTACCTAAGTTTGCTTCTATGTAGTTTATTGTTTCAGGTCTTATATGTAGGTCTTTGATCCATTTTGAATTAATTTTTGTACATGGGGACAAACTGTAATCTAGTTTCATTTTTTGGCAGGTGGCTTTCCAATTTTCCCAGCACCATTTATTGAAGAGAGTTTCTTTTCTCCATTGTGTGCATTTGGTTGTTTTGTCAAATATCCATGTGGGCATACTACTGGGCTCTCAACTCGGTTCCATTGGTCTGTGTGTCTGCTTATGGACCTTGGTCTTAGAGAGGTTTTTTATGAATTTGGCCTCAATGGCAAGGGAAGTAAAGGCAAAAATAAATAAGTGGGACTACATCTAACTAAAATCTTCTGCAGAGCAATAGAAACCATCAAAACCCCCCAAAAGTCAACCAACAAAATGGGAGATTTTTGCAAATGACACCTCCTGTGAGGGGTTAATATCCAAAATATACAAAGAACTCATGCAACTCAACAACAAACAAGCAATCCAATTAAAAAAATAAACAGGCAGAGGACCTGTACAGAGACCTCTCCCAAGAAGACATACAGTTAGCCAACAAATATATGAAAAGATGCTCAACTTCACTAACTATTAGGAAAATGCAAATCAAAATACTATGAGATACCAACTCATATCTGTTAGAATGTCTATTATCAACATGATAAGTAAAAACAAGTGTTGGAGAGGTTGTGGAGAAAAAAAGAACTCTCATTCACTGCTGGTGGGATTGTAGACTAGTACAGTCACTATGGAAAACAGTATGGATATTCCTCAAAAAATTAAGAATAGACTTACTATATGATACAACAACCCCCTCTTCTAGCTATCATCTGAAAAGTTGAAAACATTTACTTGCAAAGATGTATAGCCTTTTTTTTGTAATAGCATTTACAGTGATGAAGACCTGAAAACAACCAAAGTGTCCATTGATAGAAGATTGTATAAAGAAGATCTGGTACATATATACAATGGAATATTAATCAGCTTTAAGAAAAGATGAAATACTGCCATTCATGACAACATGAATGGATCTTGAGGATATTATGTTAAGCCAAATAAGTTGGATAGAAAAAGTTAAGAACCACATGATTCATTCAAATGTGGGATATAAAACTGAAGGCAACAAATAAATAAAGAAGAGAAACAAACAAAAGCTCATAGACAGAGACAACAGTATGACAATTACCAGAGGTTAAAGTGGGTGGAGCACATAGTAAGGGAAGCCAATTACATGGTGACAGAAGATTTGATTTGGGTGATAAACACATGATGCAATATTCAGGTGATGGATTATAAATGGAAAATTTGAAACCTATATAATTTTATTAGCCAATGTTATCCCAATAAATTTAATAAAAAATATCATTTTGCCAACTCCCAGATTATGTCTCCCCCAATGACAACCACCTGGTCTCCTATACTCGTCATCCTATTTATTTTTTTGTACTCTTTGCTTCATTATTTCACACATTTTTGTCTTCTTGATTTCAAAAGGACTGCTTAAGGCTACAATAATTTTAAGCCTTGAGGTCTCCTACAAATACACACACCGGCAGTGGTGTGTCCTTGAGTAAATGACCCCACTGGTCCAAGTGTCAGTTTCCTCACCTATAAAATGGAAGTGAAAATAATACCTTCCTCATAAGTGATGCTGTGAGGATTAAAAAAGATTATATTTCGAAGCGCTAAGCACAGTGTTGACACATGGGAAAGTCTCAAAAAATGTCAGCTTTTACTATGCCGTGGTTGATGATCAAGATGGAAGGCATGGGTTAAGCCAAGAAGAGGGAGAAAATTGATCAAATCAGTGAACTAATTGATTGGCCAAGCAAGGGAAAACACATCAGCTTTGGCAGTTATCTGAATTATTGTAGATCAGAAAAAAAACCTGGTTATAAGCTTTACTTTTTAGCTTGTCAGTTTTTGATGGCTTGTTTTGCAGACTATATAGTTTCTTGAGAGATTGTTCTAGCCACAAGGAGAAGCACAGTGTGTCCCCTCTGCAAAGACCACACTTGAGCAATTGTAAGAATAGGAAATGAAGACAGTGCTTAGTCCACTGAAATGGAAGGGGAATTCTTTCACAGGTCATTGCAATTCCCCAAATTGGAAACTTGAACAAGTAGCCAGAAGGTTCAAAGGTGGCCTCTGCTTGTCAACCCATGGCAGCCTGTCTGGGTTTCACACAATCTGATAGACTCTGAGGGTATCACTCTGAGTTTCTGCTGTGGCCAGGCTAGCATGTTGCTCCTGTCCTGACTCATAAAACCACTCATGACCTTCTGACTCACCAGCACCTTTTCCTGCAGCTTCTCAGTACAAGTCCCCTCCCCCAAGGGCTAGACAATGGCAAAATGATAACCAACAATTATTAAACATGTACTAGGTATGAACTGCTGTGTTATTATGTCATAATAGCACCCCTATGAGGTGCATACATCCATTGTTCCTTTTTTACTGAGGAGGGGACCAGGCAGTGACATTTGGGTAAATCACCCAAGATCACGTTTTGTAAGTAGTAAAATGCAAACACAAGTTCCATGGCTCCAAAGTCCACATTCTTACTATTGAATAATGGAGAGTGAGCAGATCACAGCCCACATAAGTTAGGGTTAGGATCAGTGTTAGAATTGACAGGTTAAATAAGTGCCTATGTGGTGTGATTTGAGAGATACAAATGGCTCTTTATTTAAAATAAGCAAATGACAACTGAAATGTCATCCATATTTTCTGAAATTCCTGTATGGCTCATTTCTTTAGATCAATATCTGAAGACCCTATGCAAATGTTGTCTGCTCACAAAAGAAATGATGTCTATTAAATATGTACTATGTGTCAGGTAACTGTGCCAGGGCTCCTGGGTGACTCTTCAGCACATCAGAATTTGAGAAACTCTGCTCTACGGGACATCTCCAGACTCTGCTCCAAACATTACCTCATGTAGGTGACCAAAACTCTCTGTTTTCATTCCTGAACTCAACACTCACTCTTCTGGTAATCTTACAATATATCTAACCAGCCAGCCTCAACCTCAAACCTTTTTTTAAAAATTGAAGCCATATTATCTCTGAGTTCATTCTAGTCAATGTAGGCCCTATCTTTCCGTCACTTGAGCTGAAAAACTCAGTCACCCTGAGTGCCCTACATGGGGATACTCACTCACCCTACATGGCCATAGTCAGAGTCTCTTGACTTCAATTTTATTTTCTCATCTGCAAAAATGGGAACAATAGTATTTCTTTTAAAGAACTTTTGTGAGGAATAGAATTAACAAATATAAAGTGCTTAGTACATGACCCTTGACAATGGTATTGATTGTGTATTTAGTTTGTTCCCTATCCTACAAAGCATTGTACACCTTTACTGTGATCATCTCCTGCAGCTATTTGTACCTCCCTTAAAGAGTTTATCTTTCTTTGCCATGTTTTCTACTTATTTCAAGACATTTGTCCTGTTGACTAAACTTCAAGCTTCCTGGCTCTGGGACTGTTTCCCACTTACCTTTGTATCTATTGTAGAAGCTAGCACAGTGCCCAACACACTCATGAAATGTTGGATTTGCTAAATTTGAGGAGGAAAAGGAGCCTCACATAGGTGTTGAGCACAGGGGGGTTGTCCTTCGAGGCACTGCAGAGGGGACCTCCAGGACAACTAGGGGGAAGCCTGAGAATAGTATACACCTGACAAGACACAGAGCAGCTTACAATCAAGGGTTATCTTCAGTTTGCCCACCTAAGGGTGGTAAGAGGCATTCTGCAGTGTAGTGTGATATGCATGAAGAACAGAACCTTCAGTCACCCAACTTTAAGTTCAAATTTGGGTTCTGCCCTAAGTAGCATTCTGAGTCTCAGTTCACTCTTCCATAAGATTAATAAGAGCAACATTACTAATTACAGAGGATTTTTGAGAAGATTATGTGGATGTGAAGTGCAAAAATATGACTAAGAGATTAAGGGAAAATGACCAATGGGCAGAATTAACCTAATTTCTAATCCCATAGAACCCCACCATCTCTCTGATTATAGGAAATTCCCCTCATAGTCTCTGCCCTCCCATGGGCTATTAACACAGATGCAAACCACTGGAATGATGGTCTACATCATGTGTCAAAACCATCTGCATTCACATTCCCTTAGGGCAAGAGACACAAGTCTGTTCTCTGTGACTGGGGGTGGAGCCATACATGGCACATGGGTTGTCATCCACAATACTTAGAGCCCAAAGAAAGCTGAGAGTCCTACAGTGATTATTGCCAAGTTAACACTGAAGGAAACTTCAAATCCAGACTTGTCTGACTCCAAAACCCAAGCTCTTTTCTTGAGGCCATATTTCAAAGGTGAGGAAGACATAGTCCCAATTCTTGGGAAGCTCCCAGTCTAATGTCCACTTTTTTTTCCTTTTTTTAAAAATATACTTTATTGATTATGTTATTACAGTTGTCCCATTTTCTCCCCTTCAGTCCCCTCCACCCTGCTCACCCTCTCCCACCCACATTCCCTCCCCTTTAGTTCATGTCCATGTGTCATACTTATAAGTTCTTTGGCTTCTACATTTCTCATACTATTCTTACCCTCACCCTTTCTATTTTCTACCTACCATTTATGCTACTTATTCTTTGTAACTTTTCCCCCTCTATCCTCCTCCAACTCCCCTGTTGCTAACCCTTCATGTGATCTCCATTTCTGTGGTTCTGTTCTTATTCTAGTTGTTTGCTTAGTTTCTTTTTCTTTTTGTTTTAGATATGGTTGTTAATAATTGTGGGTTTGCTGTCATTTTACTATACATGTTTTTTATCTTCTTTTTCTTAGATCAGTCCCTTGAACATTTCATAAAATAAGGGATTGGTGATGATGAACCCCTTGAACTTGACCTTATCTGAGAGGCATTTGATCTGCCCTTCCATTCTAAATGAAAGCTTTGCTGGATAGAGCGATCTGGGATGTAGGTCCTTGCCTTTCATGACTTGGAATACTTCTTTGCAGCCCCTTCTTGCCTGTAAGGTCTCTTTTGAGAAATCAGCTGACAGTCTGATGGGAACTCCTTTGTAGGTTACTATCCCCTTATCTCTTGCTGCTTCTAGGATTCTCCCCTTCATTTTCACCTTGGCTAATGTAATTAAGATGTGCCTTGGTGTGTTCCTCCTTGGGTCCAAGTTCTTTGGGACTCTCTGAGCTTCCTGGACTTCCTGGAAGTCTATTTCCT
>CM052542.1:91547803-91566347 GCA_028533065.1 Trachops cirrhosus | reverse complement strand
GGTGCGCACTCTCTGGGTCCTGAGGGGCGCCCACTTCTCCTACCTCTGGGGCCTGGGCCTCACAGGTCCCGGGGAGTGCCTGGGCTTTTTCGGGTTCACGGGTGCTCACTCTCTGGGTCCCAAGAGGCGCCCACTTCTCCTACCTCCGGGGCCTGGGCCGCACCGGTCCCACGGAGCGCCTGTGCCTTTTCCTTTTTCAATGCTGTGGTTTCTGAGAATTTCACCAAACCACGCTCTCTCCTCAGGTTTTTCAATGTCCGCTACAATTTGCGATCTCCTATTTTTATTTATGGCGTGATAATGTTGGCTCTTTGCTCTGTTCCTACCTAAATGACTCAGATTTTTTCCCCTGGTTGTGGGAGAGTAGAATCTGCTGCATCCTACCACGCTGCCATCTTCTAACTCCTGGACATTTTTTTAAGGCAGCAATTTTCAACATTTTTCACCTCATGACACACATAAAATAATTATTAAAATTCTGTGGCACACTGAAAAATTATTTTTTGCAGATCTAACAAAAAATAAATATAATTTTGATTCATTCACACTGGACAACTATTGTTATGTTGCTTATTGTCATTTTTTAAATTTGACAATCTAAGGGAGGGGTGTCAAACTCATTTTTACTGGGGGCCACATCAGCCTTGTGGTTGCCTTCAAAGAGCTGAATGTAACTTTAGGATTGTTTAAACGTAACTACTCCTCAATAGTGAAGGGAGAGCTCAGTGCTGTCACTGGGCTGAATGAAACAAGATGGAGGCCAGGTACAGCCCGCGGGCCTTGTGTTTATTGCCTGTGATCTATGGGAAAGAAGGTCAGTGCCCCTAACTAAAGAGTCAGGTACTGCATGTTTTAAAAATTCTTGCCGCACACCATTTGAAAATTGCTCATTTAAGGTGAGGAAGTCACATAGTTCTGTGTCTTGTTAGGGTAACTTGAAACATCAAATGAAAGCAGAGAATGGCAGGGAAAGGATCTTGGAGAATGGAGTAGATAAAGACCTGTAGGGTTTCTGTAGCTTTTATTAATGGGAGAGCAATTAGAAAGGAGAAGCTTAGATTCTGTAGGGCCTTTTATACTTTGGTATAAGATCAAATCCACTATACCCTTATATTCATTTTTGTCTTTAGAAAGTTTTTTCTTACTCCTTTATCTCCTGTTTTAATTTATAAAAACAACTATTTTAATTTAACTAGGGAAGTTTAAAGTTTTTGTACTGAGCAATAAGGCTATATTTAATTTTCTCATCAGTTATTTTGAGAGTAGGTTAAAGAGCATTCTTTTAGCTTCTTTCTCTGTTTCTCACATGCAGTAATGAATTATAATTGATGGTGAACTTCCATAGAGGAAGCAGTCAATCTATGACCAGAGTCTTATTATATGTGTTCGAATAATATTTTACCTTCAGGGCAGTGATGGTCTCTGTGACTGTTAAATGGTTAAAGGAGCAGAACGGCCAAGGAGAATGTTAAGCTGATTTATTAGTTAGTTCAGATGTTCTTTATTTTGGGGTATTGTTTCCCTTCTAGATTATATCTACCTGGTCATTTTTTTGCTTGAAAGATCATTATTTACTTGTATTTCAAGACTATAAACTTGCCTTAATTAATCTTTGAAGGTCCAGGAACTTTAAAGCAAAGTACTATTTTATATCTATTGCTACATGGTTTATTTTTATTAGAAGAAAAGGACCCTAATACAACTATAAATTTCAGGCAAAGTCTTAGTGTTATATAGCTTTATGCATAAAATATTAAGTTGTCAAATATCAGATGCTTATCATATAAAATATATTTTTGAACAGATTAAATTTATAAATATGGGGTTATTTTATCTAGTTAAGAACTTGTATCTATTTTATTAAAATTAGTCAAGCCACAAATCATATATATATATTTCATTTTCTGTGAATCTACATTCTCTTGGCCTATGGAATATCTGTTTGTTGTTTGTTTGTTTGTTTATCCTCACCTGAGGTTATGTTCATTGATTTTAGAGAGAGAGGAAGGGGAAAAGGGAGAGAGGGAGACAGATAGAGAGAGAAACATTGATCGGCTGTCTGCCTCCTGTATACATCCTGACCAGCAATTGAACCCATAAGCCAGGTATATGCCCACAGGGAATTGAGCCTGAAACCTTTTGATACATGTGACTCTGCTCCAACCAACTGAACCACCTGGCCAAGGTGGCCTATTGAATTTTTTAAAGAAACAAATACATTTATTTCCTCAAGCTTGTTTATATTTCAACAATGGTAGGTAAACAAACTTACTGTTTGCTAACAAACCAATATTAGGATCAAAGACCTAAATGTAAGATATACAACAATAAATTAGATAGAAGAAAACTTAGGTACTAAATTTATGGACCTTGATCATAGAGAACAATTTTATGAATTTGACCTCAAAGGCAAAGGAAATAGAGGAAAAAATGGGACTATATCTAACTAAAAAACTTCTACACATCAAAAAACAAACAAAAAACTCCACTGTCTTGCAGCCTGTGAAGGCCTGGCAGGTCCACTCTAGATTCGGGCAGATGGAAGAAAATGTGTGCATTTCAAAATGTGATCTGTGGGATGCTTGACGTGCCTTTATTCAAGGGTGGTTGATCCACGCATGCTGCAAGCTGCATGTGTCTCCCAACAGGGAGCCTCTACCTCTTTAAATACTACATTCAGACAAAGCTGGCAGAAAGCCAGGATATTGTATAACATAGCATGATTCTGTGCATGCGAGCCCACTTAATGTTATGGGAACCATTTATTGGACCCAGTCTCAAGGCTATGAGAACATTCCTTTTGAGGCCCATTCAAGCTTCTGGGAAAACTGCTTCATTTAGTTGTCTAAACATCTGGGTGAGGGCACCAGACTGCCTCTGTTTCCCCTATACCCAACAACAAAACAAAAAGGTAACTAACTGAATAGGAGAAAATATTTGCAAATAGCATCTCTAACAAGGGGTTAATAACCAAGATATATAAAGAACTCATATAACTCAACACCAAACAAACAAATAATCCAATTAAATAAGTGGGCAGAGGACTTGAACAGACACCTTTCCCAAGAAGACATACAGTCAACAGATATGAAAAGATATTTGACTTCACTAGCTATTATGGTTAGAATGGCTATTACTAAGAAGACAGATAATAACAAATGTTGGAGAAGTTGTGGAGAAAAAGGAACCCTCATTCACTGCTCTGGGAAATATAAACTGGTGCATTCCGTGGAAAACAGTATGGTGGTTTCTCAAAAAATAAAGACTAGAATTTCCATAGGACAGAGCAATCCCTCTTGTAGGTATCCATCCTCCAAAACTCAAAATCATTTATTCACAAAGATGCATGTACTACTATGT
The DNA here is from genome assembly GCA_028533065.1 of Trachops cirrhosus. Taxonomy (NCBI): domain Eukaryota; kingdom Metazoa; phylum Chordata; class Mammalia; order Chiroptera; family Phyllostomidae; genus Trachops; species Trachops cirrhosus. The sequence continues at coordinate 91,562,987 of CM052542.1, read as the reverse complement.
TTATTGCAGCATTATTCATGGTGGCCAAGACATGGAAACAATCAGTGTCCTTTGATAGATAATTGGATAAAGAAGATTTGGTACAAATACACAATGGAATACTACTCAGCCATAAGATGAAATACTGCCATTTGTGACAATGTGAATGAACCTTGAAAATATGCTAAGTGAAAAAGTCAGACAGAAAAAGCAAAGAACCATATGATTTTACTCACATGTAGGATATAAAGCAGACTCAAGGACACAACAGTGTGGTGGTTAGCAGAAGGAAAGGGTTGGGGGGGCAATAAAAGGTAAATGGGGCCAAATATATGGTGACAGAAGATGATTTGACTTTGGCTGGTGATCATATGATACAATATACACATCATGTATCATACAGATCATGATTCATAGACAGTGTGCATGTATCATGTACTCTTGAAAACTATATGATCCTATTAACCAATGTCACTCCAATAAATTTTGTAAAAAATTAAAAAATCAAACTAATGTTAAATATAAACAGAGATTACATTTATAAGCTGATTAGCATTTAGTGACTTTTAAAGATGTTATTTTCTCAGACAACCTTTTTTATTTCAGGAACTCATAAATGAGTTATTGATGAGTTTATAATACCATTTAAATTGTACACAGTAGCCTTGAGTAAACTTGGAATGATTTTCACAGTGCTTGTATATAGTGTTTGTATACTATATGCTTTCATTATTTTGTAGATATTTATGCCCAGCAATAATCTAGTTGATATACTTTACCTTCTTTAATTTTCTTAATTTAAACTTCCCACTATTTAAGCAATCTTCTTAGAGAAACATAAAAAGTGTTTAGTGTGGGATGATGGTTGTTTTTGACAACTACAAGTATAGCTGTAAGTTTTATAAATTATAACAATTTGTTAATGTATAAGGTGCTATTGTATATATAATTTCTTGAGTTTCCTATAACACTTTATTCAAAATATACTTAATCACTCACCCTTTTATGGTGAGTTTGTAGAGAAAGAAATAGTTCTCTGACTGCAGATCTTTCTTTTTCTTTGTTTCTTTTCATAATACACTAGGCCATCAAAGCATATATCTTAAAGGTAATAAAATTGAAAAGTTATAAGAGTGTTCCTGGATATTGTACCCTTACACCAACTGTAGTGCTAGACTGGAAGAATTAGTCTATAGTTGGTTCTGGATCTGACATATTAGAACAGAAGGTCGGCTCTTTGAGGAACACTGTTTCCCATAGTAAAACACTGGACATTTTATTACTCAAAAGTCTAGCTCTACAGCAGAGTAGAAATCCTTGTCTTATGTCTCCAAGACCAAGTCATAGACACTGATACTTGGTGGTCAGCCTTAGTGGCTGATTTGTATTTGCAGCACCACCAAGAGGATTCCTGTCCCTGTCAAGTTAGGCAATTTTGTTCCCATTTGAAGTGGGAATAGTACAGACTGAGGGTTCATTGTGACTGCTAACATTGGAATCAGAGAAAGCTCTTCACAGAATTGTCACTATTCTGTTTGTCATCATTCTTGTTTTCATCCCTTCTTTTATGTAAATGTTTTTGAAAAAGGAATCATTTCCTCATATAGGTTCTTTCTGCTCATTAAATCCTACTAATGAACTATCTGCATCATATTCTTTTACTGTGGCACAAGAAATATTTTGTTGGATGTTATGGTGCTCTCTTCATGGTAGCTTTTTAATGTTTAGGGAGGCATCTTCACCATCCTTTCTTGAATTTGTTTATATATTGTTTTTAAGCTGAATATACTTATGGAAGTATCTGGAGTGGTTTATGTTTCAGATGAAAAAATAAGTGTCATCCTAGGATTTTCTTTACAGGTATACTTTTTCTCATAATAAAAGGATTAAATATGTTCTTTTAAAAGGATACTGTTTTTAAGAAGGATGCACTCCTTTTTAGTCCAGATATAACTGAGATCACAAGCATTCTGCAAAGCTACTTTTAAACTTTTACAATCTAGTTAGCAGGCATGCTGGATAAATGAAAAGCATTTTACTTAGTCTTTTAAAGAAAGAAAAGTTATTGGCGGTGAGGTGGCAGCAGAGTAGGAGAATTTATTTCATATTACCTCCCAGAACCAAACTGAAAATAAAACTAAAGAAGGGAACAGCCACCCAAAATAAACAACTGAAGACCACCTGAAGAGGAGATACTTAACCAAGGATGGGCAGAAATCACCTTGAGACTGGTGGAAATGGCAGGGATGCATAAAAGGCCAACAGTGCTTTCACGGGCAGTGGGCCTAGGTTGCCACATGACTGTAGGAGCCTCCTTGGGAGAAGAGTAAAGGCTGGACCTCAGACCAGACTCCTAAGCACAGAGCACCAGTGCTGAGATCACCTACCCACACAGCATCCAGCACTGAAAGGCCACGGGTTTTTTGCCCACTAGAGAAAGACGGAGTTCACTGAAGACAAAGCCACCTTTTTTTTTTTTTCCCCCCTGTGTTTTGTTCTAAGTGGCCAGCATTCAGGTTTGGCATTCCCAGCCACTCACCTTAGGCTTGGGTGAAGGGAGGGCAGCACAGTCTGGAGTTGTGCGAGGAGGGTCTGGAATGGGAAGCTTGGGGGAGAAGCGTGGAGGACGGATGCTGGGTTCCCAGTGCAACACCATAGTTCAGCAGCCACTTTTTTCTTGAGAAGAAGAGCAAACCCCTCGCAGGGGAAAAACAATTATTCCACCCTTCAGGAAACCTCTTGCCCCACCATCTGGAAACTTCCTACCCTCATTCTCTGGGGTCCTGCTCACCCTATCCTCTGGAATCCTGCTTGTCCCTGCATCATATTAACATTTCTTTCTTTCTCTCTTTCTTTCTTCCTCTTTCTCTCTTTCTCTCTCTCTCTCTCTCTCTTTCTTTCTCCCCCAACCTACTTCTTTTCCCTTGCTAAGGACACAGCAACATAGGTGGGCTCAGGGGTGTTAGAGATTGGCTTTAGGGCATGGTCACTCCATACCCTTTCCTGGGAACCAGACTGGAACTTTCCTTTCATGGATTAGATTTGCCCTACCAGTTTCCAGCAAACCCAAACTCTGGGCTCTGGAGACCCTACTCCCTATCCTACAGGGGCTTTGCCATGCCAAGTTCAGGGAAATAACCTGGGACAGACTCAGACATGTGATGAGGGTACAGTGGAACACATCCACTATCTTCCCTAAAGTCTCAGTGGCACCTCCCATAGGAGATCTGGGGGTCTCATCCTCCTGATTCCACCAGAAGCCCTCTCTGTGGCTAGACTGAGACTAATGGCAAGAGAGCAGGCAAAGGCAGGTGGAGGCAGTTCCTGCAGTGTTTTTGGTTATCAGTTGACCCAACCCTTGGCCCACTGCTGATAAAACACCATTACTTACAGAGAAGTGAGGCCCATCTCAGATATAGCCAAGCATGGAGGAATCAGTCACAAACTGTGGATTGCTTGTGTCTTCGAATAGGCTTCCTAGAGCTAGATATGGACAGCATCTGACATTGGCTTGTACCAGCTTCAAACGACATCAGAGTCAAATCCAGAGGGAGAAAGCAAGCAAGCAAGCACTAAACTCTGTTGAGACAAATTCTACTTTTTTCCTTTTCATTATTTTTGTTATTTTTTCCTTCACATAGCTTTTTATCATTTTTTCTTCAGTTTTTTATTTTTTCTCTATTTTTTCTTTTAAGTCTCACATTTTACTCTTCCCTTTTATTACTCTATTTTGCCTTCTTCCTTCCTTTTCTTATTTTTCAATTTTAATTTTCTCCTTTCTTTGTTCTTTTGTGGTGATTTCATGTTTCTATTCATTATGTTATGGTTTTTCCTCCCTCTATCCTCAATCATTTTTCTTTCTTTTGGACTTATTGTATTCTTGTTTTTCTTATAATATTCTATTTTCACTTTTATTATTTTTTGCTCTTTTATTATTAATTTTGCTCTTGTTGATGGGAGATATTTCTGCTTGTGTGGGTGTTTGTCTTCTGTGTTGTTCTGCTTTGTTCTATCTGCATTGGTACAACAGAATTCAAGACATGGTCAAGGTTGAGCCTCTCAGTCAGCCAGCCAGAGGGGAGAACCCACCAACAAAACAGGCCAACAAAAATCAAGGCCAAAATACAACAGAAGAACCCGGATAAATTGCACGAGGGGCATTCCTAGAGCATCCAGCCAGGAGTTCAAAGGAACTGCAACACTGAGTCTCACATGACACCTACTACATAAGACCACCCAAGAAGACAGGGAATCAAACCAGATCTATCTAAAACATAAACAAACAAACAAAAAAACTCCAGCTAAACTAAAAGACAAAGAACCCCCAAATGAAAGAAAAGGAGGAATCCCCAGAAAAAAAGTGATAACTGGAATTGATAAATTGCTTGTTTATTAATCTATCAGAGTTCAAATCAATGGTTTTAAGGATGCTCAAGGAACTTAGTGAGAATAAAAAGGAACTTAGAGCTACACCAGCATCAAAAGGACATAGAAACCATGAATAAGAATTAGTTGAAAATAAAGAATGCAATATCTGAAATGAAGAATACAGAGGAATTAAAAGCAGACTAGATGTAGTAGAAGATAGAATCAGCAATTTGGAAAACAACATGGAAAAAGAACACCCAGTCAGAGCAACAAAATGAGGAAAGACTTAAAAAGAATGAGGGTGGTTTAAGGGAACTTTGGGACAACATAAAATGTAACAATATCTGTATCATAGGGATACCAGAAGGAGAAGAGAGTGAGCAAGGGATAGGAAAGCTGTTTGAAGAAATAATGATAGAAAACTTTCCTAACCTGGTGAAGGATAAATTCATACAAGTTCAGGATATTGGGATACAATTTTGGTAAATCTGGTACCTACCCATAAGGTAAGTAGCAATATATACTGAAATATGTAAAAAACCTGTTAATGTTGAGGTTCAGATTTTGTGCTTATGTTCTAAATCCAATTTAACTTGCTTTAACTTTCATTTTGAAGAATCTGTTTCACTGATTATTATTCATAAATATTAGTTGTGTTTAATGTTTAATGAACATTATGTACTTTTTAGTCACTAATTAAATGCAAAGAAGAAATAATAAATTAATTAGTCACTAATTAAATAAAAAGAAATAATAGATTTGTTTCATATGATAAAATATCTGTAATAACTCAATTTTGTATACAAGGTTTGTCTGGAAAAAATTCAGCCATTGCTAATATAATGAGAACAGTTTGTGTGACATCGATGTAACCTGGCAGCCAAGGAGAGTGGACTGGGATGTGCATGTGTGAACAATGATGACTTCACTGTACTAGTCAGTGGGGGTGGTAGACACTGTTGAGTGAGCATGTGTACTGTGTGACCATCACATTCAAAATGACTGAGGGAGTATAACAACGAATCTGCATCAAATTTTGTGTTAAGCTTGAACATCCTACATGGAAACTATTCAGATGCTTCAGAAGGCAGCAGCTATGGGCCACTGGTGACTGGCAGTTTCATCGTGACAACATGCCCACTCATGCATCATGTCTTGTGCAGAGTGTTTTGGTAAAACATCAAATCACCAGATGACTCAGCCCCTTATAGCCCAGATTTGGCACCTTGTGACTTTTGACTTTTCCCAAAAGTTAAATCACCCTTGAAAGGGAAGAGATTACAGACCATTGATGAGATTCAGGAAAATATGCTGAGGCAGCTGATGGTGACTGGGAAAACTGTGCCAGGTCCCAAGGTGCCTACTTTGAAGGGGACTGAGGTATCATTGTCCTATGTACAATGTTTCTTACATCTTGTATCTTCTTCAATAAATGTCTCTATTTTTTATATTACATGGCTGGATATCTTCTGTACAGACCTTGTAAAATATGTTTTAACAAGTGAGCTAATAGCCACTTAGATGTTATTCATATAGCTTTACATGTTGGGAAATACTGTGACCAAGTAGGGCCTAGTGTAGATAAAGAAAGGGGTGAAATTAAAAGGGAAGTCTCTGTTACTTTGGAGAAAAATGATATGCTGATGACTGTTATTTGCCTGGATGATGTTAATCAAGGAGAATATGTGAGTTTTTGTTTGTGTGTTCTGTTCTTTGAAAATCACTGGCTTTTAAGTAAGCAGTAGGACATGGGGTTCTGTGATTCACAGGGGTCAAGATGAAAGAAAAGTGTACAGGTGTCACTAGTATAAAGATCTTTGTAAATGTAAATTTTTTCTAGAAAGATATAATCTAAATTTATAGCTATGCAGCATGCACATGAATAATTCTTTAATCAAAATGACATTATAATCTAAAATTATCAAACTCTTAATATAATCCATCATCCAACAACTTTTTTATCTGCAGTACTACTTTGAGACTGGCTAAGATTAAAAGTCTTCAACATTTCAATTTATCCCATGTTGGTATATGGGGTGGAACTGGAAAATTCCCTGAGGCTAACTTGGCCAAATTTTGAGACAGAGTATGGGAGAAAACTAAAAATTAGGTGATTTTGTGTGTGTGTGTGTGTCTAATGTTATTCATCCTGGAATTTTGTGATTTAAAAATATAATAATAAAGAATCTGTTTTTATATGGAAAAAATAATCCATTAATGCTGAAAGTCAGACACTGGAAATGGAAAGATTAGAACTAAAATTTTAACTAGCTAAAAATGAAATAAGTACCCTAGAAAAGATTCAAAATAACATTGCTTACAGGAGAGACTGACAGTACTACAGTGATAGAATATTTTCACATCCCATTCTAGTCAATGGGTAGATCTTCCAGACAAATAATCAACAAGGAAAAAGTGACCTTAAAAGACATGCACTAAATGAGATGTATTTAATTGATATCTTCAGGGTATTTCACCTCAAAGCAGCAGAATATACATTCTTTTCAAGTGCACATGGAACATTTTTTAGGGCAGATTATATGTTAGGACACAAAACAATTCTCAAAAAATTTAAGAAGACTGAAATCATATCAAGCATCTTCTCTGATCATAATGTTATGAAACTAGATATCAATCACAAGAAAAAAATGGAAAAACACAAAGATGTGAAGGCTAAATAACATGTTACTAAACAATGAATGGGATAATAATGAGATCAAGGAAGAAATCCAAAGATATTTTGAAACAAATGAAAATGAGAACGCAATTATCCAAAATCTATAGGACACAGAGGAATCAGTCCTAGAAGGGAAGTTCATGCATTACAGGCCAACCTAATAAACAAGAAAAACTCAAATAAACAAATCTAACTTTATGCTTAAAGAAACTAGAAAAAGAATAACCAAAGCCCCAAATGAGTTGAAGAAAGGACATAATAAAGATCAAATCAGAAATAAACAATATAGAGTAAAAAAAGAAAACAATAGATCAATGAAACCAAGAACTAGTTCTTTGAAAAAATAAACAAGGTAGATAAATGTTTAACTAGATTTGTCAAGAAAAAAAAAAGAAAGAGGACCCAAATAAATAAAATCAGAAATGAAAAAGAAGTAACAACTACACCATAGACATACAAAGAATTAAAAAAAATATTATGAACCACTACATGCCAACAAATAAGACAGCTAGACAAAATGTTAAGCTGCTGGATACATACATTGTTCCAAAATTGAATCAGGGAGAATCAGAAAATCTGAATGGATCATTGCAACTAATGAAATTAAAGCAGTAATCAAAAAACTCCCAGCAAGTGAAATTCTCAGACCAGATGGCTTCACAGGAGAATTTTACCAAACCTTCAAAGGAGAACTTACACCATTCTTTTCAAACTATTCTAAAAAATTCAAGAAGGAAGACTTTCAAACTCATTTTATGAGGCCATCATTATTATAATTCCAAAACCAGACAAAGACACTATGAAGAAAAAAATATTATAGGCCAACAGCTCTGATGAACATAGATGTTAAAATCCTTAACAAAATATTAGCCAACCAGATCTAGCAATACATTAAAAAGATCACATACCCTGATAAGTGGAATTATTCCAGGAATGCAAACTTGGTACAATATCTGCAAACAAATAAATGTGATATACCACATAAATAAAATGAAGTATAAAAATCACACAATCATATCAATAGAAGCAGAAAAAACACTTGGCAAAATCCAGCACCAATTATGATAAAAATCTCAGCAAAGTGAGAATAGAGGAAACACACCTCAATGCAACAAAAGTGTAAGACAAACCCACAGCCAACATCATACTCATCTGGCAAAAACTAAAACCAATTTCCCTTAAGATCAGGAACAAGACAAGGAGGTCTGTTTTTGCCACTCTTATTCAACATAGTAATGGAAGTCCTAGCCACATCAATCAGAGAAGAAGAAAAATAAAAGGCATCCAAATTGGAAAGGAAGAAATAAAACTGTCATTATTTGTAGACTTCATAATACTGTATATACAGAACCCTAAAGATTCCACCAAAAAACTACTAGAACTGATAAACAAATTCTGTAAAGCAGCAGGATACAAAACAAATTCTAGAAATCAGTTGCATTTTTATACACCAATAACAATCAGAGAGGAACACTAAGAAAACAATTCCATTTACAGTTGCATAAAAAAAATACTTAGGACTCAATTTAACCGAGGAGTAAAAGACCTACCTATACTCAAAAAATTATAAAACACTGAAAAAGGAACTGAATAAGATACAAATAAGTGGAAGTATATACCATGTTCATTGATAGGAAGAATTAACATCATTAAAATGTCTATATTGCCCAAAGCAATCTATAAATTCAACATAATTCCTATCAAGCTACCAATGGTGTATTTAGAAAAATAGAAAAAATATTCCAAAAATGTATCTGGAACCACAAAAGTTCTCAAATGGCTACAGTGATTTTGAGAAAGATGAACAATGTTGGAGGAATCACACTACCTGGTACCATACTATATTACAAGGCTAAGGTAATCAAAACAGCATGGTACTGGCATAAAAACAAACACATAGATCAATATAAAAGAATTGATAGTCCAGAATTAAATCCACACCTTCATGGTCAATTAATATTTGACAAAAGATATAGGAACATTCAATAAGTAATGATAGTCTATTCAATAAATGGAGTTGGGAAAATTGGACAGATATGTGCAAAAATAATGAAACTAGACCACCTTCTTACACCACGTATATGATTAACTCAAAATGAATGAAAGATTTAAATGTAAGGCTTAGACTTCCGGCCAATATGGAGGCATAACCAAAAGGACAACAACAATTTAAAAACAAAAAACAATCAGAACTGACAGGAAATCAAACTGTATGGAAGTCCAACAACCAAGGAATTAAAGAAGATACCTTCATCCAGACTGGTAGGAGGGGCAGAGTCACAGCTGGGGTGGAGAGGACTACATTTACTGCTAAGGCAGATTATCAGATTAGAATGAAAATACCCTAGCTGGCCATTGTTAACAAGACATAACAACAAAAATACTGCTCCAAAAAGTTGAAACTAAAAGATGGAAAAGAAGTCTTTTAAGGCACAACCTATTAAAGAAAAAAAAAAGTGAAGCAGCTTTTATTAATATTAGACATAGTAGTTTTTACTGGGTAGAGAAGGAAATTATAAAATGATAAGTGGTTTAGTTCTCACACAGATGTCTAAATTTGTATGTACATATGCTCTAAATATATAAAGCATAAATTGAAAGAATTATAAAAAGAAAGAAACTTACAATTTGTTGGGCAATTTTAATGTTTCCCAGTGATTATAAATTGAGCAGTCTAACAGTTCATAGGAACATTGAGGATGTGAAACATAAGAGTAACAAGTTCATAGCAATTATAACTTGTCAAAGAAAAATCATGATGGCAATTATAAAATATTTAATAATAATTAAAATGATACATATTAAAATTTGTGGCAACTTAAAATATTTTTGATAGAATTTTATTACCTAAGTGTCCAATTCAAGAAGTTATAAGCACATCATCAATACATACAAAGTATACAAGAAAAAAATGAAGAATACAAATGAATGAAATAGAAAACACAGTGACAGTCCACAAAAACCCAAAGTTTACAATTTGAAAACTATATTAAACAGACATACCATTGCCAAACAGGCAAACAATTTGAATCAGAAAAGGGAGGTGTTATCAATATACAGTTTTAGAATTAAATGTAGAACAGTAGACAGTAAAATTATCAAAAGGTAATTCTGTGAATAATATTTTATACTAACATTTTTGGAAGAAGAGAAAACAAATTCCTAGAAAGTGTAATTTGCCAAATTTGTTTCAAGACAGAAAATCTTAATCTTTAACCAATAAAAGAAATTTGTTTTTAAAAACTATATCCATAAAACAAAGAAAATACTTCTTTCCAAACAACAATAGTAACAATAACAGCAACAGCAACAGGATTCAAACCAACCACAAAAGAATTCATCACAAGGAATCTAAGAGCTGGTTCTTTGAAAAAATAAACAAAAATGACAAACTGTTAACTAGATTCATCAGAGAGAGAGAGAAAGGACTCAAATAAACACAATCAGAAATGAAACAGGAGAAGTAACAGCTGATACCCAGAAATACAAAGGATTGTAAGAAGTTACTATGATCAACTATATTCCAAGAAATTGGACAACCTGGGTGAAATGGATAAATTTCTAGAAACATAAAATCTTCCAAAGTTGAATCAGGAAGAAGCAGAAAACCTGAATAGACTGAAAACAACTTCAAAATTGAAGCAGTAATCAAAATCTCCTGACACACAAAAGCCCTGGACCAGATGGTCTCACAGGAGAATTTTACCAAACATTCCAAGAACTAACACCTATCCTTCTCAAACTATTGCAAAATATTCAAGAAGAAGGAAGACTCTCAAAATCTTTTTACAAGGCCAGTATTATCCTAATTCCAATACCAGGTAAAGACAAAAAATAGAAAATTATAGGCCAATATCCCTGATGAACATAGATGCTAAAATTCTCAACAAAATATTGGCAAACTGGATCCAGCAATACATTAAAAAGATTATACACCATGATCAAGTGGGATTCATCCTAGGGATGCAAGGATGGCTCAATATTCACAAATCAATGAGCATAATAGATTAGATAAACAAAAAAGAAAAGAACCACTTGATTTTATCAATAAATGCTGAAAAAGCACTTGATAAAGTACAGCACCCATTAATGATAAAAACAGTTAACAAAGTGGGAATAAAGGAAGCATATCTCAATATAACATGCCATTTACCAGAAACCTACAGCCAACATTGTGTTCAATGGGCAAAAACTAAATGTTTTGCCCTTATATCAGGAGCAAGACAAAGGTATCCACTTTCACTACTTTTATTTAATATAGTATTGGAAGTTCTAGCTACAGCAATCAGACAAGAAGAAGAAATAAAAGGCATCCAAATTGGAAAGGATGAAGTAAAACTATCATTGTGTGCAGACAACATGATAATGTACATAGAAAGCCTTATAGACTCCACCAAAACACTACAAGTCCTAATAAGTGAATTTGGCAAAGTAGTGGGATACAAAGTCAATATTTAGAAATTGATGACATTTTTTTGTACACCAACAATGAACTATCAAAAAGAGAAACTTAGAAAAAAATCCCAGTTATCATAGCAACAACAACAACAAAAATGTACCTAGGACTATATTTAACCAAGGAGTTAAAAGACCTGTACTCAGAAAAGTATAGAACACTGAAGAAGAAACTGAGGAAGATAGAAATAAATGGAAGCATATACCATGTTCATGGACTGGAAGAATTAACATTATCAAAATGTCCATACTACCCAAAGCAATTTATGGATTCAACTCAGTCCTTATTAAAATACAAATGGCATATTTCTCAGATCTAGAACAAATATTTTAAAAATTTATGTGGAACAAATAAAAAACCCCTAATAGCCTTAGCAATCTTGAAAAAAAAGAACAAAGTTGGAGGGATCAAAATTCCTGATATCAAACTATATTTACTACAAGTCTACTGTAATCAAAACAATCTGGCACTGGCTAAGAACAGACACATAGATCAATGGAACAGAATAGAGAGCCCAGAATTAAACTCATGCCTTTATGGTCAATTAATATTTGACAAAGGAGGCATGAGCATATAATGGAGTGAACATAGTTTTTTCCATAAATGGTGTTGGAAGAACTGGCCTGGTACATGCAAAAAAAATGCAGCTAGACCACCAGCTCATACCATACACCTGAATCAACTCAAAATGGTTAAAAGATTTAAATATAAGTCATGACAACATAAAAGTCCCAAAGGAAAACATAGGCAGTAGCATTTCAGATAGTTCACATAGCAATATTTCTGCTGATATATCTCCTAGGGCAAGGGAAATAAAGGAAAAAATAAGCAATGGGACTATATCAAAATAAAAAACTTCCAGTCAGCAAAAGAAACCATCATCAAGATGAAAAGGGAACTGATATATGGGAAAACATATTTGGCAATGATACATTGGACAAGGATTTAATCTCCAAAATATAGAAAGAACGCACATGACTCAACACCAGGAAGACAAAATTCAGTTAAAAAGTGGGCAAAGATCTTGAACAGACACTTTTCCAAGGAGGACATACAGAGGGCCCAGAGACATATGAAAGGATGCTTGACATCACTAGCCATCAGAGAGATGCAAATTAAAACCACAATGAGATACCACTTCATACCTGTCAGAATAGCCATCATAAACCAACAAACATGTGCTGGTAAAGATGTGGGGAAATGGGAGCCCTATTGCACTGTTTGTGGGAATGCAGATAGGTTTAGCTACTGTAGAAAACAGTACAGAATTTCTTCAAAAAATTAAAAATGGAACTACCTTTTGACCTAGCAATTCCACTACTGGAAGCATCCCCTAAGAATACAAAAACATAAATTCAAAAGAATTTATGCAGTGATGTTTATATCAACCAAGAGTTGGAACAGCCTAAGTGCCCATCAGTGATGGGTGGATCAAAAAACTGTGGTATATTTACACAATGGAATACTGTGCAGCAGAAAGAAAGAATTCCTACCTTTTGTGACAGTGTGTATGGAACTGGAGACTATTATGCTAAGTGAAATGAGCCAGGTGGTGAAAGACAAATGCCATATGATTTCACAAGAGGAATCTAATGAACAAAATAATGAGCAAAAGAGAAGCAGAAGCATGGAATCACAGAACAGACTGACAGTGGTAAGAGGGGAGGAGTGAGAGGGCACTGTTTGAAAGAAGGTGAAGGGATTGGTCAAGAAACATATATGAAGGACCCATAGACATGAAAATGGAGTGGGGATTGACTATGGAAGTGGGGACTGGGCTGGGTGGAAAGGAGTGAAGGGAGAAATAATTGGTACAACTGTAAAAGATAAAAAAAAATAACTCATCACAAAGAGATTTCTCTTAATCATTAAATGGCATATATAATTCTATATACAGAAAATTTTCCAGATTATAGAACAGGAAGGCATGTTCCACAATTCACTTTATAAGCTCCATAGAGAGATTAGACAAAACCAAGCAAGAAAGGAGAATCATTGGCTAACTTAAAGTATAGTATCCAATATAAATCCAATATAAAATAATCATAGACAGTATCCAGAATGGTATAATTTTGATAATGAACAAAATTGGCTTAATTTTAGGAATAAGGGTAGATTAACATTAGAAAATGTTACCAATAGACTAAGATATTTATGTAAATTAGTAGATGAAAGAGAAAAAATCAATATATATAGAAAAAGTTCATTTGATAAAATTCAGTATAATTTATAATAAAAACTCTTAGCAGATTTTAAGTAAAAAGAAACTTCCTTGAAATGATAGGAATATGTATGATTCTGTATTTAATGTTGAAATGCTGAAACATTCTTTTTGAAATAAAGCACATTGTAAAGATTTCACTTCCACTCAGGAAAAAGTCAAGAATGCTATTTCTAATCACCATTAACTAGAGGTCTTAAGTTAGTGGAGTTAAACAAGACAAACAAAAGATAAAAGAATTAGAGAGATGAAAAAAACTGAAATTCCTTGCATATGATATGACTGCCTGTGTAGGAAACAAAAAAACTGTGTACAGACAAGTCACCAGAATAAGGAAATTCTGCAAAGTTGGTAGTTATAAGATCAATATATTGAAATCTGTAAGTATAAATTTTTTTTCATCTGTAGCTTCAGATAGACTTGATCTACTTAGAAATTTAACAAAAAGCTACATGAACTTTATGTTGAAAATCATTATAGTTGACTGAAAAGTATAAAAAAAGACAAATATGTTGCATAACTTGGTACTGTTTATAGAATGGGAAATCCAGCATCATACTGATATCAGCTCTTTGCATATGAATAGGTAACCCCATCAAAATAGAAACTGAAGATGTATGTTTATGTGTAGATATTGTTTATGTTGTTCAGAATTTAAACAAACAAGCATATAATTTGGTAATGGCTTTGCTGAGGAGTACCGCTCAAGTTATTGAACCATATATTATCAATATAAGTCCTAATTGTAATTGATTGTCCAAAGAATTAACCAAAATTTTATAGACTGCTAGAAAGAAATAAAATTTGGGGAAGTAGTACATACTTTTAAATTTTATGTTGTTTTATTCATTAATAATATATTTTCTTTCTTCTTATTTAAAATTATTCTTGGTCAGAATTTCTAGAAGCTTAGTGCTTATTTTGTTTGTTCATTTGCTTCTTTCAAATTGCCTAAAACTAAAACAGCTTTTATTTTAATAATAAATATTATTATTATATTTATTAAAATATAATAATTTTATTATTATCTAACAGCAAGATATACTGTAATCGAATGTTAGAAATAGAGTTAAATGTAATAAGGTAAAATATTTGGAACTTTTTTAAAATATATTTTATTGATTGTGCTATTACAGTTGTCCTATTATCCCCCCTTCATTCCCCTCCATCCTGAACACCCTCTCCCACCCACATTCCCCCCCTTTAGTTCATGTCCATGTGTCATAAGTTCTTTAGGTTCTACATTTCCCATACTATTCTTACCCTCCCCCTGTCTATTTTCTACCTACCATCTATGCTACTTATTCTTCCTACCTCCCCCACCCCGTCCTCCTCCCACTCCCTTGTTGCTAACCCTCCATGTGATCTCCATTTCTGTGGCTCTGTTCCTGTTCTAGTTGTTTGCTTAATTTCTTCTTGTTTTTGTTTCAGGAGTGGTTGTTAATAATTGTGAGTTTGCTGTCATTTTACTATACATGTTTTT
>CM052542.1:91507596-91547303 GCA_028533065.1 Trachops cirrhosus | reverse complement strand
AGCTGGAAAGCATTATGCTAAGCGAAATAAGCCAGGCAATGAAAGATAAATACCATATGATCTCACCATTAACAGGAACCTAAACAACAAAACAAAGAAACAAGTAAAATATAACAAAGGACACTGAAATGGAGGACGGGATGTCAGTGACCAGAGGGAAAAGGGGAGGGAATTTCAGGGGAGAAGGGAAGGGTTTACAGGAACAAATATAGAGGACACATGGACAAAACTACGGGGCTTGGAAATGGACGGGAGGTGGGGAGGGATGGGTGGGTGGGCTGGAAAGGGAATAAAAGATAGAAACTGTACTGAATAATCTAAAATAAAAAATTAAAAAAAGAGAAAGAAAATATTTGCAAATTATGTATCTGATATGGGATTAAAATCCAAAATACATAAAAGAAACTCATACAGCAAGCCCAATACCAAAAATCCCCAAATGATACAATTACAAAATAGGCAGAATATGTGAATAGACAAAGAAGACAAAGAGATGGTCAATAGGTAAATGAAAAGTGCACAACATCGCTAATGCAAATCCAAAGTACAATGAAATATTACCTCACTCTTGTTAAAATGGCTATTTTTCAAAAGACAAGATATAAAAAGTGTTGGTGAAAATGTAAAGAAAAGGGAACACTTGTGCATAGTTGATGGGAACATAAGTTGGTACAAGCATAAAAAATAGTACAGAGGTTCATCAAAAAATTAAAAATACAACTACTAGCCCTGGCTGGGTGGCTCAGTTGGTTGGAGCATCATTGCATACACCAAAAGGTTGCAGGTCTAATCCCCAGTCAGGGCACATACCTAGGCTGTGGGTTCCATCTCTAGTCAGGACACACATGGTGGGCAACTGATGGATGTTTCTCTCTCACATCAGTGTTTCTCTCTCTCTCTCTCTCTCTCTCCCTCCTTCTCTCCCTCCCTCCCTCCCTCCCTCCCTCATCTCCCTCTCACTCAAATCAATAAAAAACATACATCCTTAGATGAGGATTAAAAAAACCACAACTACCATGTTATCCAGGAATTTCACACTTGGGTCTTTATCCAAGGGAAATATAAACACTGAGTTGAAAAGATATCTTAACCTCCACACTCAATGCAGAATTATTTACAAAAGCCAAGCTATGGTAACAGCCTAGGTGTCCATCAATAGATGTTGCATTGAGGATCCAAGGTGGCAGCAAATTAGGTGGAAGTTACACTTACCTCTTCCCAGGACCAAAACGGTTTTACAACAAAATTATAGAACAATCAACCTGAATAACCAAAGGAAGACCAGCTAAACAGAAGTCTTATAATCGAGGATTTACAGAAGTCACAGAAGCTGGTAAGAAGGGGAGAGACATGAAGTGGGCTGGCTCTGCACCCATGTGTGACAGCTGAGAACCTGGAGGAATATCTCAAATGCAAATGTTCCTCCTAAGAAGTGTTGGGTCTCAATCCCATGCTGGGCTTCCCAGCCCAGGGCACCAGAGGTGGGATGAGGTGCACGTGTGATATTTGGCTATAAAAATAGTAGGGATTCTGTCAACCTGAGAGAAACAAGAGTCTGCTAGAGACATAGGTGCTCTCTTAAATGGCCAACTCATAAAACGTCATTCACAGCCACCCACTCTTGGCTTTGGTGCAGGGAAGGCAGAGCAGACAAGAGTTGTGTGAGGAAAGATTGGGTTTTGTGGCTTCAGAGAGAAAGCTGAAGGGACAACTACCCAGGATCCCTGTGCTGAGTCTCTCTCCCACACTGCAGATGCCATCTTTCTTGGGTGGAGCACTCCCTTCCACATGGCATCAGCCTGGGGGAATGCATTAGCCTCACTCTCTGGACTCTCTGCCACTCTGCCTTGTGAAGTACATGCTCTAAGGAACAGTCAGCTGCCTAGGCCCAAGGTGTAGAAGTCTGGGCACACTCAGAGGGTGTCAGTGGCTGAGTTGTGTGTCTCTGCAGCAGGGACCATGCTCCCTACATTCCTGAGAGTGTGAAGGGCACCTCTCCCTCAGGTGAGATCCACGAATCCTACCCTCTTGACTCCCTGCAGCCCTATCCTGCAAAGTACAAGATCTCCAGGAGTTCTGGACAGAATCCAGGACAGAGGTGTGTGACTCTAGGACAGTGGCCATTTTTCCCTGCATGTCCACCCAGTGCAGAGTCTTCCATTATAACAGCCAAATCTTGGTCAGTTTGGGCCTGATGAACTTTGCTGGCCTTGCCATGATGACCACCTGAGACCTTGCCAAATCACAAACGTCTGCATAAAACCAGCAGGGGGAAGCTAGCCTTGGTATGCCCAGGAAATTTTGCTAAATGGCCTCAGACCAAAGGACAGCCAAAGGGAGATCATGGCAGTCACTTGCCAGACCCCACTGAGGTGAATTCCGCTTTGTATGGTCAGCACCTGCACAGAAGCTCATACCCTGTGGTCAGGGATGATCTCATTGTCATACAACTTGAGGGTTGACCCCATACACTGATGGGTCAACAGCAATCAGACTCAACTATAACAAGAATACTCACATAACACACGCAAGGGGCATTCCTGGGGAACACAGCCCAGGTGATCAGGAGACTACACCACTGAGTACCAGAGGCACCTAATATATAAGACTACCCTACCAAGACTGGGAGATATAGCATATCTACATAATTCAAGAGAACAAACACAGAGAGGCAGCCAAAGTGGGGAAACAAAGAAACACATCCCAAATAAAAGAACAGAAGTCTCCAGAAAAAGAATTAAATAAAATGGAAGCAAGAAATCTACCAGATAACAGACTTCAAAACAATGATTATAAGGATGCTCAAGGAACTTAGGGAAAGTATGGATGAACTCAGTGAGAACTTAAACAAAGAAATAAAAGAGGACATAGAGGCCATAAAAAAGTACCAGTCAGAAACAAAGAATAGAATATCTGTAATGAAGAATACACTAGAAATAATAAATAGTAGGTTTGATGAAGGTAACAACTGAATTAGTAATCTGGAAGAGAAAGTAACAAATAACCAATCAGAAAAGCAAAAAGAATTTTAAAAATTGAGGACAGTTTAAGGAACTTTTAGGACAACATGAAGGATAACAACATTCGCATCACTGGAGTACCAGAAGGAGAAAAGAAAGAGCAAGGGATTGAGGACCTATTTGACAAAATAATAACTGTAATGTCCCTAACCTGGTGGGGGTGGGGGAAGACACACAAATCCAGAAAACTCAGAAAGTCCCTAGTAAGATAAACCTGAAGAGATCCACACCGTCACATCATAATTAAAATGCCAAAGTATAAACGCAAAGATAATTTCAAAATCATCAAGAGAAAAAGTTACGTACAAGTAAGTTTCCATAAGACTGTGAGCTGAAATCTCAACAGAAACACTTCAGACTGGAAAGGATTGGCATGAAATATTCAAACTGATGAAAAATAAAGACCTACAACCAAGACTACTTTTAAAATGGAAGAATAAAGAGCTTCTCAGACAATAAAAACCTAAAGCAGTCCATTGCCACAACACCAGTATTACAACACATGTTGAAGAGTCTTCTTTAAGAAGAAGAAAGGGAAAAAAAGAGAAACATAGCTATAAAGAATAAAGTGGCAATCAGTACATACTTATCAATAATCACTTTAAGTGTAAATGGCTAAAATGCTTCAATCAAAAGACATAGGGTAGCTGAAATGATAAGAAGGCAAGACCCATATATGTGCTGCCTGCAGGAGTCCCACCACAGAACAAAAGACACACACAGACTTAAAAATAAATTGATGGAGACAGATATGTCATGTAAATGGGAAGGAAAAAAACTGGTATAGCAATACTAATATATGACAAAATGGACTTTAAAACAAAGGCTATAGTAAGAGACTTTCAGTCAAGATGGTGGCAGAGGTAAACACAATACTGACCTCCTCCCACAACCTCATCAAAATTACAACTAAACTACACAGCAAACATCATTCAGAACAGCCAGAAATTGAGCTAAGAGGAAATCTTACAACTACAGAATTAAAGAAGAAACCACATCAAGACTGGTAGGAAGGTCAGGTATGCAGAATAGGCTGGTCCCACACCCCTGTGTGGTGGATAGAAATAGGGAAGGATATCTTGGCTGCAGAGGTCCCCATTAAGGAGGAGCAAGGGGTCCCATCTCCACACCCTACCCCCAGCCCAGTCCAGGATTCCAGTACTAGGAAGAGAAATCCCTATAACTTTTGGTTGTAAAACCAGCAGGGATTGAGGTTGAGAAAAATAAAAGCTTCTGGATTCTCAGGCAGTTTCTCTTAAAAGGCCCATGCATGGATGCACTCATACTCACTCCCTCTGAATTCCAGCATGGGAACAGCAGCTTGAAAGACACCAGCGATATATGAGGAGTCTAGTATCAAGGTAAGAGCTAGGGGAAGAGCTTTCTCCCAGACAGACATGCTGGCAGAGGTCATTGTACCTTTAATGAGCACTCCGCCCCCAGAGCCAGTAGGTGGGCACCATATCTGAGTCCATCAAACTGGCTCACACTGTGTCCCATGCTGGTGATTCCCTAAGATTCTTCCACACCCAACTTTTGGGCCCACTCAAGGTGTTTCCAGTGTCCTTCCATATGAATAGCTTATCTTGGCACATGCTTCAGATTTTCTTAAATTCTCTGAAATAAGAAGCATCTGGCCTTAGTGATCCCTGTACCTCTTGCTAAGTGGCCACAGGGCTGATACTAGAAGCAGGCAGCCTATGTTCACAGCTCGAGCTTTTCTGGGCACTTACAAGCCCAATACAAGTAGCAGCCACCATTTCCAGATCACTTTGTAGCTTATGTCAGTTAGCTCTGGGCAGAAAAAAGCAGTGGCTGACGTTAGCCTATACGTCCTGAATGGGCCCAGAGCCAATACACCCAGTGGAGACCTTCAGACCACATCAAAGCAGCACCACCCAACTACCTCCACAAGCAACACTGTCAAGGAGCAGACTCAGTGGGCACAAGAGCCCTGCTGAAGTAAGTCCTGTTCTGTGTGTGGACCACTACACAGCTAGCTGAAACTCCATGGTGGTCAGAGGTTGCTGATCAGCCTGGGTAAATTCCTCCCATTGACATGTCAAGAGCACTCAAGGCTCAGCTACAAGAAGAGGGTGTACAGCCCACGTGAGGCAGAGCACATCTCAAGTACCCAGCTTGGTGATAGGAAAGGCCATGCCACAGAACCCTACAGGACACCTAGTACATTAGGCCACTCTACCAAGCCCGGGAGATGTAGAAGCTATACCTAATACATAGAGACAAACCCGGGGTGGCTGCCAAATGAGGGGACAAAGAAACATATCCCAAATGAAAAAACAAAACTCCAGAAAAAGAACTAAACAAAATGGAGAAAAGAAATGTACTAGATGCAGAGTCTAAAACATTGGTTATAGGGAAGTCCAATAAGCTTAGTGAGAACCTTAAAAGCACAAAAAGAACCAGTCAAAAAAATGAAGGACACACTAATTAAAATGAAGAACAATTAACAGGGAATCAACAGTACAGTGGATGAAGCTGAGAATCAAATCATGATTTGGAATATAAGGAGTCAAAAAACACCCAATCAGAACAACAAAAAGTAAAAAAGACCCCCCCAAAATGAAGATAGTGTAAGTATTTTCTGGGACACCTTCAAGAGTAGCAACATTTGCATCGTGAGGGTGCCAGAATGAGAAGAGAGAAAGAAATTGAACATTTGAAAAAATAATGACAGAAAACTTTCCTAAGTTGGTGAAGGAAATAGACATAGAAGTTCAGGAAGCACAGAGCCCCAAACAAGATGAACCCATAGAGGCCTACCCTAAGACACATCATAAGTAAAACGCAAAAGGTTAAAGACAGAGATGATCTTAAAAGCAGCAATAGAAAAGCAGTTAGCTACCTACAAGGGAGTTCCCATAGGACCTCCAGCAGATTTCTCAACAGAAACTTTTCAGGCAGAAGGGATTGGCACAAAATATTCAAAGTCATGGAAAGTAAGGATCTACAACCAAGAAAACTCTACCTAACAAAGCTAACATTTAGAATCAGAGGACGGATAAAGAGTTTCCCAAACAAGCAAAATCTAAAAGAGTTCATCACCAAACCGGTATTACATGGAAGGTTAAAGGGTCATGAATGAAGAAGGAGAAGGAGAGGAGGAGGAGAAAATGGCAATAAATACAAATCTAACAATAGAATCTTAAAAAAAATAAAATAAAATAAAATAAATGGACATGCAGAACAAAAACAGAATCAGAGATAAAAAGAACGTTTTGAGGGTTTCCAGATGGAAAGGGGATTATTGGAATGGTGAAAAGGGTGAAGGGACTGAGAAGTACAAATTGGTTGTTGTAAGAATAGTCATGGGGATGTAAAGTACAGCATCAGGAATATAGTCAATAATAGTCTAATAACTATGTATGGTGTCAGATGGGTGCAAGATCATCTATTGAGAGGATCACTTGTTGAGTTATGTAATATCTAATCACTAGGGTGTACATCTGAAACTGATAAAATAATGTATTTCAACTGTAATGGAAAATTAAAAATGACTAAAAAATAAAAATAAAATAAAACCTATAGGAAGAGACAAAAAAGGCATGACATAATAATAAAGGGATCGATCCAACACAAGGATTAACCCTTGTAAATATGCATGCACCCAACAAAATATAGCAACAAAATATAGAAAGCAGTTATTTGTTTTTTTAATTACAACCAAAAATATATTTTTATTGATTTGTGTGTGTGTGTGTGTGTGTGTGTGAGAGAGAGAGAGAGAGAGAGAGAGAGACAGCAAGGGAGAGAGGAATATTATTATGAGAGAGAAACATCAATTGTTGCCTCCCATATGTGCCCCAACCTGGAATCAAACCCACAACATTTTGGTGCATGGGACAGTTCTCCACCAAGAGAGCCACCTAGCTAGAGTATATTAAGCAATTCTTGATGGACACAAATGAAGAAATTGACAGAAATACAGCCATAGTAGGGGATTTTAACACACAAATTGACATCAATGGATAGATCTCCCAGACAAAACATCAGCAAGAACAATGCAGCCTTAAATGAGATGGGATTTTTTTTTCTTGTTATTAGAGGACTTGGAAAGTATATTTCCTTTTTTAATGTTTTATTGATTATGCTATAGCTGTCCCATTTTCCCCCTTTATTCCCCTCCACCCTGTGCACCCCCTCTCACCTGCGTTCCCCCACTTTAGTTCATGTCCATGGGTCATACATGTAAGTTCTTTGGCTTCTACATTTCCTATACTATTCTTAACCTCCCTGTCTATCTTCTACCTACCATTTATGCTACTTATTCTCTGTACCTTTCCCCCCTCACTCCCTACCCACTCTCCCACTGATAACCCTCCATGTGATCTCCATTTCTGTTTTTCTGTTTCTGGCCTAGTTGTTTGCTTAGTTTGCTTTGTTTTTCTTTTTGTTTTCTTTTTAGGTTCAGTTGTTAATAGCTGTGAGTTGGTTGTCATATTACTGTTCATATTTTTTATCTTCTCTTCCTTAGATAAGTCCCTTTAACATTTCCTATAATAAGGGCTTGGTGATGATGAACTCCTTTAACTTCACTTTATGTGGGAAGCAGTTTATCTGTCCTTCCATTCTAAATGAAAGCTTTGCTGGAGAGAAAAATCTCAGATGTAGATCCTTGCCTTTCATGACTTGGAATACTTCTTTCCAGATGCTTCTTGCCTACAAGATTTCTTTTGAGAAATCAGCTGATAATCTAATGGGAGCTCCTTTGAGGTAACTCTTCCCTTTTCTCTTGCTGCTTTTAAGATTCTCTCCTTATCTTTAATCTTGGCTAATGTAATTATGATGTGCCTTTGTATGTTCCTCCTTGGGTCCAACTTCTTTGGGACTCTTTGAGCTTCCTGGATTTCCTGGTAGTCTATTTCCTTCAACAAATTGGGGAAGTTCTCCTTCATTATTTGTTCAAATAAGTATTCAATTTCTTGGTCTTCCTCATTTCCTTCTGGCATCCCTATAATTTGGATGTTGGAACATTTAAAGCTGTCCTAGAGGTTCCTAAGATTGTCTTCATTTTTTTGAATTCTTCTTTCTTCATTCTTTTCTGGTTGAATGTTTCTTTCTTCCTTCTGGTCCACACCATTGATTTGGGTCTCGGTTTCTTTCCTGTCATTGTTGGTTTCCTGTACACTTCCCTTTATTTCATTTAGCATAGCCTTCATTTTTCATCTAATTTGTGACCACATTCAACCAATTCTGTGTGCATCTTGATTACCAGTGTTTTGAACTGTGCATCTGATAAGCTGGCTATCTCTTCGTCATTTAGTTGTATTTATTCTAGAGCTTTGATCTGTTCTTTCATTTGGGCCCTTTTTTTTGTCACATGTTATGTAGTAAGGGGAGGAGCCTTAGGTGTTCACCAGGGCAGGGCAACCCATGTGGCTGTGTTGTGACACTGTATGTGGGGAAGAGGTTTGAGAGGGAACAATGCTGCTTGTTTCACTCTCTGCTGGTTTTCAATCATTTCTCCCACTACTCACAATCAAATTGGTCCCTTCAAGTGCTGATTTCCAGGTGGGTGGGCTTGTGTATGTTCTAGGACCCTATTGGTCTCTCCAATGAACTCTCCTGTGAGACTGCGAGTTTCTCCCACTGCTGCCTCAACCCCCACTGGTGTTTTCATTTAGAGGTTTGAGGCTTTATTATCTGAGCTGGAACTATGGGTTGTGCAGTCTGTGTCGCACCCAAGTTGTTCCTCCCAGTTTATCTGTATGTGAATGTGGGTTTCCCCAGTCTGCAATCCATTGCCTTGCCAAGTTGGCCAGCTGCCACCTTGCCTGCCATCCATAACTTTGCCTACCACAGTCCTCCAGCTTCTGTCTTGCAGCAAGTCCTCTCCACCCAGCTGCCTGTCTCTGCCATTCCTACCAGTCTGAAGGCATGTTTCTATAGGACACCATTCTGCATGATGTGGGCCCAACTCCTATGTGAAAGGTCGGTGGAAAATGAAGTCCAGTACACACGACCCACACCCATGGATAGCTTCTCCCATGGGGAATCAGGCCTGCATTGTACCTAGGCCGCTTTGAGACTTGCTTATTGCTAAAATTCCCTCACCCTGAATTGAGGCAGCAAACGTTTACTGCATATCTTTAAAGTAACTTCCTCAAATCTATGCTAAACCTTCCAAGGACGAGTGTAACCAGTTCAGCCACTTTTCCCTTTACATTTGCAAATATTATTCTTTTTTGATGTAATTAGCAACATCCTCTCCTCTGTTTTCTGCAAAATGTAACCACTTGAAGGGAACCTGTGCATAGTAAATGAGAACCATCCTCAATGCAATGTGCCCAGAAAAGCCATAAAAGCTTGTAAAGGCAAGGGTCGGGTCGCTCTCCTCTTGAGAGAGTGGCCAAGGTGCTCAGAGGTGCTCTCCCCTTGAGAGAGTGGCTGTGCCATCCCTTTTCCTGCACAGAACTTAGTTGTCCCTGTGAATTTATCTCATCTCATCCACAATGCTATGGACACTGCTGACTGGTGTCTGCATCATATTTCTCCTTTAACTCCTTGGTTGTAGGACTTCCATACAGTTTAGTTTTCTGTCAGTTCTGTTTTTTTTTTATTTTTAAATTTGTTTTTGTCCATCTTTTGGTTGTGCAAGAGGCACAGTGTGTCTACCTATACCTCCATCTTGGCTGGAAGTCCTAAATGAGAAGTTTTTAACTGCTATTTTCAGAGCATTTCATTGAAAAGCAGCAGAATACACATTCTATTCAAGTGCACATGAAACAATTTTTAGAATAGACCACATGTTAGGGCAAAAAACAAATCTTAATAAATTTAAGAAGATTGAAGTCATATTAAGAATCTTCTCTGATGATAATGCTATAAAACTACAAATCAATCACAAGAGAAAGATAATGAAGAACATACAAGCACATGGATGCTAAATAACATGTTAGTAAACAATGAATGGCTTAACAATGAGATTATCAAATAAATCAAAGGATACCTTGAAACAGATGAAAATAACACAACCTGAAATCTAGGACACACAGTGAAAGCAGTCCTACATGGAAAATTCATAGCATTACAAGCCAGCCTCAGCAAACAAACAAACTAAAAATCTCAAATAACCAATCTAACCTTACAGTTAAAGGAACTAAAGAAAAAAAATAGCTATCAAAGTCCAAAGTGAGTAGAGGAAAAGAATTAATATAGATTAAGCAAAAATAAACAATATTGAGTCTAAAAAAATAGAAAAGATCAATAAAACCAGGAGCTGGTTCTTTGAAAATATAAATAAGATTGACATACTGTTAGCCAGATCCATGAGGAAATAAAGAGAGAAGGTCTAAATAAATAGGACAGGAAATAAAAGAGAAGTAATGACTGATACCACAGAAATACAAGGGACTGTAAGAAATTATTATGAACAACTACTTGGCAAGAAATTGGATGATCTGGAAGAAATTGGTAAATCCCTAGAAAGATACAATTTCCCACAACTGAATCAAGAAAAAAGGCAAAAAAACCCCCACAACTTCTTAAAGATTTTATTCATTTATTAGAGAGGGAAGGGAGGGAAAAAGAGAAAGAGAGAAACATCAATGCATGAAAGACACACTGATCAGTTGCTCTCGAATGCACCCCAACCAGGGACCAAACCTGTGAACCAGACATCTGCCCTGACTGGGAATTGAACCAGTGATCTTTCACTTTGTGTAATGACTTCCAAACAACTGAGCCACACCAGTCACAGCAAAACAAAAAAATCTTAACACGGATTACAACTAATGAAATTGAAAAAGTAATCAAAAAACTTCCAAGAAAGAAGAGTTCAGGAACTAGTCCAAGAA
The DNA here is from genome assembly GCA_028533065.1 of Trachops cirrhosus. NCBI lineage: Eukaryota > Metazoa > Chordata > Mammalia > Chiroptera > Phyllostomidae > Trachops > Trachops cirrhosus. Next base: position 91,536,466 of record CM052542.1, on the reverse strand, counting down.
CCAGATGGCTTCTCAGGCAAATTTTTCTAAACATTTAGAGAACTAACACCTATTCTTCCCAAACTACTCCAAAAAATTCAAGAGCTGGGGAGACTCCCATGCTCATTTTACGAGACCTGCATTATCCTAAGTCCAAGACCAGATAAAGACACCATAAGAAAGAAAAGTATAAGCTAACATGCCTGATGAACATAAATGCTAAAATTCTCAACAAAATATTAGCAAACTGAATTCAGCAATACATTTAAAAGATTATATACCATAATCAATTGGGATTTATTCCAGACATGCAAATTTGGTACAATATCTGCAAATCAATAAGTGTGATACACCACATAAGCAAAATAAAGGATAAAAACCTCAGGGTCATATCAATAGATGCAGAAAAATCATTTGATAAAATCCAGCACTCATTTATAATGAAAACTCTCAGCAAAGTGGAAATAGAAAGAACATACCTAAATGTAATAAAGGTTATGTATGACAAGCCCACAGCTAAAATCATACTCAAATGGCAAAACTAAGTGTTCCCCTTAATATCAGGAGGTAGACAAGGATGTCTGCTTTCACCACTCATTCAACATTACACTGAAAGTCTTAACTACAACAATCAGAAAAGAAAAAATAACGCATCCAAATTGAAAAGGAGGAAGTAAAACTGTCATTATTTGCAGATGACATGGTACTATATATAAAGAATGCCAAAAATTCTACCAAAATACTGCTAGAACTGATAAATCAATTCAGTAAAGCAGCAGGATACAAATATCCAAAAATCAGTTGCATTTTTATATACCCATAATAAACTACCAGAAAGGTACACTAAGAAAACAATCCCATTTACAATTGCATAAAAAAATACCTAGAAATAAGTTTAACAGAGGATGTAAAAGACCTGTACTCAGAAAATTATAAGACCCTGAAAAAAGAAATTAAGGAGACCCTAAGATGGCAGCTGAATTGATGGAAGCTTGTTCTTGTTCTTGCCACCAACTTGATTTTCAGCTATCTTCCAACAATTAACCCAAACAATCAATGGAATTTTATCTGATACATGCTTTTGAAGTTAAGGAGTATAGAAGACACTTCAAACTGTCCAGCAAGGAAATGTTATAAGTTAAAGGAGAAATACCCTGTGTGTGACAACTACAGCAGCAGAGAGACCAGACAGAAATTGCAACTTTGGAGCTCCCTCCAATCTCAATGAAAGGGCTCTAGTCCTGCACAGGGATCCTCAACTATAATGGGGAGTGATTTGGGAAGATATATGGAATCTGGTAGATCCAGGCTACACACACACACAATGAACAGCACATTCATAATGGTAGCACCAACTTGGAGAGTTCCAGATAAGAACTCAATCTCTTAAAGTGATCAGATTGTCACACCTAGGTCTATCAGAGGCACCAGCAGGCTGCAGCCAGCCATAACTAAGAGAGACATTTTACTTTTTGGGAGGAGGGGTTATGTACAGAGAACTCAAACTGCAGGTCAATACTGCAGTGTGGGTACCATATAGAGACTTTTTAGAAAGGAGCTGAAATGTGGCTTGGCAAAGACCCCACACAGCTTCTCGTACAGCAAAGAGACCAGACTGAAAGCACAGTTCATTCCCACTGTATCCAGCAGAACAGGGATGTCAAAGAGTTGTGCAAAAGGGGGTTTGTGGGCCCTGATCAGCTCAGTTTGCAGGCCAAGGGCTATGCAGAACACATAGTACTGCACTGTGTCTCCTGTAAAGGCAGTGAGCTGGGAGCTAAACTGGCAAGAATTGAGGGCCAGAGGTTCTTTGTAGCCTGCTGGACTCCCTGACTGCCTCCACCAGAGTAAAAACATCTCGGAAGGGAAAATCATGCCCATCATCCTCCTGCAGAGCAGTCAGGCAGGCTCAGGAACCCCCCTGCTGGGTGCATATCCATAGGGGAAAGACAGGGAGAGACCAAATGGGGCCTTTCTGAACTTTTCTCAGCTGTGACAAGACATGCTGGTTCTTTGGGCCCTGTTCCACTAAAACCAGCTGAGCAAAGAGTGCAGAAATTGGCACAGCAAAGAGTATTTTGGGCCTTGCCCAGCCTTGGCTCTTATACAGAGCTGTCATCAGCATGAGGCAGGAAAGAGCTTACCCTGTTAGACAGACTGACCCCTCACATGAAATGAAGGGCTAACTCATCAGAAACAATACATTATTGGAAATAATCTGGGGCAGACCAAGACATGTGGTGCAGGTGTGGGAGAACACACCCACCATCTTCCTTGAAGTCTGAACAGCATCCCCAAGGGAAGATCCAGGGGACCCATCCTCCCCACCATACCAGAAGCCCTCACAGAAACAGATAGATTAGTGGCAAGGCTAAAACTAATGTCAGGACTGCAGATAGAGGCAGGCAGAGGTGGTACCTTCTGGATGTTGGATGACCCACCCTTGGGCCTTGTACTGATGAAAAGCCAGCAAGGTAGAGCATCAGGGACCATCCCAGATGCAGCCAAGCCTGAAGGAGACAGCTACAGACTGTGGATTGCTTCTGGACCCTGCTGAGATGAATTTCACCTCATTCATTTTCATTGTCTGCATTATTTTTCTTTCCCATAGCTTTTTAACATTTTTTCCTTTTTCTTCAATTTTATTCCTATTAGTTCACTTTTTAAAAAAATATTTTATTTACTTATTTTTAGACAGAGAGGAAGAGAGGGAGAAAGAGAGGGAGAGAAACATCCATGGGTGCTTGCCTTTCATACGCCTCCTTATGAGGACCTGGCCTGCAACGCAGGAATGTGCCTTGATTGGGAATTGCACCAGCAACACTTTGGTTCACAGGTCAGCACTCAGTCCACTGAACCACATGATCCAGGGCCCTTTTAGTTCACTTCTTTTTTTAAGAATTTCACTTCTTTTTTTTAAATTTCAAATCTTGCGTTTTATTCTCCCTTTTTCTTACTCCATTTTGCCTTCTTTGCTCCCTTTCTTTTTTTCTTATTTTTGTTTTAAAATATGTATTTTCCCTTTCTAGGCCTTGTTTCTGCTCACTTATTATTACTCCTCCCTCTATCCTCTCAAAATCATTTTTCTTTCCTTTATTTTATATTCTTTTTCTCTTAATTATAATAATCATATTCTCCTTCCACCTTTATTAATTTTTGCTTATTTATCATTGATATTGCTGTTGTAGTTGATTATTCTTTAGTTTTTCCTATTTGTTCAATATTTTTTAATATCAGATCTCATATATTATTCTTCCCTTGTCTTATTTCATTTTGCCTTCTTCCTTCCCTTTCTTACTTTTGGTTTAAATTTTATTTCCCTTTCTTTGCCTTGTTTCTATTCCTTAGTCTTGTTGTTTCTCCTCCTTCTATCCTCTCAAAATCAATTTTCTTTCCTTTGGTCATCTCATATTCTTTTTTTTCTATCTTATTCATTTTCCACCTTTACTAACCTGTGCTCATTTGGTATTGATATTGCGGGGTTAGTGGGCACATTTTTGCTGGTGTGGGTTTTGTTTTCTGTGTTGTTTTGTTCTATCAGTACCTGTACAAAAGCTTAGGATATCAATGAAACTGCACCACTGAGTTCCACAGGTTTGCTACTATAGAAGGCCACCCCATGAACACAAGGAGTCAAAGCAGATCAATATAATATGTACAAACAAACAAAAAGAGTCACCTAAAGTGGGAAGACAAAGAAACAAACCCCAATCGAAAGGAAAGTAGGACTCCCCCCAAAATTAGTTAAATGAAATTGAGGCAAGCAGTTTATCAAGTATAAAGTTCAAAGCAAAGGTTGTTCCAAGGATGCTCTAGGAATTTAGTGAGAACTATAAGGAATTTAGGGGAAACTACATCAGCATTAAAAAATGATGTAGAAATTATGCATAAGAACCAAGTGGAAATGAAGTATACAACATCTGAAATAAAGAATACATTAGAAAGAAATCAAAAGCAGACTAGATGAAGCAAAGGATCTAACCAGTGAGTTGGAAGACAAAGTAGAAAAAAATTAAAGAAGATAAAAATAAGTGGAAGCATATGCCACGTTCATAGATAGGAATAATTAATATCATTAACATGTCCATAGAACCCAAAGCAATCTATAGATTCAAAGCAATATAATGGAATAGAGGTCCCAGAATTAAACCTATGTCTTTGTGGTCAATTAATATTTGGCAGAGGAGGCAAACCATACAATGAGGTAAAGACAGTCTATTTAATAAATGGTGTTGGGAAAATAGGACAGACACGTGTAAACAAAACTAAGCCAACTACTTACACCATATGCAGAATAAACTCAAAATGAATTAAATGTTAGACTCAAAACCATAAAAATCCTAGAGGAAAACACAGGGAGTAAAATTCTGGACATTTCTCATAGCAATATTTTTTCTGATACATCTCCTCAGGCAAGGGAAACAAAAGACAAAAAAAGCAAATGGGACTATATCAAACTAAAAAAATTTTGCACAACAAAGGAAACCATCAACAAAATGAAAAGACAACCCACTGAATGAGAGAATATATTCACCAATGATACATCTGATAGGGGGCTAAATTAAAAATTTATAAAAACTTACAAAACTCAACACCAAAAACCCAAATAATACAATTAAAAAATGGGCAAAGGACCTGAACAGATAATTCTCCAAAGAGGACATACAGGTGGTCAATAGACATATAAAAAGATGCTCAACATCATTTATCATCAGAGAAATGCAAATTAAAACCACCATGAGATATCACCTCAGACCTGTCAGTATGGATATCATTAATAAATCAACAAACAACAAATGTTGGAGGAGATGTGGAAGAAAGGGAACCCTTGAGCACTGTTGGTGGGAATGCAGACTGGTGCAGCCACTGTGGAAAACAATGTGGAGTTACCTCAAAAAATTGTAAATGAAAAAAAATTGTAAATGACCCAGTTATTTTACTTTTGGGAATATATATAAAGAAACCAAAACACTAATTTCAAAGAATATATGTGCTGCTATATTCATTGCAGCATTATTTTCAATAGTCAAGATCTGAAAACAGCTGAAGTGCTCATTGGGTGGATGACTAAATCAAAAAACTGTGTGGTTCCAAATGGAATACCTATTTGGTCATAAAAAGAAGAAAATCTTGCCTTTTGTGACAGAGTGGATCGATGTGGAGAGCATTATGGTATGTAAAATAACCCAGTCAGAGAAAGATAAATACCATATGATTTCACTCATATATGGAGTCTATACAACAAAATAAACTAACAAAATAGAAACAGACTCATAGATAGAGAACAGATGAACAGCTGTCAGAGGAGAGGGGGATTGCTGGGATGGGTGAAAAAGGTGAAGGCATTAAACAAAAAAAAAAGCACTCATTACCACAAACAACAGTATGGTGATTATCAGAGGGAAATAAGGAGGGGCAAGATAAAAGATGGTGCAGGGGAGATAAATGATGATGGAAAGAGATTTGACTGGGGGTGAAGAACACACAATATACAGATAATGTGTTGTAGAATTGTACACCTGAAACCTATATAATTTCATTAATCAATGTCACCCCAATACATTCGATAAAAAAACCCCAGGAATTTGACTGTTATCATCCTTATGTGAATACCCTAAATACAAAAGAGAACTACCTAAACAAATGAACAAACAACTGTTTTTTAGGAATAACATTGGTGGTGCTGTAATTCTGAAACTGTTACATACTTATTATGGGTTAATTCAGATGAGTTATTATGTAATATTATAGTTTTATCAAACTGTGTTAGAGTAGGGAAAAAACACAATTATAAATTGAAGTGTTTCAATAAAAACCCTGTAGTTCTAAATTTGAAATGGTATAATCAGTATAAACATTCATTCAATTTTATATTCCAAAAAACTTTCTTTAGCTGTGCTCACTGAATCATCCTAAAAAAAAAATGACCCACACATTAGTAATTAGTACCCCACAAGACTCACACTGTGATTTATAATACCATTACCATTAAAAGGAACCAGGCTCCCTAGGGAAATGTCTGATTCCAGGTCTGGAGCAGAATATGTACAAGATGGGCCTGGAACATCTTGTCATACAAGATTTCAAAGACATTACAAAGATAAGTGAAGTTGTTCAAAAGGATTCAGGGTCAACCAGATAGGCTTCCAATTGTAGACAGAAAAATCTGACATCAGTAACAATGATAACTTCAATTGACTAAAACATAAATACATGTAATATATTTATTACTTAATAATGATATTTTTAAAATTTCCCTCTTTCCCCAACATTTCCCTCTTTGCCCTCCTTTGCCCATTCCATACCCCACTCCCACAGTCAATTCCAACACTGTTGCCTATGTCCATGGGTCATTCTTACATGTTCTTTGACTAGTCACTTTCCCTTCTTTCCACTATTATCACCCTCTCTCATCCCCTCTGGTCACTGTCAATCCGTTCCATGTTTCCATGCCTGTTGTTCTATTAGTTTGCTAGTTTATTTTGTTCATTAAATTCCCCTGATAGGTGAGATCACATGGTATGTGTTTTTTACCACCTGGCTTATTTCACTTAGCATACTATTCTCCAGTTCCATTCCTGCTGTCACAAAAGGTAGAAGTTCCTTCTTTCTGCTGCATAGTATTCTATTGTGTAAATGTACCACACTTTTTTGATCCACTCATTTACTGGTGGGCACTTACACTGTTTCCAGCACTTGGCTATTGTAAACAATGCTGCAATGAACAAAGGGGTGCAAAAGTACTTTTGATTTGGTAATTTGGGATTCTTAGGGTATATTCCAAACAGCAGAATCACTGGGTCAAAAGGCAATGCCATTTTTAGTTTTTTTGAGAAAATTCCATACTGTTTTCCACAGGGGCTACACCAGTCTACATTCCCACCAACAGTGCACTAAGGTTCCCTTTTCTACACATCCTTGACAACACTTGTTGCTTGTACATTTATTAATATTCAAACTGGTGTTAGATAATATCTCATTGTGGTTTTAATTTTCATCTCTCTGATGGCTAGAGAAGTTGAGCATCTTTTCATATGTCTATGGGTCATCTGTATGTCCTCCCTGGAGAAGTGTCTATTCAGGTCCTTTGCCCATTTTCTAATTAGATTTCATCTTCCAGGTGTTGAATCATATGAACTCTTTCTATATTTTGGAGATCAAACCCTTATCCAATGTATCATTAGTAAGTATGTTCTGTCATACTGTCAGTTCCCTTTTCATTTTGATGATGGTTTCTTTAGCCATGTAGAAGCTTTTTAATTTGATGTAGTCCAATTTGTTTAATTTTTCCTTTGCACTAGGAAATATATTGACAAGGATATTGCTACGTAGGATATATGAAACTTACTGTGTATGTTTTCCTTGAGGACTTTTATTGTGTCATGACTTACATTTTTCTTTTACCCATTTTGAGTTGATTCTGGTGTATGGTGTAAGCTGGTGTTCTAATTTCACATTTTTTTAATACTTGACAGTCCGGTTCTCCCAACACCATTTATTGAAGATGCTATTTTTATGCCATTCTCTGCTCATGCCCCCTTTGGTATATATTAATTGACCATGGAGACATGGGTTTATTTCTGGCCTCTCTATTATGTTCCATTGATCTATGTGTCTGTTCTTATGGCAATACCAGACTGCTTTGATTACAGTGGACTTGTAGTATTGTTTGATATCAGATATTGTGATCCCTCCTACTTTGTTCTTCTTTGTCAAGATTGCTGAGGCTATTTGGGGTCTTTTTTTTTTTTTGGTTCCACACAAATTTTTGAAATATTTGTTCTAGATTTGTGAAATATGCCATTTGTATTTTAATAGAAATTGCTTTGAATCTATAAATTGCTTTGTGAAGTATGGACAGTTTAATGATGTTAATTCTTGTGGTATATGCTTCCATTTATTTGTATCTTCCTTAACTTGTTTATTCAGTGTTCTACAGTTTTCTGAGTATAGGTCTTTTAACTCCTTGGTTAAATTTATTCCTAGGTACTTTATTTTTCTTGTTGCTATAGTAAATGGGATTTTTCCTAGTTTCTCCTTATGATATTTTATTGTTGGTATACAAAAATGCCATCAATTTCTGAATATTGACTTTGTATTCTGTTTTTTTTTTTTGCCAAACTCACTTATTAGGTTGAGTAGGGTTTTAGTGGAGTCTGTAGGGCTTCCTATGCACACTATCATATCATCTGCAAACAATGACAGTTTTACTTCCTCCTTTCTCATTTGGATGCCTTTTATTTCTTTTTCTTGTCTAATCACTGTGGTTAGAACTTCCAGTACTATGTTGAATAAAGCTGGTGAGAGCAGACAACCTTGTCTTGTTCCCGATGTTAAGGGAAAAGCTTTTACTTTTCACCCATTGAGTATAATGTTGGCAGTAGGTTTCTCATATACAGCCTTTATTATGTTAAGTATGCTCCCTCTACTCCCACTTTGCTGAGTATTTTTATCATAAATTGGTGATGGATTTTATCAAATGCTTTTTCAGCACCTATCGATATGATCATATGGTTTTTGTCCTTCATTTTGTTTATGTGGTATATTACATTTATTGATTTGCACATATTGTACCATTTTGCATCCCACTTGATCATGGTGTGTGATCTTTTTAATGTATTGCTGAATTTGGATTGCCAATATTTGGTTGAGGATTTTAGCATCTATGTTCATCAGAGATATTAGCCTGTAGTTTTCTTTCTTTGTTATGTCTTTACCTGGTTTTAGAATTAGGATTATACTGGCCTCATAAAAAGAGTTTAGGAATCTTCTCTTCTCTAGACTTTTTTGGACTAGATATAAAAGGATAGGAGTTTGTTCTCCTTTAAGAGTTTTGTAAAATTCACATGTCAAGCTATCTAGTCAAGGGCTTTTGTGTTCCAGGACTTTTTTGATTACTGCTTCAACTTCACTAATTGTTATCAGGGTGCTCAGGCTTTCTGCTTCATCTTGATTCAGTTTGGGAAGATTGTGACCAACGGGCATACAAAAAACTGAAACCAGAATCCAGTCAAGCATCCAGATTTAACTGTCCCTTTACAGAAAATATAAGGAACAATTAAAATGTGCCAAAGACATACAATATGCAAAAATCAGTCTCTGTAAAACACAGAAGGGATACAACCTGGTTTCTTTATCAAACAAACAGAGAAGGAGACCTGGAAAGGCATTCTACAAGATACAAGGCACTTAGGAGACATAACTAATAACAATGGGGAACCCTCACTTTAATCTTGACACACAAAAAAACCAAACTGTTAATGATTATTATATTTTTGAGTAAATTAATTGGATATTATTAACATTAAGCAACTACGATTAACTGTGTTCATGATAAAGTTATTGTGATTATTTTTTAAGTGTTCTTAAGTTTTAGAGATACTTAGATGTATAGATGAAATGATACAGTAAGTCTGGGGTTGGCTTCAAATATAAGGGGAACAGGAAGAATGAGTAGAATTTTAAATTTAACAAAAGTAGCTATAAGTTATCCATATATAAGTTGGTTGGTGGATACATGGGAATTTATTATAATATTCTATCTACTTTTATATATGTTTGAAAATTTCAATAATAAAATGTATAAAAAACAATTATAGTCTTACCAAATGCTATCCTATTAATTTGTGATGTGTGGCTTGTTTGTGAAATGAAAAATTATTACTTTCTTGTTACTTCAGTAATTAAACTTCCCAGATAAGATATATCTTCTCATAAGTAAGATTTTATGATACAAACATCCATAATCTAATATCAACAAAGGTATTGCAGCATTGAACAATGTTCTAGATCAAATGGACTTAACTGATACATAGATAGCCCTTCATCCCAGAGAAGTAAATTACACATTCTTTTCAAGTGCATATGGAACATTTTCAAAGAGAGACCACATGATAGGACACAAAACAAGCCTCACCAAATTCAAGAAAATTGAAATCACATCAAGCAGTTTCTCTGACCACAAGGAACTGAAACTAGAAACCAAACTCAAGGAAAAAATTAAAAACACTCAAACTCATAGAGATTGAATGGCATGCTATTAAACAATGAATGGGTTAAGAAGGAGTTCAAGGGAAAAAAAATCAAAAAGTTTCGGGAAACAAATGGAAATGAACTCACAACAACCCAAAACTTATGGGACACAGACAAGGGAGTCCTGAGAGGGAAGCTCATAGCCATACAGGCCTACCTAAAAAAGATAGAAACATTTCAAACAAACAACCTAACCCTACACCTACAAGAACTCGAGGAACAACAACAAAGACAGCCCAGGGCAAGTAGAAGGAAGAAAATAACCAAGATCAGAGCAGAATTAAATGACATAGATACTAAAAGCACAATCCTAAGGATCAGTAAATCCAGGAGCATGTTCTTCAAAAAGATAAACAAAATTGACAAGCCTTTAATCAGGCTCATCAAGAAAAAAAGAGAGAGGACCCAAATAAACACAATCGGAAATGAAAGAGGAGAGATTACAACTGACACCACAAAAATACAAAGGATTGTAAGAAATTACCACCAAGAACAATATCCCAACAAATTTTAAAACATAGGGGAAATGGACAAATTTCTAGAAAAATATAATCTTCCAAAACTCACTGAAGAACCAGAAAGCCTGAGCAGAACAATAACAGCTGACAAAATTGAAGCAGTAATCAAAAAACTCCTGACACACAAAAGCCCTGGACCAGGTGGCTTCACAGGAGAATTCTACAAAGCATTTAAGGAAGAGCTAACCCCTATCCTTCACAGACTATTCAAAAAAAAAAAAAATCCAAGAAGACAAGAGACTCCTAAACTCCTTTTAGGAAGCCAGCATCATCCTAATCCCAAAACCAGACAAAGACATAACAAAGAAAGAAAACTTCAGGCCAATATCACTAATGAATGTAGATGCTCAAATCCTCAATAAAATATCAGCAAACTGCATTCAGCAACACATTAAAAAGATTGAACACCATGACGAAGTGGGATTCATCTCAGGGATGCAAGGATGGTTCAATATTCACAAATCAGTAAATGTAATTGATCACATAAACAAAAGCAAAGGCAAAAATCACATGTTCCTATCAATACATGCGGAAAAAGCATTTGATAAGATACAGCACCCATTTATGATTACAACACTCAGCAAAGTGGGAATAGAAGGAACACTGTTCAACCTAATAAATGCCATATAAAAGAGAATTACCACCAACATCATACTCAATGGGAAAAAACCAAAACTTTCCCACTAAGATCAGAAACAAGATAAGGTTGTCCACTTATACTTCTATACAACATTGTATTGGAAATCCTAGCCACAGCAATCAGACAAGAAAAAGAAGTAAAAGGTATCCAAATTGGAAAAGAAGAAACAAAACTGTCATTGTTTACAGACATGTCATCTGTAAACATAGAAAGTGTACATAGAAAATCCTATAGACTCCACCAAAAAGCTGCTCCATGTTTTGACAAAACAGCAGTATACAAAGTCAATATGAAGAAATCAAAGGCATTTTTGTATACCAACTATGAAATCTCTGAGACAGAAATCTGGAAAAGTATCCCATTTGATATAGTAACAAGAAAAATAAGATACCTAGGAATAAACCTAACCAAGAAGGTAAAAGACCTGTACTCAGAAAACAACACAATGCTGAAGAAAGAAATTAAGGAAGACACAAACAAATGGAAGCATATACCATTTTCATGGATTGGAAGAATTAACATCATCAAAATGTCCATACTACCCAAAGCAATTTAGAGATCAACACAATCCCTATTAAAGTACCAATGGTATATTTCACATATATAGAACAAATACTTCAAAAATTTATCTGGAACCATAAGCAACCCCAAATAGCTGCATCAACTTTGAGAAAAATGAGAATAGTAGGAGGGATCATAATACCTGATTTCAAACTGTATTACAAGGCCACTGTAATCAAAGCAGCCTGGTATGGCATAAGAACAGACACATGGACCAATGGAACAGAATAGAGAGGCCAGAAAGAAACCCAAGTCTCTAAGGTCTATTAGCATTCAACAAAGGGGGAAGCAGCATAAAATGGAGCAAAAATAGCCTCTTCAACAAATGGTGTTGGGAGAACTGGACAGCTAAGTGCAAAAAAATGAAACTCGAGCACTAACTTACACCATACACAAAAATAAATTCAAGGTGGATAAGAGACTTAAATATAAACTGTGACACCATTAAAGTCCTAGAGGAGAACATAGGCAGGAAAATCTCAGATATCCCATGCAGCAACATCTTCACTGATATGTCCCCTAGAGCAAGGGACAAAAAGGAAAGAATAAACAAATGGGATCTTATCATTAAGAAAAGCTTCTGCATGACTAAAGAAAACAGCATTAAAATGAATAAAGAACCAACTGTGTGGGAAAACATATTTGCCAATTATACCTCAAACAAGGGTTTGATCTCCAAAATATATAAAGAACTCACACGACTCCACTCTAAGAAGACAAGCAACCCAATTAAAAAGTGGGCAAAGGGCCTGAACAGACACTTCTCCAAAGAGGATCTAGAGACACATGAAAAGGTGCTCAATATCAATAGCTATCAGGGAGATACAAATTAAAACCACAATGAGATACCACTTCACACCTGTCAGAATGGCCATCATAAACAAAGCAGCAAACAACAAGTATTGGAGAGGTTGTAGAGAAAAGGGGACCCTAGTGCACTGATGGTGGGATTGCAGACTGGTGCAACAACTGTGGAAAACAATATGGAATTTCCTCAGAAAACTAAAAATGGATCTGCCTCTTGACCTGGCAATTCCACTGCTAACAGTATATCCTAAGAATCCTGAAACACCAATGCAAAAGAACCTATGCACCCTAATGTTCATAGCAGCACAATTTACAATAGCTAAGTGTTGGAAGCAACCTAGGTGCCCATCAGTAAATGAATGGATCAAAAACCTATGGTATATTTACAAAATGGAATTCTATGCAGTAGAGAGAAAGAAGGAGTTCCTACCCTTTGCAACAGCATGGATGGAACTGGAGAGCATTATGCTAAGTGAAATAAGCCAGGCAGTGAAAGACAAATACCATATGATCTCTCCTTTAACTGGAACCTAATCAACAAAACAAACAAGCAAGCAAAATATAACAAAAGACATTGAAATTAAGAACAAATTTACAGTAACCAGAGGCAAGATGGGAGGGGATAATGAGGGGAGGGTGTGAAGGGTTGTCAGGAACAACTATAAAAGACACATGGACAAAAACAAGAGGGGGAGTTAAAACAGCGGAGGGAGGTCAAGATGGCTGGGGTGGTGAGGATGGGTGGGGGGAAAAGTCAGAAAACTGTACTTGAACAACAATAAAATTGAAAATATTTAATAAAAAAAAGAAAGAGAGAAAAAAGGGGAAAAATCCATAATCAGTTCTCTTAGTAATCAAGAGAAAAATTATAGGTCACACCTAAAATAAGAAGCAAATCTGGTTGAAAGTTTTAAACATAGCATGAGATAAAAAATATATAACTCATTAACAAAAAAATAGATAAACATTCTGATAAAAAATTGGGCAGAGGACCTGTTAGACACTCCTCCAAAGAGGACACGCAAACAGCCAACAGACATATGAAAAGACACTCGATGTCACTAATCATCAAGTAAATACAAATCAAAACCGCAACAAGATACCACCTTATACCAGTCAGAATAGCTATGACCAAAAAATTCAAAAAATAAGTGCTGGTGAGGATGTAAAGGAAAGGGAATCCTCATGCATGGTTGGTGGGATGGCAAATTGGTGCAGCTCCTATGCAAAAAGAGTATGAGTTTCCTCCAAAAACTAAAAATAGACCTACCATGTGACTCAGTAGTTCTATTTTGAGTGTTTACCCAAAAAAACAAAAACACAATTTTGAATAGATGTATGCACCCTTATGTTCATTGCAGCATAATTTACAATAACCAAGATATGGAAGCAACTTAGACATCCATCAAGATTATATAGTATACACACACAGAGATATATACTGAAATAATACTCAGAAATTTAAAAGAAAACAATCCTTCCATTTGTGACAACAGAGATGGATCTAAAGGGTATTATGTTAAGTAAAATAAGTCAGTGAAAGACAAATACTCTATGAATCCACTTGTATGTGGAATTTTTAGAAAGTCAAAGCAAACAAAACAAAAGCAGAATCAGAGAGGGTAAGTGGAGGAATAGGTAAAAAGGTGAAGAGAAATATAATCAATAATGGTGTGATAACTTTACATGGTGACAAATGGTTAGACTTAGTGTGGTAAGCACATAACAGGTATATAAATTTCTAATCACTATTACACTTAAAACTAACATAAGACTCTATACCAATTATACATTTTTAAAAAGATAGTATGAGAAATTTTAAGCTGATCCAGTATTTTCTTTACTCATTTAAACAGAAAACAGAAATAAACCAAAACAAAGAAAAAGAATTCAAGACTTCTTAAGTAGTTGGCAGACTTAGAAGTTAGTGAAATGTAAATGAAGCACCTACCTTCTGACTGGTTTTTCTATTGTTTCTATTAAAAAGAATCATTTATTCCTTCATTAAATTTATTTTCTTCCTTTAAATTCAAGTTTTTCCCCCTTCATGATATTCATACACATGCAGAAAATGCAAACAAAACTGAAAAATTCACTAAAAACAGTGAAGACAAATTTCAAAATTCCACTATTCTGAAATAATTACTTTTAACATTATCTTGAAAATACTTCTAAAATGTCTCTATACATACATACATATATTAAATAAATGAGGATAAGATACTCTTTGGAAACTTTTTCATCCAACAATAAGGAGAACTCCTCTGTCAAGTATTGCTAAACACTATTCTTTTAATAGTCACATAGTTGTAGATGGCTATATCACAATTGATCTAACTAATCTCCATCTGGTGTGAATTTAGATGGTCTTTTTATTTTTTACTTGAACCTTAACAATAAAACTATGAACATCCCTGTGCTAGTTATTTACCTACTCTCTAAGCTTTAAGCCTATCCCAAAGCTGTAAATCCACAGACTGCATTTCCCAAACTCCCCCAAGATCTGGCTTCTTTTAGTTTTTTCTGATAAAAGCTGCTTAGAACTTATTTAGTCATTCTGTGCAGTAATTTCACTGCCCCTCAGCAACCTCCAGACCACTCTATTAATGTTGGTTGATGTTGAGAGCTCTTGAACTCATTAGGTAGTCCTTAACACCAGCACTTCCTCCCCACTGTTCCTTCGAACATCTGTATTAATTCATTTGTGGAGAAATATACTCTTTGAGTATGGTTTCTGTTTCTCTGACTGGACCCTGAACTATATAACCATTATGTAGATATCTTCTCTAATTATCTCTGGGATGAGTTTCTAACAGTGAAACAGCAGTGTTAAAAACTATGGACATTTTAAGTTGGCATGTACTACCAACCCAGAAAAGCTGCATAATTTATATTCTCACTAAGAGAGCATCATGGGAATCCTTCCTGATACTGACTATAGCACATGAGTGTTTTCTATTTGTATTTTCCTCAATTACTATTAACAGGCATAAGTGTCTTTCTTGTTTTTGCCTGCTGGAAGGATTTCCTGTTTGTGAATTTCCTGCTAATTCCCTTTTGCTAGTATTCTCCTGTGAGACTTATTTGTTATTCTGTTAAAGACTCTTAATTTTTATACAGTACAAATAGTAACTTTTCTAAGTCACATGTATTGAAAATAGTTTCCCAGCATCCCATTGTGTTTTCTTCTTTCCTGACTCTTTTGTCTGAATAGTACCTCCCTCACTAAAATATAAGGGCAGAGACTTAACCTATGCTATTCATTTTAGCATCCTTAGTGCCTCACACACAATAAAGGCTCTATAGATATTTTTTCAGCAAATGAATATTTGAAAATTCAATCCATCAGTAATTTCCTTATGACTTTGTGTCCTTTCCCCCTCAACAAGGACATTACATAAATGTGCCACTTACTAATACTTTTATGAACTTCTTTTATATATTTAAAATCTTAGATTAAATAAAGAATTAATCTCTGACTCATCTGGAATATATATAAAATTAAGACAAGTAGTCTACATTAATTTTCCTTTGAAAACAGCCTGCCAGTTACTAATTGGGTAATCTATCTTTTCCTGACTACTTTTAAAAAAAAATTATACTCCTTGATACACTATTATAGCATTCAAATTTCTTGGATACTCTACTCCTAAGTCTTCTCAATTTTACTTCTACAATATTTTCTAAATAATTTTTAGTGTTACATAAGGAAAGCTTTGAATCTTTATATATTTATTTTTGCTATCTCGTTTTTAGTAATTTTTCATTTTATTCTCTTAGATTTTCCAAGAAATATAAATTTGCTTTTTCCTTTCAAACATTTGAACCTCTTATTTTATTTTCTTATGTAATTATTTTGGCCAGTGCTTCCAAAACAATATCAAATCATGGAAGTGATAGGGTATTTTCTCATCTGGTTGCTTACTTTACCTGGAATGTTTCTAGTGTTTTTACTATATGATGGTGCTTACAGCTTTGAGAGGTATTTATTATGTTATGAAGGCATTTCATCTTACTTTATTAGGTTTAATTATAAATAGACTAAATTTTTATCAGAGCCCTTACAGCATCTTTAAAAATGATCTATTATGTGCCTTTTCTTTTTTACTCACCTATATAATGGCTTGTAACATGAATATTAAGCTTACTCATATTAGCCCTCTTGTATCCTTGGAATTAATTACATTTGGCCATTGTATATTCTTTTTTTACTATAAAACTCTCTTTTTGCTTAAAATTTAATGTTTTACTTAAAATTTTTACATCAATATTTGTAAGATTTATCTTCATTTTCTTTTCAGGGGGATATTTCTAAATCAGGTTTTAGCATTCCTGTTAGTTATCTTGGCTTTATAACAAGTAATCTGAATGCTTTCTTTTTTTTCCTATGCTCTGAATAATTAAGAAGAGTATAAGAAGCCCTGGTTCTTGTCAATTTGAAATTATTTCTTTAACACACATCTGTTATTAGTACTTCTGTTAAAGAGCAATTTTCCTAATTTATGTTTTATAATTATATACTATTATGTTTTTCTTTTCTCTTCTTGAGTCAGTTTTATTTATCTACATTATCCTTTAAAAAAGTTCAGTTTTCAAATATCTACAATATAGCTGTAGTGACATTTAAGTACCAAGAGTAAAATGATGAGAAAAGATATATCAGAGATAGGCAAACAAAAAAAAGTTGGATTTGGGGGCATAAGCAAAACCAAATGCATAGGAAAAGAGAATACAATTTGGTAAAAAGACCATGGACATGAACAACAAACAGTGTGGTGATTGCCTGGGAGGGTGTGGAGGCGGGTAAAGGCAGGTATAGAAGGGATACATGATGATAAATGGTGATGGATGGAGACTTGACTTAATGATAAACACACCATTAAATGTGCAGAAGATGTGTTGTAGAATTGTGCACCTGAAACCTATGTAATTTTGTTAAGCAATACCATCCCAAGGAATTCAACAAAAAGGAAGAAAGCACTTGGTAAACAGAGTGGCCTCACCGTTTAAAAGCAAGGGGGCATTTACAGACTTTTTAAATTCTTGTATCTTAAAGACTATCCTCATTTTCTCATAAACACAACTTGGCTCCTAGGAAATTCTTTAATTATGTATTTTTGTCCATCAGAACTCCTTAGCTGTTGAATCATTAATTTTGGAAATCTTATGGATTGAAAACAGATAAGTCAGCCTCATAACTTTTCTATCATGCATGACCAACTTCTTTTTTCCCTTGATGTTTGTGAAGTAACTGCTATAATCTCTGAAAATCCAGTAAATTCCATCAGTATATTTTTCTAAAATATGTGTACTCTTGTTTCTCTACAGATCATATAAATCTTTCACCTTTTACTAAAATATGTGCCCATCGTCACTTCCAGATTCACATTTTCATTCATTCTAAATAAGTTTACTATTATTTTTGAATATTTTGCACTTCCCATTATTCTGTTGTCTTCTCTATAGGAACCAATTATAACTTTTCACTGTTATTCATTCTTTTTAAGTGTGTTTATTACTTTGTTAATTATCTCCATATTCTATGCAAGTTTTCAAGTTCAATCTCCAGATTATTAGTTTAATTTTCTATATTGTTTATGCCTTGCTGCTTGTAATAAATTTATTTTATAAGGCAAATGTTTCTGTTCTTCTTTATCCTTAGCTCAGCCACTGCCCCCTTTTTTAATTTACAAATAAATTTCAGCAGTTATTAGATAGACCTTCAGCTAGATCTTATGTCATTTGTCAATATAAAAATATGTATATTGCTACAGTACAGTTTTTAACATTGTGTTAATTGTGCTTCAATACAATTGGTTTTTATGTCTTTTATTTTATGCATTTAAAAATTTTGTTCTAAAAACGGGTCTGTGGTCTTCAGCAGCATGCCAAAGGGGCTCCATGGGATTAAAAAAGGTTAAGTGCTAGGCTGAAGTTTCCTGGTATCCCTGCAGTTGAAATCAGAGAGCAATCCCAGGGAGGAGGGGGAGCTCTGTGTGTGCATGTGGGATGTGTAAATGAGAGAACCTAAAAAAGGAGTCATAAAGTGATCTGCAAACCTTTTGTCTCTATAATATAAATAAAAAATATTACATATAGAAATACAAGTCAAATGCAAAAATAATTATGCTAACAAGTAAATAAGAGCATTACAAATAAAATGTAAAGTGTACTCAAATATATAACAAATGCTCTTGTACAATCTAAAGAACTCATTTAGTTCAAAATTATATTACATGTTAATATAATTCTACTCAAAGTAATTTGGATTTGAGCTAATGTTTTTTTTTTGAAGGGAAGAAGAATGTGGGTAGGAGAAAATGGGACAAGAAAATAGCATTTAGTAATAAAATATCTCTATATTTCTAAAGATCATTAGTAGAGACTAGCTGATAACATTTTTGGAAAACAGTAATCTAGGGGAAGGTACCAGTAGTATAAGATGTGAGGTTACAATAATCAAATCAACACAGCATTAACATTAGGAGAAACATAAGACAAAAAGAGGAGAGCAATAAATAGAGCTTAGCATATGTAAGAACTTATTTATATAGAGTATAATAGATTATAGAGAAGGCTACAGAAGGTAAATGAGAATGGATGCAATTTTTAATATATAGTTCTGGTAAAATTGGTTAGTTAGAAAAAATCAAATTAGACCCTCTGCCAAAATATATACTTTCAAAACAAATTTCAGATGGGTTATGTTTCAGATTTAAAAAACAAAAGAAATAAAAGCTCTCTGAAAATCATGGGATTTTTTCAAATTTAAAAAGCTGGAATTAAATGTGCAATGTAAAAATAAGCAAGTAGAAGAGAAATATATTATGCATAGTACCATATTTATATGATTCAGAAACAAAAATTAGCAATGCTATGTGAAGATATATACATAGACAGGAATGCTAAAACTATAAAGAAAAATAAGAAAATAATAAACCCCAAATTGAGGACAATGACAACTGGAGAGTGTACATAGGGTAAAAAAAAAGAAAGAAAACAAAACAGGGAACTTCAATAGCATTGTTACTACACTATTTAATTTAAGTCAGCATTCTATGTACTATTCACTGGTATTTACACTATTACTATATTTTATAATATACTTTATACTTAAATAAGATATATATATATATCTCAAATATCTCCTATAAAACAGCAAATAAAATTTAAAATCTTATTTAAATCTGTTTAAAACCAAAAAAATTGAGATGCCAGTAGAAAATAAACAAAAGGTAAAAACAATAAATTCACCATAGAGAAAATGTTAATGATTATTATATAGAAGGTGTACTTCGCTAGTAATAATTATGCAAATTAAAAGATTTTGCTTATTAAATTATAAAATATTTTTAAATGTTATATTATTGCACGTTTGTGAAGACAGGAGATAGGCACCTTCAAACACTGTTGATGGAGTTTTATATGAGTACAATTTTTCTGAGAAGAAATTTCACTATCTTGTACCTATCTATCCATCCACCAAGGAATTTTGAAAATGGTCATTCTTTTTGACTTAGTAATGTCTTTAGTATTACAAAAACATTAGCAAGAGATTACAGATATATTTATTTCAGTAACAATAATAAGAAGAATAAAATTTAAAATATCGAAGTATCCAGCAATAGGGAAATAGCTAGATACACTACTATACTCCTAAAGTGAACTAATCACCATTTCTTTTTTAAATATATTTTATTGATTATGCTATTACAGTTGTCCCATTTCCCCCACTTTAGTCCAGTCCACCCTGCACACCCCCTTGCACCCTTATTCTCTGTACCTTTTCCCTTTCTCTGTCACTCCCATTCTCCTGCTGATAACCCTGCATGTGATCTCCATTTCTGTGAATCTGTTCCTATTCTAGTTGTTTGCTTTGCTTTTGTTTTAGGTTCAGTTGTTAATAGCTATGAGTCTGTTGTCATTTTACTGTTCATATTTTTTATCTTCTCTTCTTTAGATAAGTCCCTTTAACATTTCCTATAATATGGGCTGGATGATGATGAACTCCTTGAACTTGATCTTATGTGGGAAGCAATTTATCTGCCCTTCCATTCTAAATGATAGCTTTGGTGGATAGTGTAATCTTGGACCTAGGTCCTTACCTTTAATAACTTTGAATACTTCTTTCCAGACCCTTCTTGCCTGCAAGGTTTCCCTTGAGAAATCAGCTGACAGTCTGATGGGAACTCCTTTGTAGGTTACTGTCTCCTTATCTCTTGCTGCTTCTAGGATTCTCTCCTTCATGTTTACCTTGGCTAATGTAATTATGATGTGCCTTGGTGTGTCCCTCCTTGGGTCCAACTTCTTTGAGACTCTCTGAGCTTCCTGGACTTCCTGGAAGTCTATCTCCTTCAGTAGATTGGGGAAGTTCTCCTTCATTATTTGTTCAAATAAGTTTTCCATTTCTTGCTCTTCCTCCTCTCCTCTGGCACCCCTATGATTCAGAGTTGGAATGTTTAAAGATGTCCTAGAGGTTCCTAAGCCTGTCCTCATTTTTTTGAATTCTTGTTTCTTCATTCTTTTCTGGTTGAATGTTTCTTTATTCCTTCTACTCCATACCATTGATGTGAGTCCTGGTTTCCTTCCCATCACTGTTGGGTCCCTGTACATTTTCCTTTATTTCACTTTTCATAGCCTTCATTTTTTCCTCTAATTTGTGACCATATTCAACCAATTCTGTGAGCATCCTGATTACCAGTGTTTTGAACTATGCATTTGATAAGCTGGCTATCTGTTCATCACTTAATTGTATTTTTTCTGGAGTTTTAATCTGTTCTTTCATTTGGGCCAGGTTTTTTTTGTTTGTTTGTTTTTGATTTTTTTGTCAGCATTCCTGTTACTTAGTAAGGGACAGAGCTTTAGGTGTTTACCAGGGCAGGGCAACCAGCATTGCTGGGTTGTGATGCTGTGTGTGTGGGAGGTGTCTGAGAGGGAACAGTGCCAGTTGCTCTGCTCTCTGCCACTTTTCAGTCTCTTCCTCTGCTACCTACAATCAAATTGGACCCTTCTGGCGCTGATTCCCAGGTGGGTGGTTTTGTGTACTTTCAAGGATCCTGTGTGTCTTTCCAACAAACTCTCTTGTGAGGCTGGGAGTTTCTCCTGCTGCTGCTTCAACCACCACAGGTGTTTTCAGTCAGAGGCTTTGAGGTTTTGTTTCCCTACGCTGGAACTCTAGATTGTACAGTCTATCTTGCGCCCCAGTTGTTCCTCCTGGTTTATCTGCACGGGAATGTGGGACCACTGAATCTGCAAGTCACCACCTCACCCGGTCCGCCAGCTGCATTGGGGCCAGGCCTCTCAACCTGGCTGCCCATCTCCACCCCTCCTACTGGTCTGGATGAATGTTTCTTTAACTCCTTGCTTATCAGATTTCCATACAGTTTGATTTTCTGTCAGTTCTGGTTGTTTTTTTTTTTTTTTGTTTTTAAATTTGTTGTCCTTCTTTCGGTTGTGTGAGGAGGCACAGTGTATCTACCTCCACCTCCACCTTGGCCAGAAGTCCCTCTCAATCACCATTTCAAAAAATGTTAATATTATTTTTACTATGAGCTAGACACTGAACTAAAAAATTTATGTACATGATTTAATTTAGTTTTCTTTTAGATGAGTATAACAGGGTGCAGCCAGGGGCCCCCAAAGTAGGGATTTGTAATGGGATGCAGAACTCAGGGTATCCAGGAAATATTTAAAAAATATAGGATGTCCTCACCCCCATAAGTCTGAACTGGGACACATGGAGCAGGGCCATTAAGCATTGTTCTGCATAGCAACAGTTTGCAACTAACCTCAAGCATGGTCATTTAACATATCTATAAGTTTTAACTGGTTTCATGGATCTGTTAAATAGCTGTGGCCCTGAATAACTCTTCTCTTTGTGTCTTTGATTCTTTTTCATCTACTGATATATCATGTATATACGGTAAAAATTTTTATGTCCTCATAGTTTTCTTGTTCTTAGGCAGAAAATTAAATCTAAAGGAAATACAGCTACTAAAGAAATATATGTAAATCATAGAGAAGTAGTTAATGTTATTAAGATATTAAGCTATAAAATATCAAAACCACACATATTTAAAAATTTTAAATGGAAATTTTCCAAATCTAAATAATACTCTTACTTATTTTATTTTTAATTACTTATACTTCTATTGACCTTTATTAACCCACATGAGGAGCACTGCCATAAAACAATCATGAAATATAGAAGCATTTAAAACTAATAACATTTTTGCCCTGGCTGCCATAGCTCAGTGGATTGAGCACGGGCTACAAACCAAAGGGTCACAGGTTTGATTCCCAGTCAGGGCACATGCCTGGCTTGCAGTCCAGGTCTCCAATGGGGACCACGTGAGGGGCAACCACACATTGATGTTTCTCTCTCTCTTTTTCTCCCTTCCCATCTCTAAAAATAAATAAGTAAAATCTTTAAAAAAAACTAACATTTTGCATTTAGTAGATAAGACAATTATAAATAGTTTGGTATTTTTATTCTGTTCCTTAACAATATGTTTTAAAAATATCTTTGAATTTTTAAACTAAGATGAATTAGTTCAAAATTGGATATTTAAATTCCTCACATAGAGTTTACCAGACAAGAAAAAACTAAAGGAGTTCATCATCACCAAATCATTATTATATGAAATGTTAAAGAGACTTATTTACAAAAAAGGCTGCCAGGTGGGAGGGGGGGTGTGGGAGAATGGGTGAAGAGGTGAGGGGATTAAGAAGTACAAATAGGAAGTTAAAGAATAACCATGGGGATGTAAAGTACAGTATAGGAAATGGAGTAGCCAAAAAATGTATATGCATGACACATGGACATGAACAATAATGTGGGGATTGCCCAAGGGAGTAGGGGGTACTGGGTGGAGGTAGTCAAAAGGAAAGAAAAATCAGGACAATTGTAATAGCAGAATCAATAAAATATAATTAAAAAAATAAAGTAGCTACGCTTTACTGTTTTTAAGTTACTAAAGTTCCATAAAAAGTTTAATGGGCACACTTTAGGAATATAAAATTTAAAAAAAAAATGACCGTATGCAGAGGACTGTAAAAATCTAACACATATGAATTATTTAATTAAAATATTAAAGAAGCAAGAGAAGTCACCTCTGAAATACTTATGAGTATCTAAGTCAGTGATTTCTCTGTCTTCCTATGTACTTTATCATTACTTACAACTTCTGAAAGGCCTGGATTCTGAAACTTGCCTTCACTTTAAATAAGAAATTATTTTATATATTATAGTTCTTTATTAATTTAAAGGTGAAATCTCATGCAATTCTAAATCTTATTATAAACTATTATTGTTATAGCTTAAATCAAAAACTGATCATCATTGACTAATTTTATATTATAAAACATTTAGGGGGCCCATCTTCTCAACAATTTTAATAAAGTTATATTAAGCAGCAAAGACAGTTGTCCTTGTCTCTTTGCCTTTCTAAATTGTCCTTAAAAATAGAAAAAATTATGCTAATAGAAGCAATATTACTACAATAAAAAGACAAAAATTTATTTATTGAATATTGAATTCAGTTCTTTAATTAAATAAATATTAAAAATTAGTTAAAGCCTGGATACTCTCACATGTGCTATTGGACATTTTAAGCAGACAACTAGCTCTCTCACTAGGACTTCTTTTTGTCTGCATCAACATACCACAAATTGGCACTAATACAACAACCAAAACAAGACAGACACCATTGGGCTGTAGTCAGAATCCTGTCCAAATGTTGAAGAGAAACTCTTCTCCAAACTTCTGCTCTCTGTTGGCAAATTAGCCATCAGATTCAACAGTGCAGTCTAGGTGAGAGTCTATTTAACAAAGATCACAACCAGGGCAGCTGATACTACTACTAATTCTTGCAACTAAGAGTTGTTCTGGGAAACTCAGGGAAGGAGATAATACACATCTGAACAAAGAGTACTGAAGCCCCACCTCCATTCTATTTTTAATTAACCAAGATACTTAGCTAACTTAAGGGCTTGCCCTAAAGCTGGTGCACATCAAAATTCCTAAAATATAGGAAGTATTTTATCTTCCCCCAAAGGAAGATAATAATTGCCTCTCTCAGAAAATAAGAATGCATCTTTACCAAACAAGTGCCATTGGAAACTTGCCTGCCAAGCAGCTATTTTTAAGCCACTTTCTGACTTCTGGCTAGAATGGTAATGTAAGTAAATGAGGTAGGACAGGTATTACAATATAGAGTTGTGAGGACAGTGGTGAAATTGAAAACATTAATGAAGATATTAGCTTTATTGTTATTCAGGAAAATGAAAAATAGATGAAAAAATTTGATACCCCCCCAAATCTGCAAAAAATAAAATGTTTGATAATTTTGAGGAGAATGCAGAAACTTATAAACCACTAGTAGAAGTATAATTACTATAATTATAATGGACACTAGTTTAAAATGTGGAAGATGTACATGCTCAGCAATTCCACCTGTAGCTATATAACCAGGGGTTCCAAAACTTGATTGCCCATTGGAATCTCCAGAAGAACTTTTCTAAAATCCCAGTGCCTAGACCTTAGTCCAGGCAGATTAAATAAGAATCTCTGAAAGTGAAATTCAGGTGTCAATTTTATTTAAACCTCTCCAACTGATTTCAATATGTAGCCAAATCTGAGAACCATTCATAACCATAACATAGGGGAACCCTAGCATGTGTATACTAAATTGAAAAAAGTTTACAGTAGCACTATTTGTATTAGTATAAAAGAAACTGGAAACTACACAAATATCCTTTCTAGTGAGTCAAATTTCCAATGTCAAGTAACAAAATAAAATTGGGCATAGTGACAAAACATAATTTGATACTACAGTGAAAATGAATGACCTGTGACCCAAAAGGTATATATGTTATGGATGAATCTTAGAAATCAATAAAGTGTGGAGGTGGAGGGGAGTGACAGAAAATTATATTCATTTTTATAAAGTTCAAAAACAACCAAGAAAATTTTGTTATTATTGTCTTTACAGGCATTTATCATTTGGGTCTACAAAAAGTGTTTGAAGATTTTACTTCTAGCATCCTATTCCTTCCTTCTGGATTTAATTTCCTTTTTATTAAAAGAAATTGTTATTCTTTAGTAATTGTTTCAAGTAAGATCTATGAGTGGTAAACTCTCATTTTTTGCTTCACAGTGTCTTTATTTCATTTTTACTCCTGAATGAAAATTGAGCTGAGTCAAAAAGTCTAGAATGACTATGAGTTCAAATAGGTTACCTCAAATTCAAATATATATCATATCCCCTCCATTCTCATAGGAAATCAATTGCACCATTAAGAAAAGAATGCATTCCAATCCCAGAGATGTTAGCATATGATATTTTATGTTTTAAATTCAAGTAAATATGGTAGTAACATATTTTACTATATGCAGTGGGAAAAGAATGAGCTATGAAATCAGACAGAACTGAGTTCAAATCCTGCCTTTGTCTCTTACTCTTTGTGTGACTTTGTGAATTAATTGACCTCTGTGGGAATCAGTTCATCATTTGTAAAGGAAGAAAAATATCACTTATATTAGGGGTTGGCAAGCTTTTTCTATAAAAGGTCAGATGATAAATGTTTTAAGCTTTGTGGGCTTAAAATATGGCCTCTGTCAAAACTACTCAACTCTGCATTGTAGCTCAAAAGCAGCCCTAGATAATACATATTCCTGTGCATAAAATAAACCAGGTATCAAAAAATTCACATTTCACCTCTATAATTTTTTCTCAGTGTTTCAATGAAAAATATAAATAGCACATACAATAATTTCCATGGGAAAAATGAAGTCAAAGGTCCAATTAAGCAGTGGTAGCAGTGAAAATTATATACAGCTCATCAGACTTCAATTTCTGAACATAAAGTCCCCAATGGTTGTAACTATATTTGCTAGAATACTAAGGATTTACATTTTTTTAAACCTAAAGCAAGCCAATCTCCAGTCCTCAATTTCCTAACCTTCAGTACAATTCAATGAGCAATGCATCTTCTATGTCCAAAATGCCATTCTCTACAAGGCACCCAGAAGTATTTTTGAATAAAATGTGGTTATAAAAATATATTTGTGCTTAGCCTCTTGTCAAACTATAACACTATGCAGAGGCTATGAAACACAAAATAAAATGTATTCTACTGTCCTACACCACACTGCAGATAACTATCAGGTGAAAAAAGAAAGATAGTACTTTCACAGTATAAACTTTTCTCATGCATTAAGAAAAAAACAAATCAAAACAACAAAACAAAAAGGGATATCAATATTTGTTTTTCCCTCTTAACAACCTTCAGTTTTTAATTATATTGTATTGATTATGCTAGTATAGTTGTCCTGATTTTTCCATCTTTGCCCCCCTCTACCCAGTGTCCCCTACTCTCTCAGGAATTCTCCCACCATTGTTCATGTCCATGGGTCATGCTCATAAGTTCTTTGGCTACTCTATTTCCTATACCATATATTACATCCCCATGGTTATTCTGTAACTACCAAATTGTACTTCTTAATCCCCTCACCTCTACACCCATTATTCCCCTCCCTCTCCCATCTGGCAACCTTCTGGTAACTAACTTCTTTTCTCTTGATTTTAAGAGTCTCTCTTTATCTTTAACCTTTGTCCTTTTAATAATGATGTGTCTTTGAGTGGGCCTCTTTGCATCCATCATAATTGGGTCTCTCTGTGCATCCTGGACTTTCATGTCTATTTCCTTAACCAAATTAGGAAAGTTTTTTTTCACTGTTTTTTTCAGAGAGATTTCAGATTTCTTGCTAATTCTCTTCTCCTTCTGGCACCCCTATGAGGTGAATGTTGGACCTCTTAATATTGTTCCAAAGGCTGTTTATACTATCCTTATATTTTTGGATTCTTTTGGATTCTTTTTTCTTGTTTTTCTGCATGGTTGTTTTTTTCTTCCTTATGTTCCAAATCATTGATTTGATTCTCAGTTTCATCCACTCTACTGTTGTTCCCCAGAAAATTGTTTTTATTGCACTTAGTGTATCCTTTGTTTCTGACTGGATCTTTTTAGTGATACTGAGGTCCTCACTAAGTTCCTTGGTCATCCTTATAACCAGTGTTTTGAACTCTGTGTCTGATAGATTGCTTATCTCCATTTCATTTAGCTCTTTTTCTGGAGGTTGGATCTGTTCTTTCATTTTAGCCATGTTTCTTTGTCTCCTTGTTTTGGCAGCCTCCCTATGTTTCTTTCTGTATATTAGGTAGAGGTTCTTTGACTCCATGTCTTGGTAGTGTGGCCTAATGTAGTAGGTGTACTATAAGGTCCAGTGGTACAGCCTCCCCTACTGCTCAAGCGGGGCACTTAAGGTATGTCTTCCATGTGGGCTGAGTACACTCTCCATTTGTAGTTGAACCTTGGTTGCTGATAGAGTATATTTTAATACTACATAAATATACTCAGTTATTTTGGTACTCAATTATTATTTATATGAATAGACCAAGTAGCCCTAAAATGGACACAACATGATGATCAAAAATACATGTGAATTAACATAGCAAAAATACACAAACACATCTCGAATTCCAAGTCACTTAGCTCTTTTTGGACCATGATGCAAAGCTACTTTTTGTTCTTTATGCGTTTTGGCCTTTTCATTGTTTAATAACCCAATGAACCAGTCAATAAAGACAAGTTTAAATTTATCAGTTAAAGTTGTTCTGTATACCCATAGATTTGGAGGGAAAACCATAGAATTCCTGACCATCTATTCTGCATCCACAACCAGCATTATCACACAGAATTAGATTATAGAGATAGTATAATCAGCCTTATAAGCAAGCACTAAAATGCTATATTTACCTAGTTAAAGCTACTAATATCTGCCAACAGGCCTCTCACTTTCTTTGCAAATTAACACCTAAAAATATCAGTCTGTTTTTTTATGATATGTTTTTTAAATTTTATTTTCATTATTGTTCAAGTACAGTTTTCTGTCCTTTACTCCCATACCAGCCCACCCATCCAGCCCTCCCCTCCTCCCTCCCATTTCTAACCCCCCTAGTTTTTGTCTATGTGTCCTTTATATTTGTTCCTGTAAACCCTTCCCATTCTCCCCTGAAATTCCCCTGAAATTCCCTCCCTACTTCCCTCTGATCACGGTCAGCCTGTCCTCTATTCCAGTGTCTTTGGCTATATTCTGCTTGTTTCTCTGTTTTGTTGTTTAGGGTCCTGTTAAAGGCGAAATCATATGGTATTTGTCTTTCACTGCCTGGCTTATTTCGCTTAGCATAATGCTCTCCAGTTCCATCCATGCTGTTGCAAAGGGGAGGAGCTCCTTCTTTCTTTCTGCTGCATAGTATTCCATTGTGTAAATGTA
>CM052542.1:91475384-91507096 GCA_028533065.1 Trachops cirrhosus | reverse complement strand
GAGGGGAGGGAATTTCAGGGGAGAAGGGAAGGGTTTACAGGAACAAATATAGAGGACACATGGACAAAACTAGGGGTGTTGGAAAGGGGAGGGAGGAGGGGAGGAATGGGTGGGTGGGCTGGAAAGGGAATAAAGGATAGAAACTGTACTGAATAAACTAAAATAAAAATTAAAAAAAAAAAAAAAAAAAAAAAAGAAAAGCAGCTCTTCTAGATGTAAGGGAGCATATAAGCAGGAAGGGTCACCTACAGTCTCTGAGGTCCTGTTACTGTACTATGTGAGCTGCCTGAGAATGGGTGCATTAGTGTTTGGTTTATCAGTGCTATTTAAGGCATCAGTGTATATTATTCACATTCTTCTGTATGCATGACTTATATTTGATGTGCGTTTTAAAACACACACGCATACACATAAAAGACCTCTTAGATCTCTTGGTATCAGATGTTGTTCTAAATAAGTGTCTCCAATGTGTACATATAATAAAAATGAAATAACAGTGATTTCAGCAGGCAGTTGAATAGAATACAATACTGAGTGACTTTTTACCTCTCGTGGTGTGACTCTGGAGTACTTGTGCTTCCCATAGGGTTTATAGTTGACCATGTAGGAGCTTTGGTACATGTCTAAATCCACAGGGGCCTAAAAGGCAAGAGCAAAAATAAAGCAAGAGATTTATCTTATTCTTCCATACACAGGCATTCAGCAGCCTGGAATTTGGAGCCCTTTGTGATCAGGCCTCTCCTGGCCTTTCCCACATCTCTTCTCACTCCCCTCGAAGACCTCTATCCTCCAGCCTCACTTCTTTTCTCTTTTCACATGTACCTGGCACATATTCTCTTATCCCCTGGTGGAAATGTTAGTTACAGATCTCGCCAACTAGCAAACTCCTACCCAGGGGACAAACTCCAACCCAAAATCCAAGATCCAGATTAACTCTTTCCCCCAAAACATATCTCCCACCCAAGGATTAAACTCTCTCCTCTGCTTTCATAGCACATTTTGCATTCCTCACTACAGCACTTACCATCGTGTATTATAATTGATTTAATGAGTACACTAGATTAGGACCTAATCTTAGGCATTCTTGGGCAACCTCAAAACCCAGCTCAATGCCCAACACACTGAGGGTGCCTAATAAATGCATACTGAATAAATAAAGGAGCCTCCAGACAATTGTAAACCCTTAGCATTCTTCTACTAGAGGGAGCCCCACAGAGCGTAAGAACCTGGCCATTTCTTGGGCCTGTTTGCTGCCCAACCTTGAGATGGTAACAGGAGACAGAAATCCATAACACTCACCTGCCTGGGATACACCACACCTGCCATAGCAGACAACCTAGACACAGAGAAACTGGTTAGCCTTGCTTCTGTCACAGGAAGGGAAAGCAGCCACTGTCTGCAAATTGGTGGCAAGCAAGCACAACTTCCTGGGCCTCTTCGCTCCACCCTGTACATCATTCAGTCATCCAGGAGTTGGTGACAATGGCAGGGATATGTGGGCTGCTGGATAGGGGCCATGGGACAAAGGGGTTGCAGCAGGACCCAGAAGGAATTAGAGCTGTCAAAAACATCAGGTTTGCCTCTCAGGCAGGGCAAGTGGAATGTTGGTAATGTTTAACAGTCATTAGCAAATAAGCCCCGGTTTACAGCATTTGCCAGTCTCTGTGGTGTCAATGCTTCCACCATGGCCAATTTTGAGCTTTAAACACAATGTCATTGGTGCAGAGTTTTGAAAATGTGCACAGAATGGGTTCTCAGACTCAGGATGACCTGACTCCAGCACACAGATCCCACTGAATAACGGCTCTGAACTACCTAGAGGAAGCAAGCTGAGGACTTAGAGGCACCCTGATTTAGGAGCACAAACCATGTTTTCTAATAGAGATTGGGGGTATACTGTGGAAGACAATTGTGAGGCTTTGGATTCCCAGTTGAACAATAGCATGTGTAGGCCCAACCCTGCCCCTTGTTCCGAGCCCTGAAGTCCTGTGGGGAAGCCTTACTACAGGGCACTGGGGAGCTCCCTGAGTTCACCCTAGTAAGCCCCTGTGTCCCTTCTTTTTGTGTATGGACAACTCATCCCTTGGGGCTGGGGACCAGTCACAGTGCACATAGCACCTACCTGTCCTTCTGCCAAGAGAAAAATGATGCTCTTGCCCATCCAACTCCAGGTGCCCCTGCTGCCTAGAGAGGGCTGCATATCCCACAGCCACATCTGTATTTGAGATGAATCCTGACCTATATGATGCGGGCTGTTTTGGTCACAGTCCCTGGTCATTGTGATTAGGTTACTGGTCAACCTTCTGCATGTCAGTTCCCCTGTCCCTGGCTCACCCTTTCTCACAGAGAGCCACTTGTGTCCCAGCACACCTGAGCCAACATGAACCCTGGCAGCATCAGAAGATACCCATGAGACAGTGGCTTTCGAACAGGCTACAGAATCAGTCTATTTCCAGGAGAGAGAGGCAAACTGAACTCCATGTGAATTATAACATCAGACTGTGTGTGACTAGATCTATGGCATACCATAACACCTTCAGGCCATTGTGGCCTGAAAGGCTGCCTCATCTCCTTCTTCCATATGTCAAAATTCCACCCTCTTTCACACTCATTAGGAGTGTTGGTGAGGAAATGGAGTAATTGGAACCCTTGAAATTGGAACCAGCATTGCTGGTGGGAATGTGAAGTGGTGCAACAGTTGTGGAAAACAGTTTGGCAGTTCCTACAAAAGTTAAACATAGAGTTAACCATATGATCCAGCTATTTCACTTCTGGGTATATACCCAAAAGGATTGAAAGCAGGGGCTTGAAGAGATACTTGAACACCCATGTTCATAGGAGTACTACTCACAATACTCAAAAGTGGAAGCAACCAAAGTGTTCAACAGATGAATGGATAAACAAAATATGGTGCATTCAGACAACAGAATATTATTCAGCCTTAAAAAAATAATGAAGTACTGACACATTCTACAACATAGATAAACCATGAAAAACATTATACTAAGTGGAATAGGGTGTTGGGTGGAGGGGGCCAAAGAGGGAAAAGTTAGGACAACTGTAATAGCACAATCAATAAAATATAATTTTTAAAAAAGTGAAATAACTTAGCCATAAAGAACAAAAATTTTATGATGTCACTTATATGAGGTACCTAAAGTCATCAAATTGGTAAAGACAGAAAGAATAGTGGTTACCAGGGGCTGAGGTGAGGGAGGAATAGGGAGTTAGTGTTTAATGGATATAGAGTTTTAGTGTGGGAAGATGAACACATACTGGAAATGCATGGTGGTGATGATTGTATAACATTGTAAATGTACTTAATGCCAATAAACTGTGCCTTCAAAATGGTCAAAATGAGGGAAATATTTGAGATCATGCTTTCCAGAAACTGTCAGTTTTGGCTCAAATAAACTTTTATAAAAATTCTTTCAAAATGGTAAATATTATGCTATTTACATTTTTTAAATGCCACTCTATTTAAGGGCCACCTTCTCCATGAAGCTCTTCTTGATCTCTCGCCAGATGTCACCATAGACTCCATTCATTTATTTAATCAATGTTTTTTTAACACTTAATGTGTGTTTGGCACTGTTGTAGACCTTGTGGATTCAACAATGAACAAAATAGGTGGAAATCTCTGCTTGTACGGAGCTCACATTCTGATGAGAGCAAAACTCAAAGCAGAATTAATAAGCATCTACCCTGCAGCAGATGGTGACATGTGAGAGGATGGAAGTCAAAGTAGGCACTTCAGACTGGAGTCCAGAAGGGCTCTCTGAATGGGTGCTGCGAAAGCAGATATCTGAAGTATAGGAAGAGCCAACCATGCCAGGACCTGGAGAAGGAGGTGTTCTACCTCAGGAATCAGCAAGTTCAAAGCCTGTAAGACAGGACAACCTGGAACAAGAAGGGAACAGAAAGGTGTGGGTGAGGGCAGAGGATGTGAAGCCAGTTTCCTTGTAGAGAACTTCAAGAATCGAGTTTTATTTTCTTTTTCTTTAGGAAGCATGTAGTCTGGGTGGTGCGGACCCTATTCCAGTTCCACACGGGCACATTGTCCCCAGAATATTCCATCTTCTAGGCTATACTATTGATTTAGGAAGAGGCTAATGAACAAAGCTGGGCTAATGAGCATCATCCCCAACTGCTGGGGAAGAGGCTCTCTTTGAGATAGTGGACACTAAGAACCACGTGAGCTTGGAGCTGCCTGAAGCCATATTTGCACTGTGTGAAGGGAGATTGGCCAAGAACAACATTAGAAGGGAAAACAAGACCCAAGAGATGGAGACAGGCAGGTGACTGTATCACTAGGACACCAAGTGCCTGGATACAACCATGATTGAAGCTAGACTACATATAGAATTTGCAGTTTATGTGAGCCAATATATTTATTTTCTTGCTAAAGCCAATTTCAGCTGCATTTATGTAAGTTACAGCTGAAGCAGTCTCAACAAGTTCAAGGTGGTAGAACTAAAGTAGTGATTTCCCATAATAACTGTGGGATCCTATAAAAAGGCTCTTCCTTACATAGCACTTGGTGCCCTGTCACTTAGTGATGAAGAAGTGCTTACTAATCTAATAAAACTGAGAGAAATAGCAAAGAATAGGGTAAAAACAGAATGGCTACAGACATAGAAGCAGAGGAGATACCTAGGTCATAACAAATGATTTTTGTGCCTTAAGGATATATTTCTCAGGAAAATATTACCAAGTAGGTTTTGGAGTCCTGACTTCAGATCCTGAGACTTACTATTTTCATGTCTGGGTAAATCATGTAATTTCAAAAGTCAATTGAATCATCTGTAAAACAGGGATATAATATCCACCTGAAATGAAAGTATGAAGTCACATGACTCCATTCAAATAATCACCCATAGTTTCTGAGTTTCTATTCTATTCAAGATATTGCGCAAGGGTCTACAGTAATGAAATAAAAGAAATGATCTCTGTCTTAATGAAGTTACTGTATAATTGGAGACAAGTATATTGTATAAATAATCACATAAGTCTTTAATTACAATTGTGACAAGTACCCTGAAGGACAAATACAGAGTGTGGGGACCTGATCCAGTATTGAGGGCTGGTTTGGGAGGACTTGCCTCAAATAGTGACATTTTAACTCAGTCCTAAATAGGAAGGAGACTTCTAACTGCTGTATGATGTTATAGGGCTAAAGGTAGAAGGATCTTGTGTGGAAGAGAGAGGCTGCTCTGCCACAGCCAAGTGTGATGGGACAAGTGTGGCTCCAGGTGAGGCTGGAGATGGAGAGGGCCTTTGTCTAGCAGGCTGACTTTATCTTGAGAATAATGGGATGTACTGGGGAAGTTAAGTAGAAAACTATGCAGTGGGATGTGCATATCAAAAAGCTCACTGTTGGACAACAGTCTGTACGAAGGGGATGAGAGAATCCTATGACATGAGTTTGTAGGACCCTGGGTGCCAATGGTGGCTGGAGCAGTTTGGAAGAGATGGAGGTGGATGTGGAGAAGCATGGGTAGATCAAAGAGATGCTTTGGAAGTAAACTCTGTAGAACAGTGATTTTCAACTTTTTCCATCTCATGGCACACATAAACTAATTACTTAAATTTTGTGGCACACCAAGAAACATTTTTTTTTGCTGATCTGACAAAAATAGGTATAATTTTGATTCATTTTTAATTTGACTACCTATGGGAAAAGAGGTCAGTAGCCCTGACTAAAGAGTCAGGTATTGCATGGTTTAAAATTTCTTCTGGCACACTGGTTGAAAATCTCTGCTATAGAATTTAATCAGTATTAGGAAGCAGCAGGGGCAAGACAGAGAGGTATCAGATATTTGGAATGAGTTATTGGGGGTTGACAGCCCTTTGATGAAGTGGGACCTGCTGGGGGAGTAAGACCTTGGTATTGCAGCTGTGCAGCCTGTTTGGCTTCGAAGTGAAGAAGGTGAGTTTACACCTGGGTAAAAGGATCTGTAGCTAAGAACACTTTGGGCATGTGATACACACTATGGAATTGCTGGTGATATGGGTGGCATTTGAAGCTAACAAAGAGGTTTTATTGTTTTTAGGCAGCATAGCCTCCCACACAGCCCTGTGCTACATTGTTTCCCCAAAGAGCATCCTTAGCCTCCCCAATGGAGAAATCAAGGGCAGCAGGAGGGGAATTCAGTCCAGAAAAGTGAAAAGGTCATGGGGTCCATGTACCTCTTTTTAGTCTCCTGTGCTTGCTGCCTTCATTGTGATTGGGTCTCTGCTGAATCTCTTTGCTTTCAAATTAATGCAACAACGTTCATGCAACAACCTGCAGCAACAGGGTTACTTAGCATGGGCAGACCACCCTCCTCAGAAGTCTCAGTGTCCCCAAACTGAAATGCTTCCTCCATCCAGACAACAGCATAGTTATAAACTTTTGTACATTTGCACTGAAACATTGCAAAATGTCACATTGTACCTACCACTTTTTAAGTTTTTACAGTGTGATAATGCTATTTTTCCAAAGCACAGGACACAGGCAAGTTGCTTATGGTTCTTGCTATCTCAGCAGCATGTGAGGACAGATCTTTTCAATATTTATAAAAGATGAAAAAATAAACCAGAAAGCAAATCTTGCTTTTTTTTTTTTAGGTCTAAATCATACACAAGCGTTGGGTTCAGATTGTGTGGAGTAAGATAATCTAAATTGTATAGTAGAAACGGATAAGAGTGTATTTGTAAAAGCATGGCTCCAGTGTAGCAAACATTGTTTAAAAGCACACATACACACACACACACAAAGACTGGTGGACAGGATTCAATACAGTGTATACAAAGCATAGAGCACACCATGGGCTCTCTACAAGATCCTCCCCACCTTCCTTCAGTGAGGACATTCACCTCCAAATCTTCATTTTTTATTGAGAACATAGTTGGCTGAATACATATTCATAGCATTACATGAGAAAACTAAAGAAGAAAAACATGCACAATGACTTGGCATATGGTCTAGTATGCTATTGTTTAATTATTGCAACTTTCATTTATTTGAATGCAAGATTCCACTTGGCTTTTCCTGGAGGGAATGCTGGGCCCCAAGTTTCTGTCTATGCAAATTCAGAGTGTTAATATTGTTAAATCACAGGAGGAAATTCTCTCAAACCAGAAGCCCTAGAGTTCCTCCAAGTTTATATTAAAGGGATTATAATCCATTTCCTTCCTAATAGCTAATGCTAATGCACTATGGGAAGCCCTCAGGCCAAGAATTAAAGCATTTATGCCTTTAACTGGGAGCAAACCACCCTTAGAGCCTGAAACACAAACAGCAAGTCCACACTACAAAGGCCTGCTCCCAGACCATGAGGATATTGATCCCTCTTTGGAGCCTGGAACCTCCCAGGGTTTGGTAAATGGAGCCTTTCCCAAACTGGGTGCCCTCAGCAGAAATAGAAAACCCCTTCATGGGAAGAACAAACAAATGAAAACAGCAGGGGAGTTCATCAGAATCAGCACTAGGGCACAGTGAGGCAAGTGGGCCCTGGGGAAGCACCACCTCGTCAGGTGGGGGCCTGATGCTGGTTTGTCCTGCAGCTTCCCTCTCCAACCAAGTCATTAGCTTGGGAGTGGATGGCTCTGAAAATTAAGATGTGTTTGTGCTTCAGAGAGGCCTGTCCACAGACGGATGCCTTCACCAGCCTCAAACACTGGGTCTACCAGCCTTTTCCATTTTAGATTCTAGAGAGAAACTACCTGGGTCACCCAACGCAGGGATTCTTTAAGAGCAGCCCAGTGACCATCTGCTTCCAAGTCCCCTGGGATACATACAGAAACCCAGATTTCTGCTGCCACCTTCTGTGTCAGACTCCCTGGGAGAAGGATCCAACCTGAAAATGTACTTTCTAATGAGCTTCATTGGTGATTCCTATAACTCTTATGCAGGCATGGGAGGAAACTGTGGCTGGGCCACCACCAGCTCCTCAGAGAGGAGGGAGCTACATCACAGAATCTTCCGGGGACCTGTTTGGACCAGCAGGGCCCAGCCTGGGATTGGTGCATCCTGGTGGAATGGTACCAAAAGAGCTCATGAAATTGTTAAACTGGGATGAGAACTTGGGGACTTTCGCTTCATTGGTTCAACATACAAGTACTGGCTGCCTTTAGCTGTGGTGCTAGATGTGTGGTGCTAGATGTGTGCATCTTTGTGTGTGGTACTAGGAAAGGGTATTGTTGGGTTATTATAAAAGATAAAAAAACAAGGCTTCTGCTGTCTAGCACTTAAAACTGGTAAGGGGAGAAGGAGGAAGTGCCCAGAAAGTAATGAGCAAACATATATCAGGGAGTGCAGAATGAAGGGCCATCTGGTATAGAGGTGACTGGAGAAATGTCAGAGAAGATGTGATGAAATCAAGTCTTAAACGAAGAGCCTCTCTTTGTCCAAATCTGGACTGTCACTGAAGATTCAGCCACCCCTTAACCTCTGGTGGAATCCATTTCCTGCCCACTCCTTTTCTCTGAATATTTATGACACTCCAGCAGATATTTGTCACTAAATTGATGCTGTTTCTATGTCTTAATTTAGTTATGCCTTTTTTACTTTGCCAAAAGATTTAAACTGCCTTTGCTTCTCAATTTCCCCCGTGGCAGCCAGATGGGCCTGCTAGACCCTTAACACTGTTCTTTGGTTCTTTGAGAGATTTTTAAGGTCAGGCTGGAAGGGCTGGCAGGAGCTAGACACTGCAAAACCTCAATGCTGGGCTGAGGAGTGGTGACTTTCAGAAGGAGACTGCAGAGAGGAGACTTTGAGAGTCAGATGATTTCGCATATGAACCCAGCTCTGCCACTTACAAGCCATTTGTCCTTAGTGGCCTTATATTCTTTTTTCAATTTTCTTGTAAGTGGTGAAATGGGAATGCAAATGCCTCCTGCCTTGCAGGGGAATGGAATAAAATGCTGTGAAATTCCTGCTCAACAATGCCTGACACATAGTACATGCTCAATAAACAAGAGTGAGTGTGGGACAAGTCACTCAACAGAACATGATGAAAAGGACTTTCTGAGAAGACTAGTGTGCGGAAAGTGCACCGCATCCATAGAATAAATGACAGCAGCTGGAGACTCCTGCAATCAGCTAGGCACTTGAGAACTGACTGGATGTTTGGTAATAATGGTAACAATAGCACATCCTCTATGCTGGGTACTGTCCTGAAAGCTTTGCCACAACTCTGCAATATAGATACTTTTTATTCTCCCCATTTTGTAAATGAGAAAAATGAGGCATAGCAAGGATAAGTCATTTGTTCAGGGCCCTGCATAGCTATTAAGTGACAGAGGGATTCCAGCCCTTGTGGCCTGGGGCCAGAGTCTCTGTTCTCAATTGCAGGATCATATGGCCTCTGCACACCTAGGAAGAAAGAAGATGGGGTTCAAAAGAGAGTGACCTATATGCTGGAATATGGGGGATAGTCTTCATTTCCAACAATGTCCTGAAATTCCCTGAGAATATGACAAGCGAGCCCTGTCTGCAGGCTTGCAGCCATCACCTGGCCATGGTACTCTTCTGTTGAACATAACAATTCCACACAACACCCATATCAGACAAGACCACTGTGACCACAGTGGATCAAGACAAGAGCAAGACCCCTCTGTAACTGTGTTTGGACAGACACAAAGCAGGAACATTGTACAAGGCACAAAAACAACCGAACACACCGAACACACCCCTGCCCAGGTTGCTGAGATGCAGCTGCTACTTTAGCTTCAGCTTACTCCCCTTATCTGATGCACAAGAATTACAGTTACCTGCTCTCCACCAGTGTGTGATCCAGAGCCCTCCCTCAATCACCCAACACAAGCCAAATCCTATAATAAATACTTTCTTATAGCACATTCTAAAAGCTCCCTCTGTTGTGTGTATTTCCCTCCTTGCAACTGGACATAAACCTAGCTTGTTCAATTCCAGAAGGGTTCTTGATGGTCTTTGGATGAAAGTCATTGACATCTTGTTGGAAACCCCAGTAGTTCAGTATCTGAGCTGTTTCCCAGGCTACCTCTCCCACTCAGAAGCTAAACTTTTGTCAGGCTCTGTCACACCGGAGGCCTCAGAAAGGGGCACAGGGATCATTTTGGGCCACTTCCTTCTTGTGCTTCTGTGCTCTCCTCAACAGAAAGTAGAAAGAATTCTCTGTAAAAGTGTGAGTGAGAACTATATCAACACCAAAGAATTGTTGAGAACAATAGATTTCAACAATTTCTCACCAATTGTTGAGGACAGTAGAATATGGGGCCATGTTCTAGCACTGTAACTGGCAGAGAAAGTACAAACTGCAATTCTTAATTTCAGCAATGCTCAAAAACATTTTAAAAACTTCATCTAGATTGCCAACTTCTCTTTTGCTCAAAGGTCTGGAAATGTAATGGGAAACTGTAACACTCAGGGGCTCTTTCTCCTAATATATCTAAGATGCATTCTTTAAGTGCTCAATAAGTATATTCTTTATTGAATTTATTGGGACGACATTGTTTAATAAAATTATATAGATTTCAGGCATACGATTCTACTGTACATCATCTGTATATTATACTGTGTGTTTATCACCCCAAGTCAAGTCTTCTTTCATCACCCTTTATCTTACCTTTACCCTTTTCTACGTCCCCTGATTCCCCCTTTCCCTCTGGTGATCACCACACTCTTGTCAATGCCCATGTGTCTTTTAATTTTTTTCTTTGCTTAATCCCTTCACCCTTCTCACCTAGCGCCTAACACCACTCCACCTCCCAGCCCCCAACAACTGGCAGTCTGTTCTCTATCCATGAGTCTGTCACTTTGTTTTTTAGTTTGTTTTCTTCATTAGATTCCACATATATGTGAAATCTTATGGTACTCGTCTTTCTCTGACTGGTTTATTTTACTTAGCATAATACTCTCCATGTCCATCCATACTGTTACAAAAGGTAAGAGCTCCATCATTTTTTGTCTGAGCAGTATACCATTGTGTAAATGAACCACAGCTTTTTTACCCACTCATCTACTGATGGGCACTAGGGCTGCTTCCAAATTTTGGCTATTGTAAATAATGTTGCAATGAACATAGGGGTACATCTATTCCTTCAAATTAGTGTTTCAGGTTTCTTTGATTATGCTGTATTCCCAGAAGCAGAATTTGCTGGGTCATAATGCATTCCATTTTTAATTTTTTGAAGCAATTCCTACTGTTTTCCACAGTGTCTGCAGCAATCTGAATTCCCACCAACAGTGCATGATGGTTCCCTTTTTCCACATCCTTATCAGCACTTGTTTGTTGATTTATTAATGATAACCATTCTGACAAGTATGAGGTGATATATTATTGTGGTTTTAATTTTCATTTCTCTGATGATGAGTGACATTGAGCATCCTTTCATATGTCCATTGACCATCTGTATTTCCTCTTTGGAAAAGTCTGTTTAGGTCCTTTGCCCATATCTTAATTGGATCTTTTGGGGTTTTTTTGGTGTTGAGTTCTATAAGTTTTTTTAAATTTTAGATATTAATTAAACCCTTATCAGATGTATTGGGGAATATGTTCTCCCATTCAGTGGGCTCTCCTTTCATTTTGTTGATGATTTCCTTTGCTGTATAAAAACTTTTTAGTTTGATGTATCTGTCAGGGGAGATACCATGATCACTAACTATTGATTATTATGGTTATTATTGATAATGATGGAGATGGTAAAGGTGAAGATTCTATGCCCAAAATAATTAGAAAAAAAGATGTCCTAAAAGAACTTACTCTGCCTAACAGTGACTGCAGCATACTAGCAGTGCTTATTTTGTCTCCTTTACCTCTGTCAATTTCCCTAAATTCTTTCAAATGCTTTTTAGACCATGAATCTGGGGTCAGTAGTGGGTCGGGTCATTTAGATGTTGAAAGGGCAAGGTGATCAGTAAGTCACAGCCCCATTCACTCCTGGCTTGACCTGGCACTGGCCGTGTAATCTGGGAGAGGATCTCCTTCATGCCATCACAATGGAGTGAAGTGCCGAGAGCAGCATCTTCCCCAGGAATCTTGCTGACAGATTGGTCAGTCACTTTGAGGTCAGCTTTCCTCTTACTTCATGAGGCAAACATGGCAGTGGGAGCTTGGGAAAAAGATTGACTTTTTTAGTCACAAACACTTTCAAGATGAGTTGATGAATCTAAAAGTATGGTCCTTGGACCTCTGGGAGTGATTACTAAGAATGTGTCTCAAGATCCCACTCCATATCTTCCTAATCAGAACTCACTGGGGAGGCTGGAGTCAAGCATGGGATCAGCATGTAAAACCAGCTCTCAAGGGGGTTCTTTCAAAACCTGAAGCTTGGGGACAACTGAGGAAGCCTTTGTTGATATTCTGCAGATAGAAAAGTCTTTCAGGATCCCATTATGACCAAGTATATCTTCATGTGAAGCATTTTTACCAGGATGCTGGTATAGAGAATAACTAGAAATAAAAAAATCTTGCCCTGGCTGGCCTGCAAACCAAAACGTCACTGGTTTGATTCCCAGTCAGGGCACATGCCTGGGTTGTGGGCCAGGTCCCTAGATGGGAGCATGTGAGAGGCAACTGATTGATATATGTCTTACACATTGATGTTTCTCTCCCTCTCTTTCTGCCTCCCTTCCCCTTGCTCTAAAAATAAATAAATAAATTTTTTAAAAAAAGAAATCTTGATTTAAGTGGGCTCCTCTGTGTATATACTCCAGCAGTATGAGACAGAAAACCAAAACCAACAGTATTAGGAAAAAATAAGAAAACATCAATACATATTGTATAGATACATGCCATTTACTGACTCAACTAAATATTTATTAAATAGCTCAGATCTATAGATAAGATTTGTAGAAAATATAAAAATAAAAAATTTTAAAACTTGGGAACAAAAGATTTCCTCCCTTTTTATATTCATTTGTAATCTGTAGTATTGAATATAACAAGTATAATTTAGTTTTTTCCTATTCTTTTTATCTAATTCTTAGTAGAGCTATTTCATTTGTTAAAACCATTGACCCAGGAGGAACTTCCAGCCAAGATGAAGGCATAGGGAAACACACTGTGCCTCCTTGCACAACCAAAAGAAGGACAACAACAAATTTAAAAACAAAAAACAACCAGAACTGACAGAAAATCAAACTTTATGGAAGTCCAACAACCAAGAAGTTAAAGAAGAAACATTCATCCAGCTTGGTAGGAGGGATGGAGACAAGCAGCTGGGTAGAGAGGACTCGCAGCAAGGTGACGGCTGGTGGACCAGGTGAGGTGGTGGCTTGTGGACTGGGCAATCTCACATTTGCATGCAGATAAACTGGGAGGAACAAATGGGGAGGGAGACAGACTATGCAACACAGGGC
Source organism: Trachops cirrhosus (assembly GCA_028533065.1). Classification (NCBI taxonomy): domain Eukaryota; kingdom Metazoa; phylum Chordata; class Mammalia; order Chiroptera; family Phyllostomidae; genus Trachops; species Trachops cirrhosus. The sequence goes on along the minus strand of CM052542.1, from coordinate 91,493,772 downwards.
TCCAGTGAGGAGATAAAGCCTCAAACCTCTGATTGAAAACACCTGTGGGGGTTGAGGCAGCAGCAGGAGAAACTCTGAGCCTCATAGGAGAGTTCATTGGAGAGACCCACAGGGTCCCAGAACATACACAACATACCCACCCAAGAATCTGCACCAGAAGGGCCCGATTTGATTGTGGGTAGCAGGAGAAGTGACCAAAAGCCGGCAGAGAGGGGAGCAAGCAGCACTGTTCCCTCTGAGACTCCTCCCCCACATACAGCATCACAACACAGAGACGGGGGTTGCCCTGCCCTGGTGAACAACTAAGGCTCCGCCCCTTACTACATAACAGGTGTGCCAAGACAAAAAAAAATGGCCCAAATGAAAGAACAGATCAAAGCTCCAGAAAAAAATATAACTAAGCGACAAAGGGATAGCCAACATATCAGATACACAGTTCAAAACACTGGTTATCAGGATGTTCCAGGAACTCACTGTGTACTTCAACAGCATTAAAAAGACCCAGGCAGCAATGAAGGTCGAATTATGTGAAATAAATAAAAAATCTACAGGGAACCAACAGTGATGGGAAGGAAACCAGGACTCAAATCAATGGTTTGGAGCACAAGGAAGAAAGAAACATTCAACCAGAAGAAAACAAAGAAACTAGAATTCAAAAAAATGATGAGAGCTCAGGAACCTCCAAGATATCTTTAAACATTCCAACATCCAAATCATAGGGGTGCCAGAAGGAGAAGAGGAAGACCAAGAAATTGAAAATTTATTTGAACAAATAATGAAGGAGAACTTACCCAAACTGGCAAAGAAGATAGACTTTCAGGAAGGCCAGGAAGCTCAGAGAGTCCCAAAGAAGTTGGACCCAAGGAGAAACACTCCAAGGCACATCATAATTACATTAGCCAAGATTAAAGATAAGGAGAGAATCTTAAAAGCAGCAAGAGAAAGGAAAGAGTTACCCACAAAGGAGCTCCCATTAGACTATCAGCTGATTTCTCAAAAGAGACCTTACAGGCAAGAAGAGGCTGGAAAGAAGTATACAAATTCACAAAAGGCAAGGACCTACGTCCAAGATTACTCTATACCGTAAAGCTTTCATTTAGAACAAGAGTGCAAGATAAAGTGCTTCCCAGATAAGCTCAAGTTCAAGGAGTTCATCATCACCCAGCCCTCATTATATGAAATGTTAAAGGAACTTATCTAAGAAAAAGAAGATCAAAAATATGAACAGTAAAATGACAACAAACTCACAGCTATTAACAACCGAACCTAAAAAACAAAAACAAAAACAAATGAAGCAAACAACTAGAACAGAAACAGAATCATGGAAATGGAGATCACATGGAGGGTTATCAGTGGGGGAGTGGGAATTGGAGGGAGGAGGGAAAATGTACAGAGAATAAGTAGCATAAAAGGAAGGTAGAAAATAGACAGAGGGAGGTTAAGAATAGTATGGGAAATGGAGAAGCCAAAGAACTTATATGTATGACCCATGGACATGAACTGAAGTGGGGGAATGCAGGTGGGAGGGGGTGTGCAGGGCAGAGGGGAATAAAGGGGGGGAAATGGGACAACTGTAATAGCGTAATCAATAAAATATATTTAAAAAAACAAAACCAATGACCCACTTAATGTGTAACTACCTGGAAGCTTTCACCAATTTCTTCCTCTTTCCTCTCTCCTTCCCACCCTTTCTCCATCCCTTTCTCCATCCCTCCCTCCATTCTTTTTCTCTTCCTCCCTCCCTCCCTTCCTCATTTTCCCCTCCTAATTCAAGTCTTCCTTCCCACCCCTCCTTCTTTCCTCCCTTTCCCTCTCCTCCCTTCTTCACTTCCTTCCTCCTTACAAATATTTATGGAGCACCTGCAATGTGCCAGGATTGGAAATATACTAGTGAACAAAGAACATGTCCTGCCCTTGTGATTCCATTCTCTGGGATGGGTTTTATTCTAATCACATAAGTGTAACTATAGAAGTGATTAGAAATAATGCATGTATAGCAGTCACTACTGGTGTCCCAGGCTTGGGGAAACAGCATGACTCCCTGCAGGGAGCACTGACTTGGCTGCCCTACCATTTGTTAGTGTGACTCCTGGGCAGGTTATTTAGCTCTGCATCCTTTTACAGAAAATGCAGATAAGAATGCTTACTGTGCAGAGTAGTTGAATGGATTAGAAATAATATATATATATACACATTATATTACATGTAGTATTATATATAATATATAATAATATAGTATGTTATAATATATATAAAGTACCTGGTACACAGTAAAAGCTCAATAAATGATTAGATACTTTCTCACCTCTCAAAGAAACTCAACCCTATATTTAAAAAAATCACATTTACAATTTGTTATAATTCTTAGTAAATCTATCAGGTCAAAAATTGAGTTTCACTCCCCCAAACTTCCTCCTCCTCATATTTCTGAAGAGGGTCATACATCAGCCCAAGCCAGAAAATCAGAGCCACCAAGTCCTCAAATGTGTCAGTTTTTCTGCATGCCCTTTTCCCAGTCACCACTAATTCATGAGATGGACCCTGCAATGGGTTTCTGCCTCTGCTCAATTCTCCACCTGCAGACAAAGACATCTTTCTAAAGACCGAGTCCAGTATATTCACTCTCAGATTAGAACCCCTATGCTTCTACTGACCTTAGGATAAAGCTGAGCCCCCTTACCTCATTGACAGGGCATTTCTAGCGCTAGCCTCAGCCTACTTCTCAGTTGCTCCTTGTTGCTTCTTGCTTCCTTCCACCCCCGACATCCCACTGAAGCCAGTCCCTCAGACATGCCAAGCCGTCTCTGGGCTCCAGGCCTTTGCGCAGTCTTTCTTCTTCTTTTCACCCAGCTAGTAATTCCTTTCCAGCTTGTCATTTCCTCTATGGAGCCCTCCTTGACCCCAACAAGAGCATGTAAGGTGTTTCCAAGGTGCTTCAATGCACCTGAACTTCCTCTGTTATGAAGCTTATCCCATGTCCTGGCAAGGAGCTGTGTACCTTAGCACACTGCCTCTGGGGTCATTTTAAGTTCAAACTCCAGCCCTGATACTTAGCGTAAAGCCTTAAATAAATTTACTAAACTGCACTGGGCCTCGGTTTCCTCAGGTTTGTGATGAGGATTAAATGAGATTATGCATGTAAAATGTTCAGCACAGTGACCTGACACATAGTAAGAATAAATGCTGGCAATTATGACAGTTGTCATATTCACTAAAGGTATTTGCCATTATGGTTCCCACCCCAACATTCACTCCATCCTTCCATATTGCACAGCATTTATGTAGTTTTTGAAGAATAACCTCGACCATCAGCTGCATAGATGAGATCTGCTTCATCTAAGCACTCATACTTCAGCGTACATCAGAATCCCCTGGAGGGTATGTTAAACATAGATTACTGGATCCCATCCCCAGAATTTAGATTCAGTTTCTGATACCAATGATTTGCATTTTTGACAAATGCCCAGGGGATGTTGGCAACCACACTTTGAGTAGCAGGGTCTAAACCAATCAGGGTATCTTATTTCCTTTGTCTTATAGATTGACTCAGGGATGAACACTTGGATTTATGATGGTCTGATGATTGCAGGAGAGCAGTTCTCTCCCTTCCTGAATGCAAAGTAAGTTAACTGCAGAAGTTGTTGGTAGCTATCTTGCAACTGTGTAAGAGCATCTGTTTGCTCTTTTGAGCAAAAGAAAAGTCACTAGGTTGGAAATGATACCCAGAGAATCACAGAAACAAAATAGAATCTTGGCTGAATGGTGCTGGAAGCCTCAGATCCCTGGACTTTTTAATTCTTGTAGCTAACCAGTTCCTTCTATTGCTTAATTCAATTTATGTTGAGTTTTCTGTTACTTGCAACTGAAATCTTCTCAACTGAGACATTATCTGCTCTTTGAGAGTGAGAACTGTGTTTTTCCCTCACTCCAATACTCCATTCTGAGCCTAAGCCTGGTGCAAAGTATGTGCTCAATAAATGTGTCCATTTGTGCAAGGATGCCCACTCTCTTCTCACACAAAACCTGGTGATAACCTTAACCACATGGCTAGGGAGCAGTCCTGGAGCTGACCTGGATCCTTTTCTGCCTGGTCTCTCTCTTGCTGTCCCTCTTCTAGGTGTCTCATTTCACCTCCCCTGAGCTGAAATGTGCCTTTTTTCAGACTCTCATCACCACTGCCTTAGGCTACTGCCTTGCAAATTCTCTGATTCTGCTTTTAGTAATGAGTCTTGATCATCTGATTTTCATAGAACATTTTGCTTTCTTTCAATAAGCTTTGCAAAATGAGGCTGCCTGTCTTAATTAAAGAATGGATGTATGTATGATGTGTACTGTAATATTCTGTCCCTTACCTAACCTGGGACTCCCTGTCTCAGAGATGCCTACTACTACCTTTATTTTTTCTCCCATAACCAGCTTTCTATGCATTGGGGCAGTGGCCTGAGCAGTTAAAACTCCCTTTAGTGAATTAGTCCCTTGTATTGGTTTCCTAGGGCTGTTAGAAAAAATTACCATAAACTTGTTGGCTTAAGGCAACAGAATTTTATTCACTCAGAGGCCTGGAGGCTAGAATTCCAAAATTAAGGTATCAGCTGAGCTGTGCTCCCTCTCAAGGCTTTAGGGGAAGATCCCTCCTTGCCTCTTCCAGCTATGGTATCCCCTTGACTTGTGGCAGCATCACTTCATTCTCTGCCTACTTCAGTCTTCATATGGTTGTCTTCTCTGTGTATCTCTTAGAAGGATACTCTCATTGGATTTAGGGATCATCCTAATCCATCCTAATCTCATCTTGGTCCTTATCTTAATTACATCTGCAAGAACCCCATTTCCAAATAAGGTCACATTCTGAAGTGCCAAGTAGATATGAATTTTGGTAACCCTATTTAATCACATCCCTTTAGATCAGGGGCCTTGTTTAAAAAAAAAATCCTTAACTACACCAGCAACATCATTAAGCACTGCATTGCAGGCCCTGCAGGACTCTGGGCTGGGCTGTACAATGATAGTGAGTTATAAATGCACACCTTAGTTGCACCTCAAACTGTACCTTCCAACTTCCATACATCAGCAAATGCAGCGCCCTACTCTTTGTCCCTACACTCAAATCACACAGATGCCGAGCAGGCAGGATCTTTGGAGATGCTGTGAAGTACCCCCTGCCCAGCCTTGAGTGATGTCTTTTTATTCTTCCAGGTTTCACAAAACCAGAATTCTTCTGGTTTTCACATACCAGAATGTTCCAGACAGGTAAGGCCTTCTCCAGCTACAGGAGGGTGCTTATGGACCAGTCCTTGTCTTCCTTTGTGGGTGGCCCCTGCTCATGGAGGCCAGTAGCACCCGTCTCTACCTTTCAAAACCTGACCATATCCCAGACATCCACTCACCTTCTGATTTCTACTAGACTTAAACACAGGTTTTCTTCTCTCTCTTCATCCTAGTCAGGGATGATTCCAGTTCACTGCTAGGTCCAACCACAGCCAAGCCACAGGGTTCCATCACCTCCTCCATGCCAGTGAAGTTCTCAGTGCTCCACTTTAGCTTCAAGGTCATCTCTCTTCCTCTCAAAACTCAAACACCAACACTGAGCAGCCCCAACCACACACTCAATTCCTTCCAGCTTTGTCACTCTTTTAAAAACACCAGTCTTTCATCAATTCCACTATAGTCCCTTGCCCATTTCATTTTCAATCTCCTTCTGTTTCAGCCTCTTCCCTCCCAACCTCACCCCCATAGACCATCACATCAGCCAGTCTCTTACACTCAAGGTTTCCTACCACAGTCTTCCCGTGTAGCAACAGCTGGACAAAATCCTAAATTTAGGTCATCCAACTATTATCTTCTCAACACTCCCATCTAGAACTTCCAAATATCTCTACTAGGCTGCCTCTTAGACATCTGAAACTCATTGTATCCAGTCTGAGAGCACTCCTCTCCCAGCAAGCCCAGCTATCTCTAGGATCACTTTGGCAGGAATAGTGGGAGTGAAGACAACTACATTTATAGCTACACATTTCTTAGATACTATAACAGGCATTGTAACCCTATAAATAGCTCTTTCACCCTTGCAATCAGCACTCTCTTAGAGATGAAGTGACTGAGGCTCAGAGAATTTGTGCAATTTAGTTAGGTTCACACAGCTGATTCAAACCTCAACTTATCTGATCTCTATAAAATGTCTTACTGGTCCTGGAAGCCAGAAACCTGAGCTTGGTTTGATTGGTGTGATGCCTCCTCTTTTCTCTCTCCCATGTTCCTAGATCCTACTGCTTCTACCCACCTCTCCCCCTTAATCTTTCTATCTTTATCCATTCTCATAATGCTTCTTGGTTCTCATCATTAGCCCTTCTCCCTTGGATTGCTGAAGAAAATTCTAGTCTCCCTCTCTGCCAATCCACCTCCATCCTGCTGTCCCACGACACTTTCTGAAGCCTGATTCTGGGCACTTGGAAATAGGTTTCTTGGCAAGGGGAGATCAAGATAGGGCCAGAACTCTTCCTGGCACTAAAGAAGATATGACACTCCAAGGCACAGTGTCCACGTATATAATGCGTGCCCCCATTCACATCTATTTATTACTAATCAATGAATTGACAAATATGTATGAAGAAACTACATATGGTCTTGCTGAACCTGAGAATAAAAGAGACCAAGACACAGTTTCTAAGAGTTGCCCAGTGGGCTTCTTAGAAATTCTGGTGCTTGAGCTTCACCCCTCAGAGGATTTGACTGAGCGAGACTGGAGAAGGGCCAGGTCTGCATTTGGAACAGGCACTTAGATCATCCTGAGCTGTACTTAGTGAAACAGTGACATTGAAGAATCATCTTCTAGAGGTAATTATAAATTAGCTGAGCCTTAACCACTTCATCTCTGAGAGGGCTGATCCAGGGGTTAAAGGGCCATTATTAAGGCTACAATGTTTGTGGTAGAACCTAAGGGAAACAGGGCTAGCATGGGACCTGCAGAAACCTAGAACACAGCTCAGAACTCAAAACAACCATGTGTGGCGGGGATGGTGAGGGCACTGAAAAGTTATGTGTTTGATTTTTACTTTCTTTATATCCTTCATTACAATCTGAAATTGCTCTGCTTCTGTATTTACTTGGGTGTCGTCTGGCTGCTGTTGGGCCTGCCTCCAAGGTTCCTTGATACCAGGCTCAACGGTGGGGAAAGAATGGTCTTCTCACACTTCCTGAGTGGCTGCTGGAGTCCAGCCAGCTCTGCCTTTCATCTACGGGTATGGGTCATCTTTACCCTGACTTCTCTTCTTGTTCTTCTTTTCTCTAATTACTTTTTTTATTCTGTTGTCTATATTTTTGCAAGCCACCTTGAATCCCTTTCTGGAACAAGGCCAGGTACAAACAAGTACACTATTAGTTAATCATCAACATTCTCTTTCAGAGACCAATTAATATCTTTATTCAACTCATTGTTTTGTTAGTGTTTGTTATGTACTGATCATTCTGCTGGGGGAAGTGCAGTTGACACTAAACAAGTAAGCAAAGAAAGAAAGCAAAGTGTCCCTAGGTATGATTTGTGTACAGGAGGAGATCATCAGGAAAGCAGGTGGATGACAGCATTTGCCTTGAAAGGGGAAGGGAAGACCCCTCTGAGATGGTGACACTTAAGCAAGACCAGGAGGACAAGAGAGGTGGGTAGGTCACCTAAGTGAGCAGCATAGAGAAACAGCTGGGTGAGTTTTAGGAGGGAGAGGCCAATGAGTGAGACAGGAGGGCAGGGTAGCAAGAGAAGAATGAGAAAAAGCAACAGCAAGGCCAGGCAGGGATGTCCCTAAGGCCAAGAGTGCAAACTTTGACCTCAGTGCTATGAGAAAGCTCCATCTGAAGCTGAAAGTGACAGGCTTTGTTTTTAAAAGACTGCACCTGGCCCTGACCAGTGTGACTCAGTAGGATGAGTGCCATCTCACAAAGTGAAAGGTTGCAGGTGCAATTCCAAGTCAGGACACATGCCAGGGTTGTGGGTTCGGTTCTGGTCAGGGCATGTAGGAGAAGCAACAGATCGATGTTTAGCTCTCACATCAATGTCTTTCTCCATCTCTTTCTGCCTCCCTTTCCCTCTCTCAAATAAATAAAATCTTTAAAAGAAAAAAATTACATCCATGCCATGGAATACTACTCAGCAATAAAAAGAAATAGTTGATACAATTTGAATGGATCCCAAGAGCATTTTTCTGTGTGAAGAAGAAAAGCTGATCTCAAAGGTCATTGCTGCATTGGTATTGTATAAACCATTTATATAATAGTTTCAATATGACAAAATTATAGAGATGGAGACAGATGAGTGGTTGCCAGGGGTTAGGGACAGCAGTGAGCAGGAGAGGTTGGGTATGACCATAAAGATAGCATAAAAAAGTCCTCTGCGGTGATGGAACACTTGTGTCTTCATCGTGATGGTGGCTACATTCATCTACATCTGTGATCAAGTCACACAGACTGTTGCCCACCCACCCACCTTCCCACTCACACATGCCACACACACAGATGAGTGCTGGTAAAATTGGTGCAATCTGAATAAGCTCTAAAATTATATGTACATCAATTTCCTGGTAGGGATCATGAAATATAGTTATATAAGATACTACACTGGGGGCAACAAGAGGTATGTGAGATCACTACTATATTTGTAACTTCCTGTGAATCTATAATCATTTCAAGTAGAAACTTTTTTTTAAAAGTTCACTGTCTTTGTGTGAGGAAGAAGAGTTGATGTGTGGAGCCCATACAAGACATGTCGGAGGTTGGACAGAGTGGTGGCGGTGGAGGTGGTGGGGTCCAGAGGGAGGGGGATCTTTGGGCTACTGATGGAATTGATGGAGGGGTAAAAGTAAAGGGAGAAAAAAGAAGTCAATGCTGGGTTTTAGACCTTAGTAACTGGAAGGATGGTGGTGCTACCAGTTACTGAAATGATGGAGAATGGGAAGGACTATATGCTGGTAATGCATCTTTTTTGCTTGTGGTTGACTGTAAAAAGTTTACATAAAAAATCCTTTAGAAACTCTTAAAATATATGTATACACTTACAGTTTAATGACTTTGTCCATCACATTGTATGTGTGTAACCTCTACCCAGATCAAGAAATAGAGCCCTACAAAATCACTCACCCTTCCAGACTTCTTCCCAATTGCAAATACCCCTCCTCTCAGAGGTAACTGAGATCCTGATCTTTAGAGTACTACTTCCTTGATTTTATTTCAAGTTTATCCGCCAACTATGCATTGGTCGTGTTCGGTTTGAAATGCCATGAGACATCCAGGTGAATGTTTGAGTGTTAAAGTGCCTTCTAACACCTTTGGCTGGCCTTTGAATATGGTCAATTTTTCATATGCTTCAAGGCCTTCTGGAGGCTGGAAGGAGAGACACCCAAGACAACAACACATATACTTTGATATAAATATTTAAAGAAGATGGTAAAAGCTTTAGGACTTGTTGCAAAAATGTCCTTTTTGCCTTGCTATTTCCTTTGCTTCATTTGACTACTTTTGAAGGCTTAAATATTGTTTATTTATATATATTTCCAGAAAAATAACTTGCAATAATTCCATAGATCAATGTGGATACAGAACATAAATTTCTGCCAAAGTATATGTTCTCTAAGTTTTTAGGGCCAATAGATGACGAACAGCTGAAGTTGAATGTTGTTCCAGCCTGACTGCCCTGGGATAGGAGCCGTCTCCCCAGTTTTGACAGCATTAATCTCCTTGAAATTAGAAGGCCCACCCAAGCAACCAAATGATAGTGCCACTAATAACTGTAAAGATAGGATTATTGAGCTGGGACAGGTCACAAAATCCAAGTCCCCTATTGTTAGTTCAGGGCACTGATTCAGCCAGAGGCAAAGCACGGTCTATCAAAGCAGTGTGGGGAGTTCATCTGGCAATTCTAAGGCAACTTTTTAAAAAAACTTCCTTCAAATAAAGCTTACCTTGATGTAAGGTTCTTACCTACATGCTGAAGGTTATCTTCTTCCTCAAAGTTCTGACCCTGTCAACTCAGCTGCTTAAAGCATTACTCTCCATCAGGTTCCTCAAGCACACACATACTATGCATATACTTCCCTGTGCCCACACATAAAAGATGTTAAACAAACCTGAGATATCACCGTTTTGTGGCAATTTTGTACATTTTGGAAGATCTGAGTGACCTAGGGGTGCTTTCTTGAGCCAAGGAATTTGCTCCTCCATTTCCCACCACCTGAATGTAGAGGGACTTGGGAACACTGGCAGTGGGTACTTGGGACTCTCATGATCTAGTGAGGCTAGGGAGTAGGTGGGTATGGTGGAGACCCATGGAAATGAATCTGCCTCGCTCCTTCTCTAGCTGACTCACTTTGGGCAAGTTTCCCACACACCTCCTTCCTAGATCCCACATTGTGAATCTATATTTGTGAATTGTAACATCCCCATATATTACTAGCACCCGCTTCACAAGTGCTTTACAAAAGTTAATTCAGATTTTTAAAAATTCAGTACTGGGTCAGGTATGCACTAAGCACTTTTTAACTCATGGTACTTAATACTTGGTACTGGATACTGTGCAAAACACTCTGCAAGGCTTACCACCTCATGACCCTTCCTCATGATAGCACGAAGAAGGAGCTTCCATTATCAAGGCCGTTCTACAGATGAGGATATTGAGGCTCAGAGTTAACTTGCCCTAAATTGCAAAACTAATGAAGGGCTGCACTGAGTGTCAAACCCAGGTTGACTTCCCTGCTCTGTGATGTGCCATCCAAACACCACTGTTGAGTTTAGTTACTGGGTTCTGCTAGCCTGTGTCAATAACCAGCTCTGTGCTGGTGCAGGGCACTGCCCTTCCCTGTGTGTTCAGAATCTATATTGAACTGCAGCTAAGAAAACTAAAATTGCTGATGGAGGAGCCCATTCTAGTAGAAAAAATTATATTTCACATACCACTTAAAGAATTCTATTTGTTCAACCTAAAACAACTGCTACTGCCCAGCTTAATAGACCTTGAAGCTCACAGAAGATAAGAGGGAAGTGCCCTGCTGTTTTTCCTAGGCACTTCCTGCCCAAGGTTTCTCTTGATTGCTGCTTCACAGGGAACACAGCAGATATCAATGTGCTTTTTCTCTGAGCCAGAAACTGCTCTAAGAGTCCACATGCACTACCCATTTAATACTCACACTATTCTTATGTGAGAACCAATTATCATTATACTAGCAAGGTGAAGTCACTGTCCAAAATCACACATCAATAACAGAGGCAGGATAAATAAATCCTGGCTCTCCAGGTCTTGCTTACTATACTGTACTATCGCCAAGAAAAAAATACATTTGTTCTGCATGTATCATCTTGCATATCATCAATAGCAATATAAATCATTATTATTTTTATCTTTTTTTCACTTATAGCATTATATCCAACTTGTGGATCAAATCTTGTGTGAAAGCATAATTCTTGTAATCCCAAAATTCACTAGACTTGCATTTAAAATTAAGGTGCTCATTGATGAACTATATCCTGAGGGCTATTTGCAGTCATTTTGAACATTTCCCATTAATAGGTAACAACTCATTTGAAATGTTTTTAAAAGTTCAATATTAAAGAAACAGTTACTGCCTACCAGCCAGACTTTTCTTTTTCTTTTTTTTGGCAGCCTTTTTTAAAATCCTCACCAAAGGATATGTTTATTGACTTCACAGAAAAAGAGAGAGAGAAAGAGAGAGACATCAATATGAGAGAGAAACATCAAGCGCAATTGCCTCCCATACATGCTTCAACTGAGGATCAAACCCGAAACTTTTTCATGCATGTTCCAACCAACTGAGTCACCTAGCCAGGGCACACACTTTTGTGTGTGTGTGTGTGTTCTAATGAAAATTATGAACACTTTCTTCAGAAATGTGAATATTTACATGCAAAAAATCATACGTGAATCTGTATGGAGTTCTAACCCATGTTGCTGCTTTGTGCCACTGTATATGGGGGAGGGGTCTGAGAGGGAACAATGGTGCTTATTCCACTCTCTGCCAGTTTTCAGTCACTTCCCTGCTACCCACAATCAAATTGGGCCCTTTGGTGCTGATTCCTGGGTGGGTGAGTTTGTGTATGTTCTAGGACCCTGTGGGTCTATCCAATGAACTCTCTTATGAGGCAGGGAGTTTCTCCCACTGCTGCCTCAACCCCCACAGGTGTTTTCAATCAGAAGTTTGAGGCTTTATTTCCCCACAATGGTACCCTGTGTTGCATAGTCTGTCTCGCTCCCCAGTTGTTCCTCTCGGTTTATCTGCACACGAATGTTGCCTGTCTGCTCCACCAGCGGCTGCCTCACCGGGTCCACCAGTGGCTGGCTTGCCCACCCTGGTCCTCCAGCCACCACCTTGCCACAAGTCCTCTCCACCCAGCTGCCCGTCTCCACCCGGCTGCCCATCTCTGCCCCTCCTAACGGTCTAGATGAATGTTTCTTCTTTAACTCCTTGGTTGTCGGACTTCCATACAGTTCAATTTTCTATCAGTTCTGGTTGTTTCTCTGTTTTTAAATTGTTGTTGTCCTTCTTTTGGTTGTGCAAGGAGGCACAGTGGGTCTACCTACACTTCTATCTTGGCTGGAAGTCCAGAAGTATATTATTTTAATTATTTTGTATTATTATTTTTAGTTTTGTGTTTTTCTTTTAATAATTTTTAATTTTGAATTACAGTTGACATATTATTATATTAGTTTCAGGTGTATACACCACTACTTAGATATTACATAAGTTAATAAGTAATTATCCCAATAAATCTTGCACCCATGTGACACCATACCTAGTTATTAGACTGTAATTAACTATAGTCTTGATGCTGTACTTTATATCCCTATAACTATTCTGTAACAACCAATTTGTACTTCTCAATCCTTTCACCTTTTTTGTCCATCCTCCCGACCCCACTCCCATCCGGCAACTGTCAAAATGTTCTCTGTATCTTTGATTCTGTTTCTGTTCTGCTTGTTTGCTTATTTTATATTTTAGATTCAATTATTGATAGCTATGTATCTATTGCCGTTTTATTGTTCATATTTTTTATCTTATTCTTCAAAAAGACCTTTTAACATTTCAGGTAATACTGGAATTGTGTTATTTTTCATGTATTTGGAGATTTTCCAGAGATATTTGATTTGATTTCTAATTTAATTCCATTGTGGTCAGACAATATGCTTTGTGTGATTTGAATCCTTTTAAATTTATTGAGACTTGTTTTAAGGCCAAGAACGTAGTCTACTTTGGTAAATATTCTTTGTGAATTTGAAAGGAAGGTATATTTTGCTGTTGTTGGATAGATTATTTGATAAATGTCAATTCAATTAAGTTGGTGGACCATATTGATCAAGTCTTCCCTTTCCTTACTGATTTTCAGTCTACTGTTCTATTAAATATTGGTATAAAGGTGTTGAAATCTCCAACTTTAACTGTAACTGTATTTCTCTTTCTAGTTCTCTCAGTTTTCACTTTAGTTTTGAAGCTCTGATATTAGATGAATAAACATTGAAGGTTGTTCTGCCTTCTTGGTGAATTGGCCCTTTCATGGTGAAATGATGCTCTTTATCTCTGGAATCTGAAGTCTTCTCTGTCTGATATTAATAGAGTCACACCAACTTTTCTTTTTAGTGTTGGTGTGGTATATATTTTTCCATACTTCACTTTTAATTTATTTGTTTATTTTTGTGCATCTGCAGGGATACATGTGTGTTTTTTATGTGGGAATTGTGTAAGACTTTGGGGTGTGTGGGTTTTGGAGGATGAACTTTAAAATGTTGGGGCGGGTTTGTGTCAATTAAATTTTATATGTGTCAATCTTAGTTTTCATGTTCCGTTTTCCCTCCTTTGGTCTCACTGGCTCCCAAGCAGCTCAATGGTGACTCTATGTGGTGAGAACCAAGTGGAGGGTGAGGCTGGGTGGCTGCTGTTTTTAGAGGCCAGTAAACACTGAAAGTGCCCAAGAATCTTGCATGAGCAAGGAGGAGGCCAAGAAACAGTGAGATGCCCACTTGTAAATCTTGAATCCCCTCCTTTCTCCTGGATAATCAGGGACTCTAGCCCAGGACAAATTTGACTAGAGAGTGGAAGGGGAAGAAAAATAAGGAGGTAGGGGGAGTTGGTGAGGGTTGGGGGTTGCCAAATTCTTTTATTTTGTCAATTGTTTTTAAGTCTGTATGTTTTTTGTGTATTTTCAGCCAGTTGATTATTTCAGGTTCTTTTATGCCAATTTGCTTTTTCTGGTGTTTGTAAAAAGACGATTAGTTTTAAGGGTATCCTTAAACATGAGATCATGTTTTCCAAGTTTTGTTGTGTAATTTGGGGAGGTCATTTGTGAGGATACTTAGAGTCTATCAGTTTGTATATATTGTTAAACTACCCAAGCCTGAGGTAGGGCCTAAGGAGAGAGGCAGTTGGGGAGCAGGGGCAGTGGGGGAGTCCTCTGAGGAGGATGGTACAGGGAAGTTTCAGAGCAGCACCTGGTGGAAAGCTCCCTGGTCAAGAGGAGAGCACGATGAGGATTGGGGCCATTTTGCAGAATTACAGCAATCTGGCTCACTTCCAATTGCTGGACACCTTTGGAGCCACACCACATGGGCAACAGGGTTGTAGGTGGACAGGGCGATCAGAAGCTGGAGACGCTGGTCCCTCTTAAGGCTTCCAGCTCCTGGACAAGCCGGTGGGATGGCCTGCATTCACATGATGTATTCGGGGAAGTTGTCTAGAAGCACAGCTGCTAAGCAGGGTGACACAATAGGTACCCAGAATGACCAGGTTGCAGCATTTTCAGGACTCACGGTCCCCACAGCCAAACCTGGGATGTCACTAGGGCAGTAAGCAGTGAAGCAGCACCAGAACGACAGAGAAGGGAGTGGCACCAGCCTCCACTTGCCCATCCAAAACTCCACTGGAATCTGTGACTGCACGGGAGACTTCTGGAAGGCAGCCTCACAGAAGGAGCTAATGTCCAGTTTTGTATCTTTATATTTAAAGTGGGTTATTTTTGTAGGCAACATATAGTTGTTTACTCAATCTGATAGTCTCTGGCTTTTTGATTGGATGTTTAGGTGTTCATCCTGTATTTACATATCATTTAAAGTAGCTCTTTTGCCTGAAAGAAGAAATACCAAGATACAGAGACTGGGTAAAAGGTCTGGTACTGAGTATCATAAAATGTAATATTTTCAAGATCTGCTGTTCATTCTTGGTGTGCTTCCAGGTGGTCCCCAACTTACAATGTTTCAACTTACAAGTTTTTGACTTTCAGTGGTGGGAAAGCAATACCCAGTCAGTGGAAACCATACTTCAAATGTTAAATTGTGGTCTTTTGATCTTCCCCAGGCTAGCAATATTTGGTACAATACTCACATGATGCTGGACAATGGCAGTGAGATGATTTTGCCTAACTGTGGCTAAGGTAAGTGTTCCGAGCACATTTAAGTTAGGCTAAACTAGGCTATGACATTCAGTAGGTTAGGTGTATTAAGTGCCTTTTTTTTACATTTTTTAAGAATTATTTTATTGTTGTTCAATTACAGTTGTCTGCATTTATCCCCCACCACTACCCCCAGCCATCTCAATGCCTTTTTGACTTCTAATGTTTTCAACTT
Source organism: Trachops cirrhosus (assembly GCA_028533065.1). Classification (NCBI taxonomy): domain Eukaryota; kingdom Metazoa; phylum Chordata; class Mammalia; order Chiroptera; family Phyllostomidae; genus Trachops; species Trachops cirrhosus. The sequence continues at coordinate 91,478,168 of CM052542.1, read as the reverse complement.
GTGATGGGTTTATCATGATGTAAGCCCATTTATTCTCAAACTTGAATGAATACAAACATCACCAGGTTTTTAAAATTCAGATTCATGTGTCCCATCACCAAAAATTCCAATGTGGTTTGGATCCCAAAGCCTGTACGTCATGACACATACTACCCTCCCCTCTGCCATCATCCTGGTCACAGCACCAATGCAGGAGGTTCCCAGATCACAGCTGGAGGAAGATTGTGTGGAAAACAGTCAGGTTTACTGAATGTACTATCATCTATCTTTTTGAAGTTATCAAAAATACTGAATAAATGTCCTGGGGTTCACCTTCTCACTCTGAGCTGTGTAACAGCACAGCCAATTGCCATTAAACTCAAATCAATTTTCATTGATATATTTGAATCCTTTAGGGAGGTAAATTTATTCTTCAGGGCTAGATATCTATCCTTTTGCATAACGTATGTTATCAAGGAATGGAAGACAAGAACACATCTATTCAAATGAAGTCTGAATCTAATGAGGACAAAAGGTTATGATGATTTAATTGCATCAGTAGCATGTATAACCACAGGAAAGTATCCTGTATTCGCCAATCAGCTATTTTGAAAACTGTTTTTTGTTAGAAAATTTTGTTCTCATTCTGGTTTCTTTCTCTGAATGTCCCTTTCTGCCTCTCTCTTATCATATCTCATCTGAACCCCATCCATTTTTCAAGACCCAGCTTAAATAACTCCTTTTCCACAATTCTGACTCAGCCTTAGCATAAAGGCAGAATTGATTCAGTAAATTGGTCATTTGGTAAATTGATTTTCAACCAATTGGCCTGCTGGGCCCCAGATGTCAAATGAAGAAGAGAAATTACATCCCAGGCTTATAAAAGGAAAAAAAGATTTCCAGAATTGGTTGCCGGAATGCTAGGATGGATGGGAAATCCCACCTGTCAGAACAGGTGCTGAACAGGAGCAAGAGATATGAGGAAAGAGTACCTCCAAATGAAGAGCACTAAAGATGAACATTTTTTTCTTGTGTTAGTAAATATATGTGAACAAATTCAATAAGCTTTCATTTAACATTACAGCAGCAAGAAATTATTTAACATCTCTAATGCCAGGAGGTCTTTAGTATAGTCTCAGCCTATTTGGAACAAAAGTAAGGCACATAGAGAATGTAGTGAAAATCTGGGGCAATCAGAGGAGGTTTCTGGGGAGGGTGACATTTAGCTGGGCGGTCTCTAAAGAAGGAAGGATGGACATTATGGACAGAATGAACAGCACAGAGGTTAAAAAAAAAAAGGCGACAGCCTTGGCTGGTGTGACTCAGTGGATTGAGCACCAGCCTATGAGGCAGAAGTTTGCCAGTTCAATTTCCAGTTGGGATGCATGTCCCTGGGTTGCTGGCCCGATCCCTGGTGGTTTGGGGCCTGTGGGAGGCAACAATCAATGTGTCTCTAGCATATCAGATGTTTCCCTCCCTCTCTTTCCACCTCCCTTCCCCTCTCTCTAAGAAATGAATAAATTAAAATCTCTAAAAAAATTAAAAACAAAGAAGAACGACAGCCAATGAGAAGAAAGAATCATTTTGTGGGAATGAATGGAAGTGGCAGAGGAGCCTGGAAAGGTGGGAAGTTGGGTTGGGATACCTTACACAACAGATATTTAAAAGTCATAAGAAGCCAGGGTGTTTCCATTTGGTTGTGTGACCTTGTCAACTCATCCAGGATCTAATGGGAGCCATATGACAGCATGGAGACAGTATCTTACATTGTATAGCAATAAATTGGCATTTGGCATTTTTTTAAATACCTGTTTCAGTTTCTAGGCCATTTCACCAACAATTGGCAGTGATCTGTGCACAAACCAAGCACTGCAAGAAGATAGGTCACCAGAGAAGGGGCTATGTTTACCCACAAATACCTCGACAACTTCAGTCATGGAAAGAAGAAACAGGCAACACCAATGCTCTCTTAATTCTCTCAACTTTAGGGGATCTTTTCCTTGCTGTGTCTCTGCAGCCTTCTGACTGCTAATTTTCTATGTGAATGACACTAACTCAGAGCTCTTTCAAAGTGTTATTCTGAGCAGATAGTATGTCGTACTGAATGTAAGCCAGACAGTTTCAAATCCAGGAACAAACACAGGAAGAGAAATAGAGATTTTGGAGTTTTCAAACTGTATCTCTAAAGTATATGCCTCTGTGTAGCCTCATACAGCTCAATGTGTCTCACAAAGAGTATAGATAAAGGACTTCATGGTGGCTGTTTGAATTTATGTCCAATATCAGAATACTTCTCATGGAAATATAAAATGAGAGAGACTATGGAAGAGAGTACTGGACAGAATGGAAGCTTTTATATTTTAAATACTTAACATTGATTCAAATCATCAGTGAATTGTTTCTTGAAAAAAGTAGAGTATATAAAATGAGGTATTATAAATAAATATGCATACATTACTGAATACTTGAAAAAAGTATTTTCACAGTTGAAAGTGAAAATATTTATTTTATTTTGTGAAAATATTTTATTTTCACAAAAATATTCACAGGTTGAAAGATAAAAATAACACATAGTTCCATCAATCTAATACAATTGTTAATACTTTGATGATTTCCTTTTGAACTTTTTTTCCCACACATAGTATTGAAATCTTTTTTTAATATATTTTATTGATTATACTATTACAGTTGTCCTATTATCCCCCCTTCATTCCCCTCCATCCTGAACACCCTCTCCCACCCACAGTCCCCCCTTTAGTTCATGTCCATGTGTCATGAGTTCTTTAGCTTCTACATTTCCCCTAC
>CM052542.1:91456244-91474884 GCA_028533065.1 Trachops cirrhosus | reverse complement strand
ATGCAGACTGATGCAGCCACAGTGGAAATCAGTGTGGAATTTCCTCAGAAAACTAAAAATGGATCTGCCTTTTGACCCAGCAATTCCACTGCTGGTATTATACTCTAAGGGCCCTGAAACACCAATCCAAAAGAACCTATGCACCCCAATGTTCTTAGCAGCACAATTTATAATAGCCAAGTGCTGGAAGCAACCTAAGTGTCCATCAGCAAAGGAGTGGATCAAAAAACTATGGCACATTTACACAATGGAATTCTACAAAGCAGAGAGAAAGAAGGAGTTTATACCCTTTGCGACAGCATGGATGGAACTGGAGAGCATTATGCTATGTGAAATAAGCCAGGCAGTGAGGGACAAATACCATATGATCTCACCTTTAACAGGAACATAATCAACAAAAGAAAAAAGCAAACAAAATATAACCAGAGTCATTGAAATTAAGAACAATCAAACAATAGCCGGGGTGGGGGAGGGGACAGTCGGGAGAAGGGTTTTCAGGAACTACTATAAAGGACACAGGGACAGAACCAAGGGGGAGGGTGGAAGCAAGGGAGGGAGGTGGGTTTGGAGGCGGTCAGGGGAGGGGTGGGGAGAAAATACAGACAACTGTAATTGAACAGCAATAAAATAATTTAAATTAAAAAAATCTGTTAATGTAATTCACCATATCAATAGACTAAAGGAGGAAAATACTATGATCATTTTAATATATGCAAAAAAACACTTGACAAAATTAAACATGTACTTATGACAAAACTCTGAACAAACTATGATTATAAGGGCACTTCCTCAACCTGGTAAACAAAATCTATGGAAAACCTATAGTTAACAACCTCCTTATTGTATGTACAACTTGAACTACTACATACCTTCCCCTGGAGACTGGAAACTAGGCAGGGATGTCCACTTTCCTCTCTCTTATTCAATATCATACTGGAGGTCCTAGCTACTGCAATAAGTCAAGAAAGGAAATTAAATACATACATGTTAGAAAAGAAAAAATAAGATAATCATTCTTTGTAAGTAACAAAGAATACACAAAAGAACTCCTAAAGCTAAGCAAGTTTAGCAAGGTTACAATACATAAGGTCAACATAGAAAAGTCAATCATATGTTTATATATTAACAATGAACAATTCAAAATTGAAAATTTAAAAAGTACCACTTACAATAGCATCAAAAAGCCACAGAATACTTAGGTGTAGGTTTTACAAAACATGTGCAATGTCTGTATGCTGAGAAGTACAAATCACTAATGAACGAAATCAAAGGCCTAAAGAAATGGAGAAAAGCCCAGCAAATGGATCACTGTGTAGTGAGTCAGACATGTTACCATTACATTGGGATGCAATGGAATGGACACAGAACCAGGAATGTGAATGTCTGGGTTCCAGCCACGGCCCAGCCATATAATGAGCTATATGGCCTATGAAGCCAGACAAGCCCCAGACATTACATCCATCATACCCTAAAATGAGTTTCAGTGGGATATACATTGACAAAGTCTGTACAATTTATAAAGCACTCTTAGCATCAACCTCATTCACCCCTCAAAGCCTGTGCAGAGTGTATGTTGTTATTCCTTTTACACATGTGAAAACTGTCCTCAGAGAGGTTAAGGGTCTTGCTTAAAGTCACTCTAAATCCAACATCCTTTCAGCCACCCCCCAGCAAGGGGTAGAGCAACACTTACAAGTTCTAAAACCAGACTTGGCCGTGGTGATTAGTCACTGGGGAGGAGTTTGGGCCTGTGGGTCAAACAGCAAAACTCATTCTGGAGTGAGGAGAGCACTCCAGGTGTGTAAACAACTCTTCATCTGCATTGTAGCTGCTGCTATGGAAGCTCTACTTTCAGTTCACAGGTTTGTAAATGCCTTCGACAGTGTGGTAGGCCATTCAAAGATGGCCTGTGTTCTAATCCCTGGAACCTGTGAACATGTTACTTCACAAGGTAAAGGGAGGTTTGCAAGTGTGATTGAATTAAAGGTCTTGAGTGAGAGATTATCCTGGATTATCTAGGTGGATCCAAGGTAATCCAAGGGTCTCTGTAAACTGGAAAGTCAGAGTCAGAGGAGTTGTGATGATAGAAGCAGAGGTTGGGGTGATGTGCTTTGAAGATGTAGGAAGGGACCACAAACCTACAAGTGCAGGGGCCTCTAGGAGCTAGAAAAGGCAAGGAAGCAGATTCACCCCTAAACCTCCAGGAGTGCAGCCCTAGTTACAGCTGATTTATACTTCTGACTGCCAGCACTGTAAGAGAATACATTTGTGTTGCTTTAAGTCACTAAGTTTGTGGTAATTTATAACAGCAGCAATAGGAAAATAATACAATAGGAAGGAGAACATGGATATTTTGGAATTAGATGTTTTCACAAAATGTAAAGCCAGGAATTCTTTATTTCAATCATTGCACACATATAAAACAAAATGTGAACAAACTCAAATCTCTGTCCACAACTCAATTGATACAGTGCACCCTGCATCCTGTAACAAAGTGGTAAGTTTACTTCTGCTCAGCAGATACTGTTTAACACAAGGAGACTGTTATACTCTTCACTCTGGAGCCCCAAATAAATTGGGCACAAAGAAACTTAGAATCTTTTTTACTCAGAACTGCTCAAACAAACAAATGCTGGGGTTACCTTTCATTAATGCAAACTCATTTAGAGTTCAGAGTTGAGAAAAACACATAGTTCAGCATTTAATTGGAGATTTTGATTAGTATTATGTTCATAATTTCCTGCCCAATTTCAAATTTTCCAACCTTATCTTCATAAATATATGTGGACTTAGGTGCAGATTTTTATTCAGAAAAAAAAAACCCATTCTCCATTCTCTGAAAACAAGTACTAAAATATCTTAGGAGTTTACGAGAAGGTGTATGGGAATAAAGCTTCCTTTTATTTTGAAAATTTGTTTCCACCCCTCTCTGACTTGGAGAGTGATCTGCTGTCCTTTGTCCTGAATGTGAGTTTAGTGATCATTCCAGTGTGTTAACAGACAGTGACATCATCTGGAAGCAAGGAAAGGCTCTCAGGTTACCATGAAAATTGACTTTAGCTTCAGAGAGGATTTCAGGGCAAACCTTGACTAAATGTGGAGTTGCCATTACAGCTAAATCAAAGGTAACTGTGAGGTCTGGCAGGCACCTGTCAACAGGTAAGGGAAGGAGTCGTCCATGAAGGAGACTTGAGTCAGGATTACATTCTCCAAGCTTTATTTTTACTTCAGGTGATAAGGTCAGACGGAAAAGCCATTTGCAGTTGTCTTTATTTATGGTTCTCAGAGGCCTGGTTGGTGAAGTGTCCTGAAGAAGAAGGATGGTTCAGGTGGGATCCCAGTTTCCCAGTATGGCTGATGACAGACTGAGGGCCTCAAGCTTTGTAGAAGACCAGCTTTTTATCATTGTGCATTAATAATTGCAGGCACAACATAAGGGGCCCGTTCTGTTACCTCCTAGACAGAGGGAGGTGTATATTTTCCCTCCCTCCTCGCTCCTTGACCAACTGAAAAGGGTTGTTTCTAGTACTTTGTTGCTGTCTTTCAAAAACAGGTAAAGATATACAAGCATCCCTGGCTGGCCAGACTTGGTAGGTGATATTTCCCACACACTTCTCAAATGCTCAAAAATCAGTAAAATGTTTTTATTCAAGCCTTCTCTTGGTACAAGAATAAGTCTCCATTCTTTGGATAGGTTATCTTTCCCAACCAAGTGCAGTGCATAGGGAAGGATGGTCAGACAACAGCAGGGAAGAAAAGAGATGCTGCTCAAGTTCTCCCCATTCCTGTGGGCCACCTCTACCTCCTTCTCATCCTGTAAGATTCAGTCTGATTATGTGATCCTCTGCCGTTGCACTTCCAGCGGACACAGGACAGGTAGACAAAGCATGGTCAAGGTGGAGACAGGTGGAGGCTTGGGGTGAATGTCTTCTTTGCCACTTGAAGGGTACAGGAGCTGAGACAGTCTCCTCCACCCCTGGGAGACAGAGTCCTCCTCTGTGAAGTGGGATTAATAATGTCTGCCTCCAGAGCAGTATAGGTGGAAATGTTTGTCCCTAGCTCACTGCCTGGCTGTCTCATTCTTATCCTTTGGAGAGGCCGGCCCACCTCACTCCTCACCACCCTCAGCCAAAGTGAAGGGATCTCATCCCTTCTTGTTCCATGAACCTGGTCCACAGAAGCAGCTCGGTAAATATTTGTTGAATGATGGAGGCTGAGTCAGCCTCATGAGTGTATCATCCCAGTCAATCCAAGAGGTGTGTGTCACAGCCACACAACCCTCTCACCCCCACGTATTTTACTAAGAAGAGAGAAGTTGCCTTAATGTTCAATTAATTGTTCAATTAATTGACAAGGTGATGATATTGAGAAAGTGTCTTATTGATATGTCATACTGGTTATAATGTCATTTAGTTCTCAAAGACTGATAAGTAAAAATATTATTATGTTTACTGCATACTTATTTCATTTGCCAAAGGATATCCTATTGTTTACAACATGTAGTAAATTTTAATGTTTGATTTAATTTTAAAGTGAACATATAATTTAAAGTGCTTTGATCTTTGCAATTTCCAGAAATATACCGCCTTGTCTTGAGGCCAACTAACAAATGTTATATATACCAGAGACTGAATACATGCTTTTCAGAGTTAATCACTCTCACGTCTGTGTTCAAACCAAAAGCTCTGCAAAACAAAGGCTCCTAAAATGAGGTCTGTTGACCACGGCATCTGCAACCTGTTCCTTTCTAGTTTGCAAGGAAATAGGCAAGGAACTTAAACTAGAATGTAAATCAGCCAGACAACTAAGCACTCAGTATGAATATATATATAATTTTTAATAGCAAAACTTTCTCAATCAAAGCAGCAGCGTGTTGATTTACATTCTAGTACAAGATCCTTGTTTTATGCAGACCAATTACAAATAGCTGTGGACCAATTACTTTGGCACTGCTCTGGAGGGCTTCTTTCATTCTGCTTTGTATTGGGATTAGTTGTTATTTTTTTATTCCATATATTGCTCACAGAATCTTTTCTGAGATGCTTAGCATCCAGCCATTCTCTCCCAAACACACATGTCCATGTGTTGCTATTGCCATGCTTGTTACTGTTTGATGATTAGTCTGACCACTGGGGATGTGCCCCAACTTGGACAGTCATTGGCTCAGACCCCATCAGCACCAAACTACTTGTTGCTCCTTCAAAGTATGCAGGCTGAGGTAGTAAAGTCCTCTGCCACTGCTCCAGTCCCCCACTCCCCCTGGTTCCCCCTGCAGGAGTACCTGGAAAACCACACCTCTTCAGTAATACAGCATGTCTTCAGTATGTAACCAATTTTACAGAAAGCAGGAAATGTGTCTCTTTAGGTTTTAAAATAGCAACAACAAATTTACAGAAACCTGTATCAAGTAATATTTTCAGAGGATACTGTCACACTTTTATTATTTTATAATAATTGTTATAATGTATGATGTATTGTAATCATTATTAATTATACGCTATTCATATCCATAACTGCCTTTTCAAAGCATCTTGCTTCAAAAATATTTATGGGAGTAAATTAACAGTTATTCCTTTTTTAGATTTGTGGATAGTGAAACAAAAAGGCTAGACTTCTTGTTCATAGTATGCTTTAAACATCTGAAACCTAAGAATGCTGATGTATGTCCATTTTCTGTAAGATATTTCTCCTGGTACCACCATTTGATGAGCTGATGCAGAACAGAAAAAATGTGTTACTCTTTTCCTCCTGTAGGATCTGCAAATGTAGTTGAAAAAGACTACAAATGCATGCACACATATGAAATTCAATTACATCAATTTTTAAATTTTTAATTTATTGAATTTAGAGAGAAAAGAAGGAAGGGCGAGAGAGTAGGAGAGAGAGGGAAACATCTATATGCTGTTCCATTTATCTGTGCATTCATTGGTTGATCCTTGTGTGTGCCCTAGCCAAGGATCAAACCCGCAACATTGGCATTTTGGGATGATGCTCTAATTAATTCAACTACCTGGCCAGGGCTTTAAATTTTTTAAATATAAGTTACATGTGCACTGGAAAAGCGATCAACAAAAGAAAGAGGGGTCAACATCATATAAATGATTGCAGTAGCGATAGGGATTGTGGTGTATACTGTTGTTGGTGTTATGCTTATGCTAATTAGTGGACCCAAGCTTTGTGATGACAGAGGACAGGTCTCATCCTGAGTCCCCATAACCACCTGCAGTTATGCTCTTATGCAGAGGTTCTGCATCTATGCCCTGCAGAAATTAAACTACTCCCATTCCATCAGGGTTATTCCTCTGAAATGCTACTATCAGAATCAGATCATCTTTTAGCTTGCCACATAGAAGTGGATTTGACCATTGATGTGCATACACTACAGCATTTCAGGGGAATCTGTGGCATCCTTTACCACAAACTCCCACAAGGAAAGAAGAAGCAGCAAATAAAGTAGGTGTTGGTATCTTATATTGCTCACTAGTGAGATGTGATCAGCCCAGAATTGCCAGTTATGTTTTTACATGTTTCAGATATGCCATTAGGAGTGCTACCTTGTCATAATTATGCTTATTACAAAATAAAATATGTAATATATTAATACATTTCTATAATAAAAGACATGGCCTACATCAAGTCTGCTCCCAGTCTACTAAGACAACCCATGAAAATACTAAATTCAAATATTGGCCAATTACAATTCTCAAAGCCTGTGTCCCTTGTAAGGGATTTCTCATCAGTATTTTTTTTCCAACAGCATTTTAAGAAATGAACATTTCTATGGAAGGATGACAGATCCTACAACTGTTTCTGCATTACTTTTGAATTTTCTTTTGCATTTTCTGCTTAGGTGGCCTCTTGGAGAGTCAAAGCTCTTAGCCAAACACTCAATTTTCTCAGTTTGCTTATTTTTTTCCTTTTGTGATTTAGAGACAGCACTTCACAAAGTTGGTTTTTCTTCAAACATCTCTAAAGAAATGTTCTTGCCCTTACAGAAGAAGCCAGTTTGCCCCTCCATCCATCCCCTGCCCCATCTCTTTCTTTCTCTCTCTCATTGGAGCTATTCAGGTATGGTCAGCAGGACTATTAGAGCTGTAGCTTAGGTTTTGATTAAATAACAAGCTGGTTACTATCTATGATAACTCTTTGAATTTCTCTGCAGTTTGGAGATACTTTATCAGTTGAGATATACTCAATATATATGTTTGGTAAGAGAGAACCACTGGATTGCATTTTCATAGTCTCTACATGTTATTTCTAGCAACGATAACTTCCCTTTTTCTATAGAAGAGATTCAGGTATAGCAGTCTTTTCTCCAATAACAATTAGATTTGATTCTGTAACCCATTTACAACCAGACTTGGGTTTCAGGGCTCCAAAACTAAACTGTGGATGGCAGAGCCCTGCTTTACTTAGACTTAGTAGCTTCTTTTTATGCATTTGTAATTTTATTATCTGGGATTAATCATGTTTATGCACTGGAATATGTTACAAAGTTTACTGAATTGTTGAAAGTATTTATTTAGAAATTTATTTAAAAATTTAAAGCTGGAATTATCTAAGCAGGAAAATGACTTCAATATTTCCCATTTTATATAAAATCTTTATAGCAAAAAGACAGAATTCATAGGGATGATCAAGAGTGGAGAAATGGTTGATAACATGCACTTTTCTCATACATCTGAATATTCCTGATTCCTACAGAAAGTCCATGATCTGCACCAAAAGGGCCATCATCAATTATAGGCTCCTTCGAGGATAAGCTTACGATTGAAAATACACACTCCTTACCTTTCATAGAAGCAGATTTTTTGGAAGCTAAATGAACACACCTAAGGAAGTACAGCATCACCAATCCCTCTAACTGATTAATAACAAGAAATACCAAGCATTTAATCAACAAGCAATCAGTGATGGTGGATTACATGTTAGGCACAGTGTTAGGGCAGGAGATGTAGCAGTCACAGACATTGCCCTGCAATAGTTAGCATGGTTATCATGTAGGAAAAGGCTCCCAATAGGTGGTCAACTGGTGACTCCTGTCTGTGCTCCGTACATTTCTTAGGGCAAGGGAAGTTTGAAAGCCACATGAAATCACATCTTTGCACACTGTGGACAGAGTGGAAATGACCAGTTGGAAGTCATCTTGCTTCCTTTACTTCCTCTCTGAGGCAGGACTGATTCTAATTCTTTACATACCTACAGAATCAGTTTTGTTCTGAGGAATTTAAAAAATTTTTCTTCTTTTCTTTTAGTGCAGCTTTAAATCTCTGAGCATCCTTGTTGGTATTTATTGTTTCTTAGAGTTTACAAAGAAGTCAGCTGTACTTGAGATTTATTTGCATGCCCAGCTCACTAACCCCAAATTGAGAGGACAAAATTCCCTAAATCCTATCCATTTTTAAAATTTCAAATGATGCTTCCTGTCATATGGTAATTATCCTGGCTACCAGAATGTCTGAAGGAGTAAACTGACCAAAAAAAGGCGGCCAGGTGCAGTTCAAGGAGCATCTTCCAGTCCCTGTATTTTCACAGGGGCTTTCTCTGAGAGCTCCAGGTCCTGAAGAATAATAATACTAATGACACCACAGTCTCCTAACTTCCCAGGAGCCTGAGGCCCATATTTGCATAAACAGTCCTAACTGCAGACCACATCAGTTTGAGAGGCCAGGCACAGATCATTTTGCAAATCGAAATCTCCCCCTTGACTGGAATCTCAGTGGTAAGGGTGGAGGGCAACAGAGCTTTCCAGTTTACAGTAATAAAGATAACTGCATCCTGCTTATGGCTGTGAGCGCTAGGACTCCTTTTAGTCTTGGCATGAAAAGAGCAAGGCTTTGGAGGCCAGAGGAATAGCAGTGTGAAAGGGAAAGGGTTGGGAATGGGCAGGGGCAGCTGGCTTTGAGAAAGCAGGGTCAGCTGTTTTATTCTGTTTTTAATTTAATTTTTTTAGTCCTCACCCCAGGACATGTTTTCATTTATTTATTTTTTTTTGAAAGAGAGAGAAACATTGATGTGGGAGAGAAACATTGATTGGCTGCCTCCCATATGCATCCTGACCAGGGACTGAACCTTCAACCTAGATGTAGTCAAACCTGCAACCTTTTGGTGTACAGAACAATGCTCCAACCAACGGAGCAACCCAACTAGGGCAGAAGTCAGCTGTTTTTAAAGTATGGACTAGAAACATACTATAGGCATTTTGAAACAAGTTTCCCAAAGCACTCAGCAGTGTGCATGACTTTCCACTGCCCTCTATGAAAAGTGTCTCTTTGGCTTAGGGAGAATCATAAAAATTTGCCACTCTGACACCCTCATCTTAAACTCTCACAATTTGGGTAATGATAGAGAAAGCAGAGCTGACAAAATTTGGGACTGTCTCTAAGTTTCCTGTTGGCATTAAGAAGAGCACAGTGGGAAACTTCATCTCTCCACTTCTTTCGCATCTGCAGGTGCAGGTTAAACCAAGCCCCTAATTTAATGCATAAAGCTGCCAATGGAAAGATGGCTTTCAAGTTTAAAGCATCTGAGGCTGGTGCTTCTAGCTCTGTCCTCCTGGCCTTTGTCCTAATGCTCTCTGTAAGCTTGAAATTATTTCTCTTTACAGATCTAATGTTTGGCCAGACAAGATTTGAAAATACAGTGACACGGATGCATTTCTCATGCTTTGTAGGAGAGACACTGACCATTTGAAGTGGCTGCAATTCACATGTCCTGTCAGAGACTTACTAATCAACACCATTGGGTGAATCAGATGAATGTTACCAGTGTTATTTTCAAATGCCCTTCCTACAAGTACTCTCCATAAATAATGTCAACAATAAAATCTAGCAGATGTGTTCACAAAGGAAGTTAGAAATCACATCTTATACTAATAATTTTTGCAAGAACCAACAGTGCATTGATTATGCACTGTGTTAGACTGAGGATAAAGGAACTGCTGACTCATTCATTCTGGCTTGTTTTCTTTCATCTCCTTGAAGCTGAGCTCATCTAATAGGAGAAAAACTGGACAGCAAGCAGGAAGATGGTCTGTTGCAAAGTGCATTAATGAATAATTGAATAAATAAAAAAATGCAAATTGAATAAATGCAAAATTTGTCATTGGTCAATAACAGATAGGTAGATGCAACCGGAGAAGTGAAAACATTAAAGGGTATTTCACACAGCAGATTGCCATGGACCACTCACTCCTTGGTGATAGTAAGAAATGAAGGTGAAACCAAGAAAGAGATCAAGAAACTTTCAGAGTATAACCCAAACCTTTTGATTCACTGGGAATTTTCTCCACCTCCACACCACTCTCAGCACCTGTCATCTCTATATACACTGGGACATGAAGTCAAGTCAGGAATTTTAAAAAGCAAAGTTGATTGAAAATGTGTTTTTGTTAGACTCCATGAGGTTCTATCTTATAAGTGGTTCAACATCAAATACTTTTGCTGTATGCTTTCCAAAGTGTTTTTTCCCCTCTTAACATTTAATTAAAACATTTGCTCATAAAACATTTGACTTACCATTCCTATAAAAGAGGCAGAAACTTTGAGCAATCTAATTTTAAAAAATGATAGATATATTACATATAATGTAATTTACATCTGTCCAAAATGAAAGCGTATCTCAGCAGTTTGATAGTATGTTGTTTCTTATTGACCAGAATACTGCTGAATGTCAATATCAATGTCAAAAACTACACCAACAATAGGAAACAATGGGGCCCTCATTACCTTTGTTTTACCACCACTCCTAATATCACAGTAACCACTTACCTGCAGTTTCATTTTCCATGGTTTCAGTTACACACAGAAACTCAACTGAGGTCCAAAAATATTAAATGAAAAATTCTAGAAATAAACACTTTATAAGTTTTAAATTGCATGCTATACTGAGTATAGTGATGAAATCTTGTGCCTTCCTGGTCTGTCCCACCTGGAAAATAAATTATCCCTTCTTTCAGCCTCTCTCTGCTATATAAGTTCCTTACCCATTAGTCACTTAGTAGACATCTCAGGTTATCAGATTGACTGTTGTGGTATCTCAGGGCTTGTGTTCAAGTTGTTGCTGGTGGGAATTAGGTTCTTCCGTGAGATCACAAGAAAAGCATTTCAAGGACCCATGCATGGGAGACTGTGGTATGGCATGGTTTATTTATGTGGAGATTGAAGTTGTCCCCTAGTTTTCCAATGTCCCATCTCCCTCTGTCCTGCCATGGAGAAGGTCCATCCATGTCCTCAGTAAGGCCAAGGGGAAAGGCAGTGTCCAGAGTTTCTGCTTCATGGTACAGTACATTCCAGTCCAGCATCTGGCTAGCTTAGCATGTGTTTCCAGCTGCAGTACATTTCAGGCTCCTAGCTGCAGTCCATTTAAGGCTCCCTCCTAGAGCCTGCATGTGGAGTTGCTTGGCTATGGGCCACATGACTGCTAGACCCACATGGTCATGTGCTCTTAGGTGAGATAGTGCACAAATGAATGGGTGAGTATATCACCAGGTAGGCAATAGGGAGCTTCTTTGTTCCTCTGGGATTATCCTAATTTGGGTTTGGGACAGACCAGGCCCCCTTTCAAAAGAACCAATCAACTCCCTAAACTTTCACAGGCTTCAGAAGCCTCCACCTCCCAACAAATTCCTTCTTTCCCCAGGCTACACTGACAGGTCCCTTTGGTCAAGCACCTCACCCTGCACCATTTTGATTTCTATTGCACATGTGCCTGACTTCCCTTGCTCCTACCTGGCAATCTGATACTGGAGTAGGGGGAAGGGAAGATTGTTAATCCCCTTGGCAGAGAAATGCTGTAATCTCCTAGAGAATGAAGATTAGCTTCCTGGCTAGCAAGCAAACAAACTTATGTTGCCCATCTTATTAAGTTCAATGTCTACTTCCTTTTGCTCCTCATTTCTACCAAAATATTAACAGTAACAAAGTCACCCTCATTTTGCTTAATAATGGCCCCAAAACATAAGAATAGTGATGCTGGCAATTCAGCTATGCCTAAAAGAAGCTGTAAAGTGCTTCTTTTAAGTGAAAAGGTGACAATTCTTGACTAATAAGGAAAGAAAAAAATAATATGTTCAGGTTAGTAAGAACAAATCTTCTACCCATAAAATTGTGAAGAAGGTAAAAAGAAATTCATGCCAGTTTTAACTGTGGTAACTCAAACTAAAAAAATTTACACCACCATGCATGATAAGTACTCAGTTAAGGTGGAAAAGGCATTGCACATGTGGGTGGAAGACATGAACAGAAAATGTGTTTTAATTGATGTGTTGTGCAAGAAAGCATTCAGCCTATATAAAGACTTCAAGGGATCCCTGAAACAAGTGACAACAAGACATTTACCATAAGGAAGGGATGATTACACAAATTCAGAAATAGGTTTGGAATAAAAAAATATTTCTACTTTTTTAGAAAAAGAAAGAGACAGCATGCACACGAGAGAGTGCATATTCACATAACTTTTACAACTTTTACAATTGTATTGTTACAATTGTTTTTTTATTAGTTACTGTTGTTAAACTCTTACTGTGCCTAATTTATAAGTTAAACAACATATATGTAGGAAGAAACAGGATATATAGGGTTCAGTACTATCTGAAGTTTCAGGCATCCACTGGGGGTCTTGGAATGTATCCTCCGCAGATAAGGGGAGACTACTGTATACCTTTTCTTTAAATGTCAATGTCACTTTTAGACTAACAACCAAGTTGTTTAAGTAAATCTCTTTATTATAGCAGATTTAGCTTTATTCCATAAAAATGAATGAAGTCATAGAACAAGTAATTTTATTTTGCAGAAAATGTTGGGAAAATTCCAACATGTAACATTTCATTAACTTAAAAATCAATTACTGTGTCCATGCCTCTTCTAAATGGACAAAGGTCTCAAGCCTGGCACTAGAGGTAGAGCAAGCATTTCTTACCAGCACCCCTCTGCCCAGAAAGGAGTATCTCCTTCTCAGCCCTACCTATGGACAGCTTTAGATTGGTGCACAGAGCTCAGGGAGCACATCAATGCCCAACAGGCATGTCCTAGCTCTGCTTGCCCTCACCCTAAGTTCAGCCCAGCCTCAACCCTCTGATAGGTCACCCATGACATGCTTAAATATCAGCTACTTGTGTCTAGGCCTCCTTCATGCTCTCAGAGCCTCTGTCTTCCTCTTCAACATTCATTCAGTCATCTAGCAAACATTGAGCACCTACTCTGTGCCCAATGTCAGGCTTTATCCCTGGAGGTGAACAAAACAGTCCCTGCCCCACAAATCCATTGTCCAGTGCCACCAGGGCAAATACACTAATACATCTTAGCTACCAAGTGTGAAGGTGCTGTAATAAAAAGTAACATGAGCTGATTATAAAGGAGCCCTCATCTACTTTGCGGCAGAGAGAAGGGAAGGAGCTGTGGTCACTATTTTAAGGATGGGGCTTTGAGATGGCATCCGAAGAACAGGTAGCAATTAACAGGCTGCAAGACTGAGAAGGTGGTCAAGTTTCAGGAAGGAGAATTTGTCAGGTCGCTCAGAAGGCAAGGAGTATTATTTCTCTTTTATTTTCCTAACTCTGACTTACCTCTTATAATTATCCCCAACAAAAGAACTTGGAGGAAAAAAGACCCTGTATCTACAAGAACTGAAATTCTTGCAGCTGAGCAAAAGTTATCCAGAAAGAAGCTCAGGAAAAGAGGAATTTCACACATGAGGACACAGGGTTTGGGGAGCTGTGGTCCCGACTGCTGGTTGTAACCTGGTATGCTCTCCTTCTTTCTCTTAGGACAGGAGTCATGTCCCTGCCTGCCAGACTACTTTCATCAGGGCACAGCCACTCCGCTGGAGACTACATTTCCCTGCTTCCTTCTCAGTCACTTTTGTCCAAGTGAGTAAGTTCCAGTGCGATTTAAGTGGAAATGTATGTTGCTTCCTTTAAAAGAAATTACTCATTTTCTATTTCCTCTCCCTTCTTCTTCTTCCATTTTCTCTTCTAATAGAGAAAGGGCCTGGGTCACTGGGTAGCCTCTGATGCAGTCACATTCCAAGTCCAGACTGTCCCATGAGAAAAGAACACTGTAATCTTATATTTTGGTGTCTCTTTAAGTTAGCCCATTAGCTAATTAACACAGAAGTGGTTATCTTATTTGTTTTGTCGTTAACAATACTAACCAAAAGTCATACCCAAAGTCATAATGACAAGATAAAGAAAATTGATTATATAAAAAATTTGTAGGTTAGTAAATACCACAAACCAAATCAAATGCCAAATGACAAAACTGGGAAACAATATTTGCAACACAAGACAGACTAAAGGCTACTATCACACATATTTTGTTAAGTATTTATTATCTGTCAGACCCTGTGCTGAGTGCTTAACGGGGGCTGTCCTGATTAACACTGACTACAGCCCCTGTATGGTAGGTGTTACATAGCACAGTGATTGATCGTGGGCTGCAAATTCACTACTGACTCACTCTGTGGCTTTGGGGAAGGGATATAAAATAGGGATAATGGTAACTTCTCCCTAGGACTGTTTATGAAAATTAAATGAGACAGAGTAACTGTAAACAGCTATGCAGGTGTTCCCACTTCCTCCTCTAACCAGGAGAAAAGGCCAGAAAGAAAATGGTAATGCCACAATCTGAGCTCCCCCTCTGAAGGAAGAGTGGACCATGGCCTTTCCCTCAACTTGTTTCTCAGACATTATCTGGAGGTAGGCTAAAGTCTCACTTACCCACTCCTTTACCTCTACATTCCCTTAGAAGGAATTATCTATAAAAAGTCAAGGGCCGATTACCCAGTTATTTTAGCTCTTGTCAAGGTTTGAATTTTTAAAAAGAAATCACTATTCTTAGACTTAAGACAAATCTGTAACTAGGCCACTATCCTGATCAAGACAACTCTGTGGGGGGAATGCAGTAATCACCAGTCTTGAGGCCCTAATACTACAGTGTCCTTCTAGAGTATGTAACCCCAATACTACAGTGAATCTTCTAGAGTATGTAACCCAAATCAGTCCATACAGTCCAAATAATTTCTTCTGGAATAAGGAAGGATACATGCACAGCCAGTGTCAGAGAAATAGGATCAGGACCCACTCCATCCATGTATGTGTCTCTAGCCTTTCTGCTCTTCTGCTTAGGTCTTAAGAAGTAATACTCAAGTGGAAGTGGGAAGATACAACTTCTCATGAAGTAAGACACAGCAGGAAGGCATACTAGCAAGGCAGTCCTATCCAAGAAAGGCTCAGGAATCACATTGCCTTTCATATACAATTAGGTTTTCTTCCCATCCTAATCCCATCAGAGGGAGACACAAGAAAGATTCTTCTAAGTCTCCCACAAAAACAAGGAAAAAAAATAAAAAACAAGAGAAGCCAAGGAAAAGTAAACTGTATAGGCTTCAGAAGCAGGAACATCAAGAGATGAAATGAAACTGGTCACTGTGAAAGCAGAGTGGCAGGCAGCACCTGGAGTCATGACACTCAACACTTCTTAAAGGAACAAATGAAGGGTCCCTCTCAGCTCTGTTTCAATCTGTGAGTAACAGCCTTGAGATATAAAAGGGAGAGGACAAAGGCTGTCAGCTGGCCCCTCATTAATGACACTACCAGATCTTAAATGATAAACAAGTGAGTGGTCAAAAGTTGGAAATAAAACGATAGCAAGTAAGGAATGAATTAGTGGGTCCAGGTCTGGTCATTTCTGTAAGGTTTTCTTAAGCTCCGCCGAGGAAGAAATGCCAATCAGCCACAAAATCAGGCAGTGTAGAGCTTTAATGGGGTTTGCACACCTGGGGGAGGTTCCATGGTCCACAGGGCAGGGCCGGGGATGTCGCGCCAAGAGCAGGGCGGGGTTTTATACACCACATCTGGGGGTCTTCTTCACAGGGTCTGGGGATTGGTCCCCCTAGGACAAAATGGCAGCATATCATTAGTGGTCCTCCTAAGGCTCTGGTTGCCATGGCAAAGCCCGCCATTTGGCTCTCTGGCCGACTTCAGCCATCTCTTCCGGGTTGTAGTTCCGCCGCCGTTTTGTCTTACCACACCCACCCTGACATTTTCAACATCTTTTCTTAAATAATTCATCCTTTCATCACCAAAAACAATAAATGCACTAATTCATTTTATATATTTGGCTTATGTGACAATTACTCTCACCTCACTGTTTTATCTTATTTTAAAAAAATATTTTATTTATTTTTAAAGAGACAGGAAATGGGGGAGAAAGAGGAGAGACACATTGACAGGCTGCCTCAAAGGGGACCAAACCCATAACCCATGTACTTGCCCTGACCAGGAATTGAACCAGTAACCTTTTGCTTTGCAGGATGAAACCCAGCCAACTAAGCCACACCTGTCAAGTCTCTTCAATATTTTAAACTGTGCTCTTCAACTACAATTCTAGTTATCTTGTATATTTTTCTTACCTCCTCTAGTTTCTTTTTCATCCCTACTTGAACCAGGGTGTTTACCTTTTATTTTCCTTTGACTTCTTGTTTCATAAAAGCCAAACTTTCTTATGTTTCATTGAGAACAAAACAGATATTTTCTAAAATGTTTTTTCCATTACTCTAGTAAATTATTTTCAGAGTTGGTCTTTTTCTCTACAACAAAGTAATATTTCTATCCTTTTCTGCTATAGAAAATTTTCTATAGGTCAAACTTGTGTGTGTGTGTTCACACATCCTTGGATGGGCTTATTCATATTCCACTGTGGCATTTATAAGTAATTCATTAATTAATCAGATACTAATTTTTAAGCAATTGATATTTGTTTATGCTATGATGGGCAAGCTGTTTAAAAAACTGTATTACATAAAAGGAGTTTTCTTCAAAAAGCCTCTGATTTACTAGAAAAGGTCAGATAAGCATAACAATAATCATGCAAGGTAGAAAGCCAGGTAGGAGACATGAGTAGATTTCATTATTTCCACCTGTGACATTTGCATAGCCGATGCAAAGGAAAACATGATGCTGCAATAGGAAGGACTGACTCTGCACTGCTCAATCCTATTCTAAATTGGCAGCCATTAGAAATGAAGAGCACTACAATTATTTCCGATTTATATTTCCTTTTTCTTCCTCTGGAAATATGTAAAAATACTAGCAAACATTAATGTGCCAATGTTTCTATGCTATAAATTAATGAGTATAATAAATTTTACATTGTTACATTATTTATTAAAAATGACAACAGCCCATTATAAATCACTGTCATCACTCAGCTATTTCAAAGAAGCAACAAGAATGTTACCAAATGATAGTGGAAAATAAATAAGATATTATCTTTGGCTAGAATAATTTCTCAAAATGTTTATTTTCCAGTGATGAAAACATGTAACAGTCTATCCTTATTTTATACTGACATAGATACATTAATCAATTGCCTTGATTATATATTTTTGTGAAAAGACATTTTAACAAAACATTATTGTAGGGAACTTGTTTTTTAATATTTGTTTAACTTGGAAGGAGTCCAAGATGGCGGCGTGGTAGGACGCAGCAGATTCTACTCTCCCACAACCAGGAAAAAAAACCCTAGTCATTCTAGGTAGGAACAGAGCAAAGAGCCAACATTATCATGTCATAAATGAAAATAGGAGATCGCAAATTGTAGTGGACAGTGAAAAACCCAAAGGTAAGGAGACTACATGGATCAGCGCGGGGACCAGGGAGGTTGCAGCTCCAGGCCCGGCGCACCAGGGTTGGCCACTGGGCTCCCGGGAGAGAGCTGAGTCATCCGCTCCCTCCCTGGCCAAACAAGGACTGAGCAGCACCGGGGGAGGCCAGTTTACTGGAGGGCACAGAGAGAGGAGTGAGAGAAGAGTGAGGACGAAGAGGCACCCACACAGGGTCTGTAAGCACCCACGCAAAGCCTTGGTGAAAGTGTGCAATACACCCGGTGCATCCAAAGACACCCGCCTCTACGCCCGCGCCCCCAAAGCAGAGAGAGCGTGGTTTGGTGAAAGTCTCAGAAACCACAGCATTGAAAAAGGAAAAGGCGCGGGCACTCCCCGGGACCTGTGAGGCCCAGGCCCTGAAGGTAGGAGAAGTGGGCGCCCCTGGGGACTCAGAGAGTACACACCTGTGAACCCGGAAAAGGAGCAGGCGCTCCACGGGACATCAGAACACACGGCGGTGAATTGCCAAGGACACACATAGCTGCACCCAGCCCCCACACACAGAACCCTTCTGGGAAGCACCAGACGGGCTTGGGGGAGAACGCGCACCTACACTACAAACAGTACGCCAGAGGCTGACTGAGTCCTGAACGGGAACAGAGAAAAACTGTCTCCAGTCACCCCTCAGTGTGCTGAAGCCAGCTAGAAAACAGGTTTGGCCAGTCTGAAACCAACAATAGGTGTTTTTTGTTTTGTTTTCTTTTGTTTTGTTTTGTTTGTTTTTTGTGTGTTTGTTTTGTTTTTGTTTTCTTTTAATTATTTTAAAGGAACCTTTCATCTTTTAGTTCCTATTATTTTTTTATCTATCAATTCTTTATGCTTATCCTTCTGTCACCCTGGTCTTGACCCTGCTGCCTTGCTTTCCAAATTTATCTCTTCTTCCTTCCATCACCTGCTTGGTTCCTTCCATTTTTTTCTTTGGACCTGCAAGTAATTGCATAATTGTATTATCATTATTTCATTATTCGTACACCTC
>CM052542.1:91424109-91455744 GCA_028533065.1 Trachops cirrhosus | reverse complement strand
TGGATCAAAAAACTATGGTACATTTACACAATGAAATTCTATGCAGCTGATAGAAAGAAGGAACTCATACCCTTTGCAACAGCATGGATGTAGTTGGAAAGCATCATGCTAAGCGAAATAAGCCAGGCAGTGAAAGACAAATATCATATGATCTCGTCTTTAACAGGAACCTAAACAACAAAACAAAGAAACAAGTAAAATATAACAAAAGACACTGAAAAGTTGTCAGTCACCAGAGGGGAGAGGGGAGGGAATTTCAGGGGAGAATGGAAGGGTTTACAGGAACAAATATAGAGGACACATGGACAAAACTAGGGGGGTTGGAAAGGGGAGGCAGGAGGGGAGGAATGGGTGGGTGGGCTGGAAAGGGAATAAAGGATAGAAACTGTAGTGAATAAACTAAAATAAAAAAATTAAAACAAATTAAAAAAACTGTACTTGAACAACAATAAAATAATTTAAGTAATAAAAATAAAAGAATAAATAAAATTTGTTTAACTTTCAAAAATAGAGATTTAAAAAACAGTATCATAACTTTGGCATTAAAAAAATCCAGACTATGACCAATAGTTTTAAGCTTACCTAATTAAGATGTGATTGAAAATAGAAAAGTGTAACTTTCAAACCCGTGGATGGTGTTTCCACCTCACACAGATCCCTATCCAGATCCATGCTGTAACAGAGCAACGAGCCGCCAGGTGGCTCTGTCATTTTTAAATAAAACTAATGTCCACGAAAGATAATGCAGAATGAAGGACCAAAATATCTGTACTGGGCAGAACCTGTAATCGAAGTAAGAAACAAAAGTCTGCAATTATGGCCTCTCAGAGTAATTTGGAGCTATTGAATTCAGAATTAGACTTAAAAAACAATCTTGCAAAGCTGCAAAGTATGTATGGGTAAGCAATTTGCTAAAAAATGAGGGAAGGTATTAACTATATTATACAGTCTTAAGGAAATCAAGTAGTAGGGGGAAGATGGTTTCATATTTTTCCTAATTTATTGCTATCTATGTTCCCAGCTTTTCTTTTGGACTTTATTTAGTTTAGACCATGGTTTAAGAAAATAATATTAAAATTGGGCAATATAGTAACTCATTAGAAATTGCTTTCCAATTTCCTGGGGTATAGTTGTCATCCTTAATAACATTCCAAGAGAATTACAGAACAAAACTTCGTTTGGGGCTATTAGGAAGGATGGGGAAAAAAGCACTGTGCTTATCTAAATTAAGAAACATTTAGACCCTGAAATCAAAATACAATGAAGGCAAACACTATTCCATTTTATAGTATTTGCCAGAATGCAGAAAGAAAGTGTGCTTGTCCACTCTAAAGTGGTTAGAGTGGACAAGCACAATTCCTTTCTGGCTCCAGAAAAGATGAGAAAAATGGTTACTTTTGGAATGTGATTTATGCCTTAGGTACCAAAATTTGTTTGTTAAGTAGCTCTAGATTTTATTATTTAAAATTATATATGGAGGATGACAATTTCCCCCCAAGTACATGCTTAACTTTATCATGGAAATCAATGCAGGGTTGAGAGGTGGGTGGGTTCTGAATTATTAAGTACTCTGAGCTGTCAGACTGTAATGGGCAAATAAGGGGAAAAAACGTTTTCCTTTCCCGTCTCCCTTAAACGAAAATCTCAGACCTGTCATTTACTAAGAACATACTTAGAGACAATTTTAATTTGTAAAAAACAATTATCTTATTAATGTTCAGAGGCAATGACTGCGTGGCATGTAGTGTCACTACAGGATTTTCCTGGTTTTGTTTTTTTCGCAGGCAGGAACAACATTTGAAAACTTACAAAAGTAGTTTGTTAAAAAGAAAACTATTTTACGAAAGTACCATAATTTGTGACCTTATTTTATTTTTTAATGAGCTCTTCTGGCACGCAGCTTAACTTAAACTTGGCTTTAAAATGCTAATTTCGAACCCACTTATTTAAATGTCTTTGAAAACATTCACTTTTCAGTTTTCGAAGACAACATATCACACCAAAAGAATGCACACAGCAGACATAAACATGAACAAATATTTCCCGAATGTGTACGAACAAACAGTTATATGTTTAAAAGACATGGTTAGAAAACTTAAAACCGATTTCAGTTCCTCCGATCACAGAGTTCCCTAGAAGGGGACACGCCAAAGATGCCTGTTAATATAAACTACTGTGTATTCCAAAGAGTTGCAAATCACTCTTATTATGCTCGAGTGGGAGCGGATCAGTTGAGATCAGACGTGAATCTGAACCTCGATCGCAAAAGTTGTAGAGACTGGAGGTAGAAAAAACGGTGAGGGGTAGGCAGGTGGCCCAAGCGACCATCCAAAGTTAAACGCACGGACTTTTGAGAAATATTTGTACTCTTTTGGTTATCATCTCTTTGTCTTAATATCCGTTGCTTTATTTCATTATTGTGCTAAGGGTACGTTAGCTAGGAAGGGATGGGTGCTTTTGCCTTAAACCTGGAGGCGCCGGCCTCCCTGGGACTCCCGGGCACAGGGGCTCAGCAAAGAGGGGCTGCAGGGGCCAAGCGCGCTCCGCCCCGCGGCGCGGGCAGGTGGGGCGTGGCGGCGGCGTGGAGAGCCCGCCCGGGGCCACCGCCCAGCCCGGCCCTGGGGGTGGGGGGCGCGCAGACAAATATAAGAAGTCGGCTGGCTGGCGCTTCGTGCACAGCAGCCTGTTCCCGGCCCGGACCGACGGTGGCAGAGCCAGAGCAGAAGCGCCGCAGGGTTGGCTCCCAAAGGGATGCTCTCGTCGGAGCGGCGAGATCAACCCCGCTCGCCCCTCGCAGCCGCCGCACCACACCCGCCTACGTCCACCGAAATGGCTCTCTACTGCGGCGACAACTTCGGCGTGTACTCGCAGTCCGGCCTGCCCCAGCCCGCTGCCGCGACTCCAGGCGCCCAGCCAGCCGCCAGGGCGCCCTACGGGCTGGCCGACTACACCGCACCCCCCGCCGCCGCCGCCAACCCTTACCTGTGGCTCAACGGGCCGAGTGTGGGCGCCCCGCCGGCTGCCGCCGCCGCCGCGGCAGCAGCAGCCGCGTACCTGGGCGCCCCGCCGCCGGCGCCGCCCCCCCGGGCGTCAGCCGGGCCCTTCTTGCAGCCGCCGGCCACCGCCGGCACCTTCGCCTGCGCTCAGCGGTCCCTCGCTCAGCCTGCGCCCACAGGTCCTGCGGCGCCCGCCGCACCTTCCGCGCCCTGCGACCTGGGCTGGTTGTCCATGGCCAGCCGCGAGGATTTAATGAAGATGGTGCGGCCGCCCTACTCTTACTCGGCACTCATCGCAATGGCCATTCAGAGCGCGCCCGAGCGCAAGCTCACACTCAGCCACATCTACCAGTTCGTGGCCGACAGCTTCCCTTTCTACCAGCGCAGCAAGGCGGGCTGGCAGAACTCCATTCGCCACAACCTGTCGCTCAACGACTGCTTCAAGAAGGTGCCCCGCGACGAGGACGACCCAGGTGAGGACAGTGGGACAGGTGCTTCCTTCCCGGTCGGTGGCAGGGTGGGTGGTCTCGGTGTGGTTGATTTGAGATCCGCGTGGAGTCTTCTGGTCCTAACGGGGTGAGAGCCGGTGGCAGGACAACTACCCAAACCTCTTACTGGACAAAGAAGTATCAGAGGACCCTCGGAGGGAGGACTTGTAATGGAGGAGCTGGTTTCTTACACCTCATTCCCTCTCTCCCCCTTCTCCCTCCCCCGAGGCTGGACAGTTAGAGAAAAAGGAAAAAGCCTGTGTTCTCAACGGGAAGCCACCTCTGCGCCAGTTGAAGGGGGAGGGTCAAGTTACTAGGAGGTAGGTTAAGAATAAGAACGCAGTGAGCTCTCAGATAAGTGTGACTAAAAGTATTCGGATGAGCTGAGAATCCCATCGAGTATTACAAAAGCGGTGGTGAGAGACCAAGAGGAACCTTAGGCCCTTCAGCTGCCGGTGGATGCACTTCCTCATGCATCAGGTTCCTGGGAGACTCTCTGTGTCCTTCGTAAAACAGATACCCTGCCTACCTTGAGAGAGATAATTGGAGGATGAAGGACTCAGGCGTGAGACGGGGTAGGGTAGGGGGGAGGGGGCAGAAGGATCAGAGAACTTTAGCTTAGTCCTGCAAATTGTGGTCTTGGGTCCTTAACTTATTTGAAAATGTAAAAATGAAAACCCCAAATTTGCTTCTTTCTAATCTAAGCACTGGGATGAGGAGGGCTGGGTTAGTGATTTCTCTCTACTTGGGAAGTGGAGGTGGAGAAAAGCTGAAAAACTAGACAGAAACAATTCTACTTGGGGTTTTCAGAAGGAAACCAGGACAGGGGAGGTGGGAGCAGAGTTGTGACAGGAAAAGAAGAAGAGACATAAAACCATTTCAGTTGCACACTCCAGAGATCCAGAATTTTGTGTAAATTATATAGACACCTTTGTGTACTCATACCTGAAGTCATTCTAAAGCAATGGTTTCCAAGAAATACAGTACGAACCACATGTGATTGTAAATTTTCTGGTAGTCACATTAAAAAATTAAAAACCGGTGGACTTAATGTTTTTTAAGTAACCCGAAATAATTGTTTCAACCTATAACAAATATTAAAAATATTAGTGTGGTACTTTACGTTACTTTTTTTGGTACCAGGTCTTCAAAATCCTGTATGTTTTACACCACATCTCACTTTGGACTAGCTACTTTTCAAGTGCCCAGCAGCCATGTGTGGCTAGTGATTACTGGATAGGACCAGGCATGCAGTTCTGGAATGTGCATTTTCCACATTCAGCCTCTAACCTGAGATGTCACTTAAATTTTATGTACACTCCTCTGAACCTTCTGAAAAGTTTAAGGATCTAGTGTCTTGTCAAAGTGCTTGGTACCAAGGTGGCACAATATAATTATCCTGATAGGTGCATGTATTATTATTAAGATGGTAGTTATATGAATAAATTTTTTTCTGCAACTGTTTGCAGAAGATGTGTCAGTAGAAAAAATGGGTGTGGGGAGTGCATGCCAGTTTGTGGAGGTGATTAGTGAAGAGCATTCCTGGCTGTACTGTTGTGAACTGGGAATACAGCAGGGAACTAGCCAGTCTGAACCTGTTTCCCCACGAAAAATGGAGGTGATAACATTGCCTGTCTGCATAGAGCTGTGAGGAATAACCCAGGTTATTCATGTAAAGCACTCACTGTAACATAAGTGATTAACAATACTTTTAACTGCTGTTGATTGTCTTTACCAAAGGGTAAAGGGCTTTTGGGACATAAAATCCTGGAGAATAGATCTTTTTTACCTTAACTGTGCTAGTTAAATTGTGAGTGAAACTTTCTAAGCAAGAGACTACTAGCATTACATGCATTAAGTGGGGCCCTGATCGCTGATACTTGCTGAGTGGAGGGAAAACTTGGAAGACATGATAACAGACACTGTTTTATACTGCTTCCTATGTGCCAGCTACTGTGCAAAAATATTATTTAACCCTCACAGCCAACCAGTGAAGTGGGGATGTCCCCATTCTTATCTCTGTTTTTATAAATAACTAAATGGAGGTCAGTTTAAGAAGTGCCAGGATTTTACAAAAGCACTCCATTTGGATCTAGAAGAGGAGATGTGTAATTGTAAGTGACTGGTGAATAAAATTAGGTCTTAAAATTTAAGTAGCAGACACTGCCAGGAGGAGGTAAAAGTGGCCAGAATGCCTTTGTTCCAGAATTTTCCTTAAAGATAAATAAAATCAGGATAACTTTAAACAGTAAATGAGTGAGCATCTTTGTCAGCATTTAATTGAAAGTCTGCCCTCTTTCTCCGAAAACAGAAGCTGAACGAGTGGGCATAAACATTTCCTTCTCTAACAGCTGTCTTTCTTATTACCATAGGAAAAGGTAATTACTGGACCCTGGATCCAAACTGTGAGAAAATGTTTGACAATGGGAACTTCCGCCGGAAGCGAAAGCGCCGCTCTGAGGCCGGCAGCAGCTCCACGGTGGCTGCGGGGACATCAAAATCAGAAGAGGGTCTCTCCTCAGCATTGGGGTCTGGAGTGGGTGGGAAGCCTGAAGGAGACAGCTCCTCAGCTTTGCTAAGGTCTTCCCAGTCCCCAGAGCCTCCCGAGAGCACAAAGAGTACTGTCTCCTCTCCGGGAGGGCCCATGCTCACCTCTACCCCTTGCCTCAACACCTTCTTCAGCAGCCTCAGCACTTTAAGTGTGACCAGCAGTGGGAGCACCCAGCGAGCTGTCCCTGGCAGCCACCACCTAGGGATACAGGGAGCCCACCTGCCCTCCAGCAGCACGTTCCCTACCAGCGCCATCCCAGAAGCCTCATCAGACACCTTGCAGCTAAATAACAGTACCAGCACCAGCAGCAGCCAAAGATCTTCCTATTATAGTCCTTTCCCTACCAGCACCGGTGGGGGGCAGAGCAGTCCCTTCAGCCCCCCTTTCTACAACTTCAGCATGGTCAACACCCTCATCTACCCCCGGGAGGGCTCTGAGGTATAGAACACAGCTTTACTTAGAGTTGAACATGCACACCTGAGATCTTGTTTAAAATACAGATTCCAAAGCAGTAGGTCTGGGTAGGTTCTACATTTCTCTGGAGCTCCCAGGTGATCTTCTGGCCCACTGACCACTTGGGAGTAGCTTGTGTATAGTAGATAATTCTTTCTATAACCCAGGAAGATTTTACAGGTTTCTCTGGATAAGGGCCTCTCTGGAGAGAAATATACCCCACTCTGTTCTAGGATAGTACCTAGAGCTCTAAGAGGACAGGGACCTTATCTGTTTTGTTCATCACTGTGTATCAGGGTTATAAGCTAAAATGTGTACATGGGCTGGCTAAAACAAGTGAATGAAGTTACTGGGTAGGGAAAAGGTAGCAATTGGCGATTAAAGCAGTAGGGAGTGGTTGGGGGCAGCTAGTTTCCTTCCTGCCCGGTAGCATTTTGATTTTCCTAGAAAAGTCAGATCAGTATTTTTATAGCAAACCTCCATTTGAATTCTTGGCCACTAGTTAAAGTTTTAAAAATACTATAGTAGGAAACTCCACAGATCCTTAAGCTATATCCAGCTCATGAATCACTTCTGCTTATGTTCAGTGTCTGAAACATGGTAGGTAATAACACCAATAAAACTACCCAAGCAAGTCCTGTGTGCCAGGCACTGTTCTAGATACTTGGGTCATTTAGTCCTCAAAATAACTTTGGGAGATAGGTATTATTACAAGCCCTCATTTTCATATGAGACTGTGAAACTCCAAGATGTCAGGTAACTCAAGGCCACACAAATAGGAAGTCATGATCTAGTATCAGGTCCAGGCAGTCTGGCTTCAGAGCTGGGCTTGTAACTGTGTTCTAGTTCCTGGAAAGCAAGGGCAGACATAGTATAGAGAGGGTAGGAATGAGCTAGATCACATTTGACCAAAGATTCCAGTTGAAATAACTATTACTTGAGATGTTCCCCTGAGCAGCAAGGATGGCACCACATCGCTTTACTTCTGCCATATTCCTGAGGGCTGTGGGACAATTGTCCTAGTTAACTTGACGTTCTATCCCTTCTAGCGTGTGCTGGGTTTTTTTTTTTAACAAAGCATTAGAATTTTTATTAAAGTAGTTTTTAAATGGAATTTTAAAAAAATCATTTGTGATAATTTTTAAAAAATATATAATTTATTTTTAGCACTCCCTTTTATTTTTTCAAGAGATATTTTCATCTGAATAGTTGTCATGACCACCCTCCCAGAGTGCTGGATACAAGTCAGATACTGAGTCACTGCTTAACTCTAGTTAATTTTATTGGAACAATGTTATTTTAAGATAAAGGTAATGTCCTATGAACTGCCTTTGTACCATATTGTTGGTTGGGGTTTTAATTTTTTTTAAAAAAACACAAGTATATAGTAAAAGTTTAAATTTTTCTGTGTATTTTTGGAACTGACAGCATTATTAAACTTTTATTTTGAAATACAGAAAAGTAGTTTTTAAAAGTTTGTTGAGGTATGAGTAACATCACCATTGTTGTTTAAATATTATGAACGAACAGGCGTACTTGGTTTTATTGTGCTTTACAGAGGTTGTATTTTTTACAAATTGCAGCCAAAACTCTCTGTCAACAAAAAAGATGATGACTTGCTTTGTTGTGATACTTGCTTTATGGGGATGGTGTAGCACTGAGCCTGCAATAAAGCCAAAGTGTGCCTATAGAAAGATAACCAAAGAGACCACTTACTCCCCTACTGTGTGTACAAAAATCCAGTTTCAGTGGATATTCCATGTGAGAAACCACCAACTTTTATAAATATTATTTCTAACACAGTTCTATATTTGTAAAATAATTTATAATGTGAACTGAGACAAAAATTTCCCCAAAGAAAGTACACTGTGTACTTTGATGTGAGAATCACATGAAATAAACCCAAATTGGGATGACTTCTGGCCATTTTTCAGCATTACTGTTTTTCTGTCTCCAGTTTTTCCTAAAAGAATACACGTGTGAGTGGCATGACACCAGAGCCACTCCAGGGACTTTGTGTTGAGGGGGAGGGATAGATTTTTTTGTGTTCCACCCACCCTCATCTGAAAGGGCTTGAATGAAACCGTTACTCTGGGGAGGGTCTACAGGCCTATGAGCATTTTATTACTGAGTGACATTTGCTGTCACTTAAAGTGAGATGGAGTGCATCAGATGATGTCTGTTGTAGGAAGAAATGTGCTGGAAAGGTTTCACCAACTGGCAATCCTCTTCATGTGGAGCCCTGGGTCCTCCAGGGGGCCACAGGCAGCCCATCGTTTCCAAGCAAATAGCTAGAAAATTTGAATGTGGCCTCATTTGGAAGATGAGAGATGAGGTTTTTGATCTAGGGTTTCTGAGCATCAGCACTATTGATATTTGGGGCTACATAATTTTGTTGAGGGGGCCTTTTGCATCACAGGGTGTTTAACAGCAACCCTGTCCCCCTGGCCCTAGCCATATGTGATAACGAAGAGTATCTCCAAACATTGGCAGATATCCCCTGGAGGACAAAAGTA
The DNA here is from genome assembly GCA_028533065.1 of Trachops cirrhosus. Classification (NCBI taxonomy): domain Eukaryota; kingdom Metazoa; phylum Chordata; class Mammalia; order Chiroptera; family Phyllostomidae; genus Trachops; species Trachops cirrhosus. The sequence continues at coordinate 91,446,740 of CM052542.1, read as the reverse complement.
GCCCTGGTTGAGAACCACTGATCTAAACCAACACCCACAATTTGTCAGTGTGGAAAGAAAGCTCCCTTCCCCACAAGAAGTCCTAGGTCTTAGGGCTAGTCTCTGAGCCCTGAATGAATTAGACCTCTGGGTATATACAGAACAGTGTTCCATGAGGTATTTTTTCTCCTAAGGAGAACCAGTTGTGAGTAGGTACAACCCAGTAATAGGTGAGGACTATTTCTCAGAACTGGTATCTACTATCTGTGTTATTCCGGGGCTGAAGTGGGTGGGGAGGGATATAGGCATAGGGAAGACACAGTAAAAGAACATGATTAACCTGTGTTTGTAAGTATCTAGATCCTGGTTAATGGATATTAAGTGGCAGAAAATTAGTATTTGTGAGAACAAAGACAATGAGAATAATCTGCTTCTGGTCTGAACAACTAACTGTGAAGGGCAGCAGGGTGGCTTGGACCACACTCCCAAGACTGAAGAAGCTGTCCCGAGGCAAGTCTTCATAGAGAACTGTCTCCTGCTGGGCATGGGATTAAAGGGAAAGGAACTAAACTGCCTGTGCCTCTGATATTCTCAGGTCAAAGTCTGCACCTGCTTTACAACTGGGAACCAAGTCAGAAATTATGGACCTGAGCTAAGTGAGATTTATTTTACTTTGCATTGTTTGCAACAGTGAGGAGGAAAAGATATGGACTGTGGCATATTGTTAAGCACCCTTGTTCTGGGATGTCCCTGGGGACTAAGGCCTGAAGTCAAATTGCAGCCTTAGGCTGAGGCCAATTAGACACATTCATAACTTAAAGCACCTGTCTTCCACATTTCTAGGGCCTAGTGTACCATTCAGAATAAGGGGCAAAGGAGAATTTGAAAAACTAATAAGCAGTGTTCAGGTTTTCTTTTTAATACTTTTAGATAATTTCATCCCATTCTTGAACTTGATGGAAAAAGGCTTTGAAAACTGTGTGCTCTTGTACCCCAACTCATCCCTGAGCCCCCAACAGCACTTACAAGTTCCTCCCAGGGCAAACAGGACCAGCTTTGGCCACAAGGAATGTCACTAAACTTTGGAAGAAACTCCAAAAGTGTTCTTCATTCCCTTCCTCTCTGAGATTCCTAGAATTGGAAAGAGTCTAAGTTATTAGGGTCTAACTGGGTCTTGTTTTCTTTAGATGCTCTAGTAGCTGAAACCAACAGGTTGCTAATGAAAAAAAGTCCGTGGTGGTTTCTAGGGATTTGCTCATTTCTGGGTAGAGACCCAGTGGGCCAATGTGGCCTTGTCTTTTGTTATGGGAAGAAGTCAGCTGGGCCGGGTGGCTGGGCAGCTGGCACCACTGAAGAGAGGAGGAGTTTCCGGTCAGACTTGAAAACAAAAAAGACCAGGTAACTACTGAATTCCTCTGAGCTTTCTTATTCATGAGGTCAGGGCATCACTACCAAAACCCTTGGAGGCCTGGAGAGTAGCCCTTTATCATTTAAAAAAGGGAACATTACAATAACAATCACTTCTTGGATGCTAGGCACTATCCTAAAACTTACAGAAAATAGCTACATTAAGCCCCACCCCACCCCAAACTCCTAAGTATATACTGTTTTTATTCATTTCACCGAAGAGAATACTGCAGCCTGGGGCTTTTGTGTAATCAGGCCCTAGTCAAAAATCAAACTGGTTGTTGCAGGTAAGTGGTACAACTAGGATGCAAAATCAGGCCATCCAATATCAGAAGCTAACTGCCCTGTACCTACAATACTGCTTCTTCATTTTGGAGATGAAAGGAGAGGCACAGAGAGGTTATGTGACCTGTCCAAGGCCACACAGCTTTGCTGGTTGTAGATCTGGGCCTAGATCCCAGGCTCCTGCCCCGCTGTTCTGCTACAGTGTTCCTTCAGACTTTTTCTTTGTATGCTCCCTGATGTCTTTGTGTCTGGGGCTCCTTTTCCAGGACACAGAAAAGTAAGCAGTGAGGAGGAATGTCACTTTTCTTTGAAATGTTCTCTTCCACAGGATCAGCCTGCATTCAGGTCAGGGGCCAGATTTAAGGCTCTGAAGCTGCTGAGGGAAGCCAGAGTTTGGGGACACTGGCTTGGAACCTTGGACTTCCATAGGAAATTTATCCATTTGCTTTGCAAATCCCTTCCACTCATTAGGCCCTGTGCCGGGGGTATCAAGATGATCTGAGGCCTGGAACAACTATGCACGGGGTAGGGAGGATCCACAGGGTTGAAGTGGGCACCCCCAACCTGGCTGCCAGCCTCTGATGAGGGAAATAGGCTGGTTTCACCTGGAAGAGTGGCAAGCAGCTCCACCCCTCCTCGCATCTTCACTCCTCTTTCTTGTGCCTGGTGTTAGCAGGACACAAGGACCTAGACTAACAGTACTCAAAGCTGGAATGACAGACGTGATAAAGTACCAGAGGTTTAGCAGAGGTCTCTTTGGGGCCTAGGTCCTTGGTGCATGACTGGAGTCCTTTCAGTCCCCTCCAGCCCTGGCTGGGCCCAGCCACAGTGAGGGCACATCAGCAATCTGGCTGTCAGCTTCCAGTCCCTGCCCAAGGAGACTGACTTCTTTGTATTGCACTTCAGAGGAGGTTTAAGGCTACAAGTGTGTTGGGATTTTCTCCTCCCCAGTTTACACTCTTGAAATCCATTAAGCAAACCACATAGTAGGGAACCCTCTGCTCCATGTTGCTGATCATAAAGCCGAGTATTAACAACCATGAGCACCTCTCTTTCCTCCCATCTCCAAGGATGATGCCATCTGACCCCATTCTGTAACTGTTCAACTCCAACTCTCCACACCTGGGTGATGCATAGGTGCTAGGAGTACGGCCCAGTCATACAAACTCTGCAGGTCTCAGTCTCTCTTCAGTAAATGGATCATAGAAATATCTACCTCACAGGACTGTTGAGAAGGTTAATGTATCTATTTTATATTGAATCTATGTGTTTACCCAATGGTAACATCGAGGAGGGCCCCACATCTGCTCACAGAGTGTTCACTTGACTCTTCAGAAAGTCTGATATCAATATTATCCACTTTGTTTTCCCAACAACCTTAGAGGGTGGGTGTTTTGTCCTCCTATTACAGAAAAGTAAAAACAGAGTAGCAGCCTTGGCAAACAGCCAGCCATCCAACCACCAGGTACCCCTGGAAGTCCCACAGGAAAGAGGGGCTCACTCACTCATCCATCTGATTAGCAGGAGAGTCCAAACACATACTCACTCTTATTTTGCTTCCTCTGTTTCTCTCACACTCCACAACCAAGCCCAAAATAAAAATTGTTGACGTTAGTACCAAAAATTGGTCCCCAATCCCTGACATCTCACCAGTTCATCTGTGATCACCACGCCTCTGCCAGTAGGGCCACAGCCTGAGCTCCTGGCTTCCTGCTGTCCACATGGCATTTTTCCCTGCTGTCCTGCACTCACTGGATAGCTGGAAGTCAGAGCAAGCTTTTAAACAGTACTTGAAATTGTATAGCTTTTTGGCTTAGAACATTTTGGTAATTCCATTACCAACAAATGCCAAAGTTCTTCTGTGGCCCTGCATGAACTCTGTCCTGCCTTCATCACCCCCAACTTTCCTTTGCTTGGCTCCAGCCACTCACCAACCTGCACCCCCTTGAATGTTCCAAACCCTTCCATTCTAGCATCTTTGCAGTTACCATCCTGCCACAAGAGGTTAGTCCCTGAATTTTCCCAGGCTTCTGCTTGAAGCCACTCTTTGAAGCAGCTGCCCCTGACCAGCCCAACACCTCCCACTTCCACCAATGCCCCTCAAACTGCCTTTTGGAAACTCTTCTTCCCACCTTAACTAAATCTCTGACTTAAATGAAAACAATAAGCTATTTTAGTGGGATAATTTCTGAGGGTGAGGAACGAGCCAGCTTAACAGGGCCAGAGTGGGGTGTGGTGTGAGTCACTTGGCTGCACACTCAGGTGACCCCATTCATGCCCATCTCCTCTGATTCCATAAAGAAAGCCTATGTGCAACTGAAATAATTGTCTGACTGATCTTAAGAAAGAGGTGCATTGTTCTTCCTCCCTGTATGGGGAAACTGAGGCACAGAGTATACATTTTCCAAAGACTTTTATTTATGATGTACTTCACTTGTGATATACTAAATGTGCCATCACTAGGTACATAAAACACAAAAAGTTATGTTTCTCTTTCAGTTTTAAATGGGCAAAACTCCAAGAATTTCTGCTATGTTTAGCCTGGATTTAGAACTCAGTTGTCCCTATTTCCCCACACATCACTCCCCCTTTCCACATTCATACCTCCCCTGAGTTCTCCTGGAAACTGAACTGCTCAGCCAAACACCTGGAGTCTGATCATCAACCCATCAGCTGCCCCTCAGCGCTCAGCTAGAAGACTTTCAAATTCTCCCTCTAAGTTTTGGGAAAGGAAGAAAACACCATAGCAGTTGATATACTGCACTTTTCTTAGCGTACTGGTGGTAAGAGCCAAAGAATTGCTACTTTGGCAAAGGTTTTTAAAACCTTCCTTCAATGGGGTTAACTGTTGTGCAGCCAAGGACTCCCACCACACATCAGAGCGGTGTCAGCCCAGAACACCTGCCTCTACCACTGCCTGCTCAGGGGATGTGCCAGGTATCCTACTGCATCGTGTTTCTTGCTACAGGAATTACTGAGAATGGACATGTCCTATCACTGCAGGAATGTTGCCACTGCTAAAGTAGTGAGGCCAACAATAGTGTGGCAATGGTGAGAGTCCTCTAAAAGGGCACGATCACAATTCATTCCGGTGCTTCCAAATCTAGTATCCCTCCATTTTCTCGGTGGTCTTTAGCACCCACTTTTTATACCTATTAGGAGACACAACTAAAATCAAAGCCTCTGTATGGATGGCACTTATTTTCCAGTGGAGGAGAAGAAGCAAAGAAGGGATAGATAAACAGCAAGGAGACAAAGTGCTTTGACCAGAGAAATGTAGGGTATTATGGGGCTCTCTGGGAGAGGCCCCAAACCTGACTGGAGTAGAAGTTGGCCGGATAAATAGGCAGGAAAGGAGGAAGTCTATGTGTGGAAAAAGAGTGGAAGCCTAGAAGCACCTATAAGAAACTGAGAATAGCTGTGCATAGTGGCAGGTCACATATAACACTTTTAGGTAGGAAAGGACAGTAAATGAGGGGGAAGGTGAATCTGTAGTGTGATAAATCCCATCAGCAGAATAGAATTGGGCAGAATAAAACAATATAAATGAATTCAATTTTATTTTAGGAATGAAATTTATGTATTAAATAGAGTACTTTGTGGAAAATCCTTTGGAAGGACAAGATATGAGAAAGGCCTTTCTGGAAACCACTGTTGAAATACAAGCAAGAGGTAATGGAAGTCTGAGTAGGGTAGGGATTCTGGGGAAGAACACAATGGGAAGTGTGACAGACATTTAGGAGGCAGGAAAGGTAGACTTAGTGATCTGCAAGTGGTGACTCAAGGAATGGAAAGACCCCGGGATGACTGCTGGAGTTAGGGTGGTTCTGTTCACCAGCTCAGGGCCCTCCAGAAGTGGAGTGACTATATGGGTTGTTCAGGAGGAACTTTCCAGCAGGAGCAGGAGTAGATGAAGATTAAAAGGGAGGACTAGGCTGGCTGTGTAAACCTGGGAGATAACAGAATATGGATGAGACATTTAATTCAGTCAGTTGATAAACATTCTTAGCACTTCTTTGCTAGGCCCTGTGCTAGAGATACAATGGTAAGTAAAACAGACTTGTTTCCTTCTCTCTTGGAGTTTACACTCTAGTATAAACTAGAAATAATCTCACCAAAGAATGTTATTGAAAAGTGGCCAGAGCACTGTGAAGGGGCAGGTGAGGGTTCTGTGAGCTCATAAAAGGAAGGATAGTAATCTAGCCTGGGGAGTCAGAAAAGGTTTTCCTTCAGGGCATGGGCCTTGATTTGAGACTGAAAATGAATGAAAGGGAAGCACATTCCAGGCAGAAGGAGCAGAATTTACAAATTCCCTGTGGTGAAAAGGCCCAGCACCTTAGATGGCTGAACAGTGCACAGAGGCCTGGGGGACATGGAGCAATATGATGGGACATAATCAGATTAACAATTTACAGTTGTCCCTCGCTATGTCGTGGTTCACTTATTGAGGCTTCACTGTATTGCAGGTTTAAAAAATATATATATATCTAATTCTGTATCGCGGAGTTTTCACTATATTGTGGGATTTTGCAGTATATAGGTATTTATATAATATTTATTATTTTAATGATTTTTGCCTCAGAAATTTAAAACAATATAAAAATATAAAAAATGTTAATTCAAACATATTAAAAGAATATTAAATCAAAATAAAATACAGTATGTATTTCATCAGTGGATGAATACCGTACTGTACAGAATGGAAATGCAGTACGCCACTACCGCTTGCGCAAGTTTGCCAACGTGAGATTGTACATGGCATACTATTGGCTGATGGAATGGAAAGCGACTGACCACAGCAGTGTGTTCTTTATCTTGGGCGCTGATTGGCTCAGTGACCGTAGCATCGGTCTTTCTACTCTCCTGCACTGCGCCCACACGTTGAGCATCTCTCCTTGTCCTCTTCACTTCCATGTCTGATCACTGTGTGTAGTGTTGCTCTGTGGTGTTATGTTTTTGTGAAATTTTTGTAAAAGTTTGAATTTATTTCAAACCCTACAATGCCACCCAAACATTCTGCGCCTTCTAAGGCTTCTGGCAGTGAACCCAAGCACCAGAGGAATATGCTTACCATCAAAGAAAAGGTGCAACTTTTCGACATGTTAAAGGAAGGCAAAAGCTATGTGGCTGTAGGCCGCCATTATGTGATCAACAAATCTACTGTTTGCTACATAAAGAAAGGCAAGAAGAATATTAGGCCTATGGCAACAATGACTTTTAACAGACTGCAAAGAAGGTGGTCACTTACCACAATAAGGCCATTGTGAGGATGGAGTCTGCATTGGCCCCGTGGATAAATGACTGCAGGAAGAAGAATATCTAGCTGGATACCAACACCATCCAGATGAAGGCCAAGACACTTTATGATAGTTTTGCAGAAAGCATGGACATTCACGACAGTGACAAAGATGAAGACGAGGACGACGACGCAAAAGCAGGACCATCGAGTGCTTCTCCCACCAGACCAACCCCATTCAGTGCCAGCAAGGGCTGGTTTTACAAATTTCAGAGATGCTTTGGACTCAAGAGAGTTTCTCTGCATGGAGAAGCTGCCTCTGCAGATAAAAAAGCAGCACCAGCAACTCCCCATAACTATGTTCATCACTCGGACAGAGAGAGATCAGTTATGCCTACGTCTTTAGCGGGAATAGAAGTTACAGCCCAGGGCGAAGATACTGCACCACCTGATGAAGCGCCTGATGAAGTGGTTCCTTCAGAAGAGCTGTAATGCTCTTCTTGGCTGTGCAGTACATTCATCTCATCGTCATCACCTTCATCACCATCAGTACTGCACAGCTACATAATTCATGGTCTTCACCATTCAATTTGTCATACTTCACTGGTGAGTACCATATATAATTTTATATGTTGTTAAAATTATGTAGGTTTCAGAGTGAAAGTGTTTAAGAGCATATGAAGTGTTTATAAGAGTATGGGAAAGGTTCATTAGAGAGTGGGAAAGGTTTATAGGAGTGTGGGAAGGGTTTATAAAGCCTTAAAATATATATAAATAGTAAAATAAATATAACACTGCTACTTCATGGATTTTTGCCTATCACGGGGGTCTCTGGAGTGTAACTCCCGTGATAAGTGAGGGATCACTGTAAATGGTTGAGTGAGTTTTAAAGAATGAGGTAGACAAGAGTAGGACATTATTGTAGTTGTTCAGGTAAGTGACCTGGACCAGGATAGTGACAATAAATAAAGAGATATGGATTCTTTTGAAAGGTATCAAGGAAGTAAAATGAACAAGACTTGGTGAAAAATTGGATACAAAGGTGTATAAAGGAAGGTATCCAGGATGAGTGTTAAGTCTGCAGCCTGAGAAATGGAGGAGTACCTTTTCTGAAGTGAGAAAAAATTTTAAAAGATTGGTTGTTGTTTGGAAGGGTGAGGTGGAGAGGATCATAAATTTGGTCCCAGATACATTGAGTTGAGGTGCTGTGGAGATATTTAAATGGGAATATACCATATTTTGCCATGTATAATGAGTATACTCATTTTTGGCCCAAACTTTCAGGAACAAAATCTTTAGTTTTAATTTTTTAATTCAATTATTTATTTATTTATATTTAGATACTTGGTTTTTGTATTATAAAGGGTATTATTTTGCATACAGATTTTGTTATTACTTTCTAGATTTACACTTTTAACGCATAAACGTAAATGAAAGAATGAAAAACTTATAGATATGGAATTAGTACTACCCAAGTATAATGTGTATCCTTATTTTTCCCTCAAAAATTTGGGCAAAAAAATGTGCACTACATACCACAAAATACGGTAGATGATTCTGGAACTCAGAAGAGAAATCTAGGCTAGAAATTTAAATTATGAGTCATTGGTACAGAAATATTAATTGAGAGACTTCTGGTTTCTAGCATGCACTTCCATGCTCCCATTAAGAAAAAGCTGAAAAACTAAAAATCACCTTTTCTTAGATTCATCAGGAGTCAAAGCACTGCCCCCTAAAACTGAGAAGATAAATGGATACTGAGGATCACAGTTTATTGGGAGCAGAAGGCTGCTACTGGAGCCAGGGCTGATAGGAAAATTTAAGATGTAATAGACAAATTGCTGGAGGATCAGTGTGAACAAAGCTTGAGAGTTAAAAACATGGCAGGGGTGGGAGCCTCCACCCTGGCTGGGTAGCTCATTTGGTTAGAGCATTGTCCTTTATGCCAAAGTTACAGGTTGGGTGGAACAATAAATTGATGTTTCTCTTTTTCTCTCTCTCTAGCTCTCTCTCTTCCCCCTCCCCCTTCCATGCTCCCTCTATTAAAAACAAAAACAAAAACAAAACCCACACTGGGAGCTCAGGAGGTCTTACAGTGTCCGAGTTTTACTTCTAGGGGCTCTTTCAGGTTCTCAGGGTGAAGATTGGGGGAAAAATCCTCTCCTGCTTTTCAGGGGGGTGGCAGGGGTGGGGAGTAACCATTTTGAAATAAACCAGAGCGTTCTTTTTGCCATAATAACAGCCTGGCCTTTTTTTTGGGGAACCTAATTAACTTGGGGAAAGTGAAATACCCAGCTCCAGTCCTCTCTAGTTTTCCTGTCTAATCTAAATGAAAAACAAAACAAAAAAAGCTGAGAAGTACTTGCTAAGGTCACAGGCTAGGAGCACAGACAGGCTCACTGAAAGAGAGACAGGATCCTAGACCCAGAATTATTCCCTTCCCCCACAGCTCACCACATCAATCAGGCTCCTGTACAGTAACGGGAATTACAGCTAAAACAACTGCAAGGATCAGCCTCTGTTTTCAGAAGGAGTCTCTAGGGAACCCCAAAGATAACAGAAGATGAAAAATATGAGGACATTAAAGGAAATGTTACTCTTTGACACATACAACAATAGCAAACAGTAAACATAGTCTAACTGCTAGCCAAATAAATATAAAACCTCACACAAAAGGCCTTATTTCCTTTAACACAATACATCATGTCTGGCTTACAAAAAACAAAACCAAAAAACAAAACCAAAAAAATTAGAAGGCATGCTAACAGGCCAAAACCACAATTTGAAGAGACAAAGCAAGCTTTAGAACCAGACTGGTATGGCAGGGATATTGCAATTCAACTAGGGATTTAAAATAACTATGATTAATATGCTAAGGGCCCTACTGGAAAGAGAAGACACCATGCAAGAACAGATGAGTAATGTAAGCAGAGAGATGCAAACTAAGAAAGAATCAAAGGGAAATCTAGAAATCAAAGATACTGTAACAGAGATGTGAAAAGATTGTGATGAGCTCATCAGTAGACTGGACACAGACAAGGAAAGAACAAGTGAGTTTGAAGATATTTAGAATAGAAACTTCCAAAACTGTAATGCAAAGAAAAAATAAGAAAGGATAACAACCCTGGTTGGTGTAGCTCAGTGAATTGAGTGCTGGCCTGTAAACTAGAAGGTTGCTGGTTTGATTCCCAGTTAGGGCACATGCCTAGGTTGCTGGCCAGGTCCCTAGTTGGGGCATGCAGGAAGCAAACGTATCCATGTATCTAATGTACATCAATGTTTCTATCCCTCTCTTTCTCTCTCCCTTCCTCTGTCTAAAAATAAATAAATAAAATCTCTTTTTTTTTTAAAAGAAGGATAACAAAGACTGAACACATTATCCAGGAACTGTGGGATAATTACAAAAGGTATACCTTACATGTGACAGGAATACCAGAAAGAAAAGAAAGTGAGAAAGAAACAGAAAAGCTATTTAAAGTACTAATGGCTGAGAAATTTCCAAAATCAAAGAAATAATAATTGAGGTAGTAGAAGTGGATGAAATCAGCAAGTGGAATGAGTGTGGAATGAGGAGAGAAGAGGGTATCACAGCTGCATGGAATACTTCCATGACTTACCGGTAGAAGAGGATGACTCCACCAAAGTGGCACAAAAGGAATGAGCAGAAGTGAAGCAAAGGAGATTGATATGTCCCAGAGACCAAAGGCACTGGATGAAAACAAAGAAAGGATGGTCAGTTATGGCCAGTGATTCAAATGGAACTCCATATATTTCATTTTAATTTTAAGAGAGAATGCCAAACAATTTCCTAAAAATTTGCTAGCCATCTATGTAAATGACTGTATCCCCTCAACAAAAATGAGTGGTATAAAAATTTTCTTAGTTTTGCCAATCTTAAGTAGTTGGATAGAAGATAGATATATATAAATTAATATCTTTTTTATACTGCCCAAAAATAGTTAAAAAAAGAAAGGAGAAAAAAATCCCATTCAGTTTCTGGTTAAACATAAGACTGGCTGAGTGAAGATTTGTTTTTATTCTCTTGAAATATCACTAAAATTAGTAAAAAATTTAAAAAAGCAGAAGATAATGGGAGAGAGAAGATAGCAAGCAGATGAGTGTCTATAACACATAATATAGAACAATTTATGTAATAAATGTGATGGGAAACAGAAAGGATAGTGTGTTTTTGTTTATAGATGCATAAAATATTCCTGATAGAAACAAAAGCTGGTTATATGGAAACCCTGGAGTGGTGAGTTGGAGTGCTGAGGAAGAAGTGAGAGGGAGACCTCAATGCAGAATCTTTTGTGCTTTTTTACTTTGAGCTATGTAAATGTCTTTTCTATTCAAAAAATAAGTTAACACAATTTAAATAAAAGAAATAAACAGAGTATTCCAAAAGAAGAGATAGTCATTAAAACAAATAATTGTGTAAATAACTATAAATACAACAAGGGACTAGCCCAAGGTCTGTGGAGTCACTGAAGACTGTTAGACTTCATCTAGAGGCTGAGCAGGAAAATGGATAAGAAGAAGACATTCCAAACAGAAGATGGAACATGGGCAGGGCACCACGGTGAGAAGGGACAGGGAGTAGCTTAGTGGGACTCACATTTCTTGAGTGAGGAAGCATAAGGACAAGGCCCAGAGGATGGGGCAGGTCACATGCTGCACTGTCAGTCAGAAAGGATTTTGAACACTGTTTTGTGAACATTGAGCAGCCATCCAAGGGTTTTAAACAGAGGAGTGGCATGACTAGATTTCCATGTTGACCAGATTCATATTTAGACTTCAATATGGAGACCTAGTAAGAGAATTCAATAAAGTTGCTGGTTATGAAATAAATATGGAAAACAGATTTCCTTTTCAGTATACAATATTAACAAAGTAGAAAAGGAAACTGAAAAAAAATATTTCCACACAATGGCAACCAAAACTTTAAAATAGAAGACAAGAGAAGATAGAGAATAAAAGAAGTCTTTCCAGAAGTTAAAAAAAGACTTGTCTTTTTAGTTTTCATCCTCTCTCATTTTGTTATTTTTAAGAATTAATTTATTTATCATTTATAAACTTCAGATGGAAAAGGCCCTCCCAGAGCTAAGTAGGACTTTTTTTACATATTTTATTTATTTATTTTTAGAGAAAGGGGAAGGGAAGGAGAGGGAGAGGGAGAGAGAAATCGGTGTGTGAGAGAAACATCAGTTGGTTTCCTCTCATACACCCCCAACCAGGAACCTGGCCTGCAACCCAGGTATGTGCCCTGACTGGAAATCAAACTGGCGACCTTTTGGTTCACAGGCCAGCACTCAATCCACTGAGCCACATGAGCCAGGGCTAAGTAGGATTTTTTTTTTAAATATCTACATATGGACATTCTCTTAAAAGTCTAAAACCTCACTGATAATACTAAGGAAGGAGAATCAGATGAGCAGCAGGCTTCTCCTCAATAACACTGGATCCTCTGAGGGCTTCTTCATGGTAAATAAGCTAGACTAACTCCAGCTAACTTAGGCAAAAAAAGGAATTTATTAGGAAAGTATGCAGTAGCTCACAGAATCAAAGGAAAACCTAAAGAACTTGGTCTTGTGGTGGGGGGATTCACATTAGCTCTGAAGTTCTCAGCAACAGGTAACCTCTGGGCATATCACTGGGATGAAGAAGCTGCAGCCACATATAGTGTCTGTGTCACTCTGCAGATGCAGATTCCATGGGGGAAGTGTCTAATTGACTTCTAAACTGGGAGGAGGGTGGGATATCTGAACTGACAGTTACGTTGGGGATGGATTTTGCAGATAAACAACACATGAAATCCATTAGTCAATGCATGTTCATTGAGTCCTTCCATGTGCCAGGCATTTCTGGGCACAGATAAACAGTGAACTAACCGAAGACTCTGTTCTCATGGACTGTACATTCCAATGGAGTTTTGACAGAAAATAGTCACAGCTCTATAATACTTCATCTCCAGGGTGAAATTGTAAGAGTTCTGGAAACCAAACATTTTTTTGGGGGGAATGGGTTTGATATAAACAGACTTGGCAGAAAATCCTGATCTGAATGAATGTGAAATATTTGACCATTTGAGTATTTATTCATCCCAACTAGTGAAAATACTAGGCAAATATTTGACAGCACAAGTATTAGTGGATGTGATTGCAGGATGCTGCCCCTGAACCACTGGTGGACTGCATTTGTGCTCAGGGGAGAGTACCTTGGTTTTTGTGACAACTGAGGATCCTGATCTTGTCTACACTCTTGGTGCTGGCTATGGAGAAAAAAAAAGAAGCAGAAACAGATGGGTAGTTAGTGTTGAGAATGGATATGTGAGAGATATGGGAGGATGTTTCATTTTATATGGTGTGGTCAGGGAGGGCCTCAAAACAATTTGAACAAAGAGAACTGAAGGAAGCAAGAGAAAAATTCATGTGGACACCTGGGGGAAGAATATTTCAGTCAGAGGGTAGAAAAAACACAAAGGCCCTGAGATGAAAGTGTCTTTAGACTGCTGGACTGGATGGGGCAAGGTGAACACATGGAACAGATGAGATCTGAGAGGCAGTAGGGGAGGACAGGTGATGTAAGGACAGTGGCTTTTACTCTGAGATGAAACTTGACAGTAGGGTGTTTCTTAATGGGAGAGACTAAAGTTTTAGAAGAATAAATCAGGCTTGGGAGGTCTGTGTTGAGAATGGACAGTTTGGAGTGAGGGCTGACATAAGGGAAGTAATACTTAGCAAGCTGTTGGGAGGTGGCAGTGGTTTGGGTCAGGGTGGCAGCAGTCAAAGGGGAAAGCAGTCTATATCCAGCAGGATTTGGATACATTTTGGAGGGAAGAACTGATATACTTGCTGATTCATTAGAAATGGAATATGAGAAAAAGATGGGACTCTTCACGTCACTAACTGAAAGCAGGGAATACAAGTAAGAATGGTGGAGAACATGTGGTCTGAGAAAGGAGGAGAAGATCAGATAAGAGAAAGTGCAGATCCTGACATGTCCAGGTGATGTCTACATGATTCAGGATTCTGAAGAAATCTGGCACTTCTTGGAGATCAGCCCTAGGGGCTTCCAATGCAGATTTTGGTAGTGAGTCCATGAGTGCTGCGGGTGGGCAGGGAGGGAAAGAAGTAGTGTCTTTGTCCTTAAATAGTACTTTTATTATTTGTATAATATTTGTTTTAGATTTACCTAAATGTTAATAACTTTCTTTGCTCACCATCTTTTTCCACATTTCTTCAAAGACATTTTTCTTTTTGCTGAAATAAACCATACAGACTTTCTTTTAGTGAAGTTATTTTGGCCTCATACTCCCTCAGTTTCTATTTACATAGAAATGTTTCATTTTGCCTTTACTTGAAAAAATGGTATGTTTTCAAGACACAGAAATCTAGGTTGACATTTGGTTCTCTCAACCCTTTAAAGGTGCTTTTCCTTATCTTCTGGCTTCTGTCATCAGCTGTCTGAATAATTGTGCTTCCTCTGAAGAAGGTTTGTCTTCTCTCTCTGGCTGCTCGTAATATGTTTTCTTTGCCTTTGGTGTTCTACAGTTTCATGAAAATATGTATAGGTGTGGGTTTATTTCTGTTTACCCTGTTGGTGTATGTTGTCCTTTTGTGTCTGTGGATTCTTGCCTTTTATATGTTCAGCAAAATTCACAGCCATTACCTTTTTTTTCTTTTAAGTTGTTTATGCTTAAAGTTGCTTTTATTGTTGACACTATTACAGATGTCCCCTATTTCCTCCCCCTCCACCAAGCTCCACTCTTTCTTCACCACATTGTTGTCTGTATCCATGGGCTTTGCATATAGGCATATATGTTTTTTGGCTAACCTCTTCTACTCCTCCCAACCCCCTCCCTTATGAGCTCTAACAGTCTGTTCCATGTGTTAATGACTCTGGGCTTATTTTGTTCATCAGTTTTTTTTGTTCATTAGATTCCACATATGAATGGGATCAGATGGTATTTGTCTTTCTCTGACAGGCTTATTTTGCTTAGCATAATATTCTCCAGGTCCATCCATGCTGTTGCAAAGGGTAAGATTTCCTTCTTTTTTATGGCCATGTAGAATTCCACACAGTGCTGAGCAGTAGAATTCTTACTGCTGAGTAGATGAGTAGAATTTTATCCACTCATTTACTGATGGGCACTTTGTTTCCAGATCTTGGCTATTGTAAATAACACTGCCATGAACATATATGGGTGCATATGTTCTTTTGAATTAGTGTTTTGGGATTCTTAAGATATATACCCAGAAGTAAGATTGCTGGGTCAAAAGGCAGTTCCATTTTTGAGGAAATTCCATACTGTTTTCCACAATGCATAGCCATTATTTCTTTAAACACTACTTCTCCTCTATTTTCTATTTTCTGTCTCTGGGACTTGATTAAATGTATATCACATTTCTCATTCTTAACTTGTTTATCATGTTTCATTACCTTGTCTCTCTCAGTTGCATCCTCCATAATGTTATCAGCACCAGGTCACCAATTTCCTCTTCATTTATCTCTGTACCTTGTTTAACTTTTCCACTACTAGTTTTTAAATTCAAACAATATTTTTTGTTTCTAAAACTTTTATGTATTTCTTTTTCAAAACTACCTTAGCATTTTAGATAGTCTCTTATATACATCTTTTATTTTGTAAACATGTTGTACATATTTTATATTCTATATCTGATAATTCCCATAAATGAAGTTTTTAGAAGTCTAAATCTGTTGATCACTTCAGCCTTACTCTCATTAATTATGATGTATT
The DNA here is from genome assembly GCA_028533065.1 of Trachops cirrhosus. Taxonomy (NCBI): domain Eukaryota; kingdom Metazoa; phylum Chordata; class Mammalia; order Chiroptera; family Phyllostomidae; genus Trachops; species Trachops cirrhosus. The sequence continues at coordinate 91,431,075 of CM052542.1, read as the reverse complement.
TCTACATGTCAATTTTCTTTATTGTAAATTCATATTTGTTTGACCCTAATCTATGGGAATTCTGGCTTTCTGCCAAAGAGGGTTTATGTGGGCTTCTGCTACCAGGTGGGGGTGCTATCAACATGGGAGAATTTTAACCCTTTTTGAAGGTCCCAGCTTACTTCAGGACTCCCTGCAGTCAGTATCCCCACAATATGTAGTATCAATTTCAGTATTTGCCCTCTGGTCAAATTCCTCTTTTGCACTTACTGTTGCTTACTGTTCCCTAATCTGATTTCAGTTCATCTTTTGATTGTTTTTAACTTTATTTTGAAGTAATCTTGTATGTATAGAAAAGTTACAAGAATAGTACAAAAGACACATATACTCTTCACCCAGATTTCCCAATTAACATTTTACCACATTGGTGTGCTCAGATGCACACACTCTCTCTCTCTTTCTCTGTCTCTCTCTTTCATTGCAACTTGATGAAGGGTTGCTTCTGAGAAAGTCTAACACTTAGGTTAGGTAGATCTGGTAGCACCCAACCAATGATAAGTAACTAAGGTCCCACACTCACCGGATAATCCACAGTTAGATGTTTGATTCTTACTAAATTCTATCCTTAAGACAGGCACTGCATCTTTAAAAAAAAGTGTTATATACTGAATGTTCTAAAATTTTAGTAACTTCCATAATCATTTCTCCTGCTAAAGCTTGCCATAGGCTCCATAAAGCATTCTAAGTTTTTTTGGACACATCAAGCACCACATAAATATTGAAATAGGGTGGTGGAGCTACTTATGATGATGTACTTTGGGGTAAACCAGAGAAACTTTCCCTTTCTCTGGGCTCCACTCAATAATGTGAGATAGAAGTTTCACCTGTGGAGCAGGACAAACACATGTACAATATGTTGATATAAGCATCAAGCATTGTGCTTCTTCTTTAATTATAGGCAGTGCAGACTTTTGGAATTTGTCTCTTTGCAGGAAATATTTTGTCATGCTCCAGATTATGTGACCTACAGAAACTTCACTAGGTAGCAGTCTGATCTGTTTTTGAAGATTTTTTTATATGTATGTCTTATAAAGACATGTATAGATAGCTACTTCTTGCTTTTCATTATTATTATTATTCATTATTGTCACTAATGGAGAGTACTAGCATGACATTCTGCGGGATGGTAAAAATAGTAAAGTGATCAGCAGACAAAACCTGTGAAATGCACTTACAGAATTAATATATCCTCTAGGCCAAGTTGTAAAGGTCTATATAGCTACCCCTACCAGATGAAAGCAAACTACTTCTAATTTTGTTTTTTGAATCAAGAAAAATAAAGCAATAAGTTATTCAATAAATACATTCATATCAAGTATCAAAGGCTATACAGGCATACCTCATTTTATTCTGCTTTATAGATAGTGTTTTTTTGTTTTTGTTTTTTTTTACAAATTGAAAGTTTATGGCCACCGTGTATTAAGCAAGTCTATTGTTACCACTTTTTTCCCCCAGCAGCATTTCCTCACTTTGTCTCTTTATGTCACATTTTGGTAATTCTCACAATATTTTAAACTTTTTATTATTATTATATTTGTTGTTATGATTTATGATCAGTAATCTTTGGTGTTACTGTTGTAATTGTTTTGGAGTGCCATGAGCCACATCCATGTAAGATGGTAAACTTAATTGATAAATGTTTTCTGTGCTCTGACTGCTCCACTGACCAGTCATTCCTCTGTCTCTCTTCCTCTCCATGAGCACTACAATATTGAAGTAGAGGATATTTAAATTAGGCCAATTTATAACCCTACAATGGCTTCTAAGTATTTAAGTGAAAGGAAGAGTCCAGAGTCTCCTACTTTAAATCAAAAGCTAGAAATGAGTAAGCTTAGTTAGGAAGGCAAGTTGAGAGCTACCATATGCTAAAAGCTAAGCCTCTTGTGCCAAACAGCCAAGTTGTGAATGCAAAGAAAAAGTTCTTGAAGGAAATTAAAGGTGCTACTCCAGTGAACACATGAATGATAAGAATGTGAAACAGCCTTATTGCTTGCTAATATGCAAAAAGTTTCAGTGCTTTGGATAAAAGAACAAACCAGCCACAATATTCTCTTAAGCCAAAGCCTAATCCAGAGCCAGAATCTAACTCTCTTCAGTTCTATGAAGGCTGAGAGAGGTGAGGAAGGTTCAGACAAAAAGCAGAAGCTAGCAGACATTGGTTCATGAAGTTTGAGGAAAAAAAGCCATTTCCATAACATAAAAGTGCAAGGTGAAGCAGCAAGTGTTGATAAAGAAGCTAGAGCAAGTAATTTAGAAGATCTAGCTGAGATAATTAATGAAGGTGACTACACTAAATAACAGATATTTAATCTAGGCAAAATTATCTTATATTGGAAGAAGACACCATCTGGAACTTTTACTGCTAGAGAGAAGTCAATGGCTGGCTTCAAACCTTCAAAGGACAGGCTGACTCTCTTGTTAGAGGCTAATGCAGCTTGTGACTTCAGGCTGAAGCCAAGGATCATTTAACATTCTGAAAATTTTAGAGCCCTTAAGAATTATGCTAAATCTATTCTACATGTGTTCTATAAGTAGAACAACAAAGGCTGGATGGCATTACATCTGCTTACAACATGGTTTACTATTTTAAGCCCACTGTTGAGAACTACTGCTCTGAAAAAAAAGATTTCCTTCAAAACATTACTGCTCATTGACAATGTACCTGATCATCCAAGAACTTTGATGGAGATTCACAATGAGAATAATGTTGTTTTTATGCCTGCTAACAAAACATCCATTCTGTAGCCTATAGATCCAGGAATAATTTTAATTTTCAAGTTTTATTATTTAAAAATACATTTGTGAGTTCCAGCTAAGTTGGAGGTGTAGGTAGAAATGCTTCACTTCCTCACACAACCAAAAGAAGGATAACAACCAACCTAAAAACAATAAACAACCAGAAGTGCCAGAAAATCAAACTGCATGGAACTCCAACAACTAAGGAGTTAAAGAAACATTCACTCAGACCGGTAGGAGGGGTGGAAATAGGCAGCCAAACAGAGTGGAAGCAAGGCAAGGCAAGGCTGGCTGAATGGGAAACTAAAGACTCAAAGCTAGCGGTACACTAATGCAGGTGTTGCCACGGTGGGAGAAACTCCCAGCCTCACATGAGACAGTTTGTTGGAAAGTGGGGTGAGAGTGGAGCAAATGAGTAGCTTTGTTCCCTCTCTGACCCCTCCCCACAGACATTGCCACAAAGCAGCAAAGAGGGATGCCTCACCTGGGTGAATACCTAAGGCCACACCCCCTTACAACATAACAGGTGCACCAAGAAAAAGAAATATGACCCAAAATGAAAGAACAGTTCAAAACTCCAGAAAAAGAGCTAAGCAACAAGGAGATAGTCAATCTATCTGATGCAGAGTTCAAAATACTGGTAATCAAGATGCTCACAGAACTGATTGAGCTCAGTTGCAAAATGAAGGAACAAATGAAGGTTACCCAAAGTGAAATAAAGCAAAATACATACGGAACCAACAGGGAAGGAAAAGAAACCAGGACTCAAACAAACAATTTGGAACAAAAGGAAGGAGTAAACATCCAACCAGAAGAGAATGAAGAAACAAGAATTCAAAAAAAAAAATGAGAAGAGGCTTAGGAAACTCTGGGACAACTTTAAACACTCAAATATTAGATTCATAGGAGTGCCAGAAGGAGAACAAGAGCAAGAATTTGAAAACTTATTTGACCAAATAATGAAGGAGAACTTCCCCAATCAGTGAAGGAAATAGATTTCTAGGAAGTCCAGGAAGCTCAGAGAGATCCAAAGAAATTGGACCCAAAGAGGAACACACCAAGGCACATCATCATTAAGTTACCCAAAATTAAAGATAAGGAGAGAATCTTAAAAGCAGCAATAGGAAATGAGAGAGTTACCTACAAAGGAATTCCCATAAGACTACTAGCTAATTTCTCAGAAGAAACCTTGCAAGCAAGAAGAGGCTGGAAAGAAGTATTCCAAGTCATGAAAGGCAAGGACCTACAACCAAGATTACTCTCTCCAGCAAAGCTATCATTTAGAATGGAAGGACAGATAAAGTGCTTCCCAGATAAGGTCAAGTTAAAGGAGTTCATTATTACCAAGCCCCTATTATATGCAATGTTAAAGGGATTTATCTAAGGAAAAGAAGAATCAAAAACTGTGAACAGTAAAATGACAACAAACTCACAACTATCAACAAATGAACCTTAAAAAAATGAAAAGAAAAACTAAGCAAACAACTAGAACAGGAACAGAATCAGAGAAATGAATGTCACATGGAGGGTTTTCATTGGAAGGGGGAGGGGAAGATTGGGGAGGGAAAGGTACAGAAATAAGAAGCATAACTTGTAGGCTAAAATAGATGGGGAGGGGTTAAGAATGGTACAGGAAACAGAGAAGTCAACGATCTTATATGTACAACCCATGGACACGAACTAAGGGTGGGGGGAATGCTGGAGGGTTGGGGGATGCAGGGCAGAGGGGGGACAAGGGGGAAAATTGGGAAAAGTGTAATAGAAGAATTAAACATATATAATAAATAAAGAATAAATGACAGTGATGTCACATTAAAAAATAACAATAAAAATGCATTTGTAAGGGTATAGCTGCCATATATTCCTCTGATGGATCTAAGTAAATTGAAAACTTTCTGGAAAGGATTCACCATTCTATATGCCATTAAGAACATTCATAATTTATGGGAAGAGGTGAAAATATCAAGATTTATAAGAGTTTGGAAGAAGCTGATTCCAACCTTCATGGATAAATTTGAGGAGGTCAAGACTTTACTGAAGAAAGTAACTGCAGAAGTGGTGGAAATAGCAAGAGAAATGGAATTATAAGTGGAGCCTGAAGAAGTGACTAATAAAACTTTAATAAATGAGGAGTGGCTTATTATGGAGTGGTTTCTTGAGATGGAATCTGCTTCCAGTGAAAATGCTGTGAAGGTTGTTGAAATGACAAGAATTTAGAATATTACATAAATTTATTCAATACAGCAGCACCAGGGTTTGAGAGAACTGGCTCCAATTTTGAAAGAAGTTCTGCTGTGGGTAAAATGTCATCAAAGAGAATCACACACTACAGAGAAATTGTTCTTGAAAGGAAGAGACAATTGTGTCAACCTTCACTATTGTCTTATTTTAAGAAATTGGCACAGCCTCCCCAACCTTCAGTAGCCACCACTCTAATCAGTCAGCAGTTATCAACACTGAGGCAAGACCCTCCACCAGCAAAAAGATTATGACTCACTGAGGGCTCAGATGTTGGTTAGCATTTTTTAGCAGTAAAGTGTTTTTTAAATTATGGGGTGTACATTTTTAGACATATTATTGCATACTCAACAGACTACTGTATAGTGTAAACATAACTTTTATGTGCACTGGGAAATCACAAAATCTGTGCAACTGGCTTTATTAAGATATTCACTTCATTGTGGTGGTCTGGAACTAAACCACAATATCTCTGAGGTGTGCCTATATTCCTTTTCTCTGGTAGAGAGACCACATCTAGAATAGTAATAACCATTTTTTGAGTTATTATCAGATTCAGTTTATAATAATATACTGCTATTATTTAAGCCCTTCACTTTTTATACTTGCCTAACTAAAAAACTAAATGTAAATATAAAAGAAATGCTTGATCTTTCATCTTTCATGTGACTTTTCTGATATAACATTATTATTTAGTGTGAATTAGAATTAAATCCAGAGGCTTCTGGCCAAGATGGAGGCATACGTAGACGTACTGTGCCTCCTCGCACAACCAAGATAGGGACAGCAATATAGAAACAAAATAACAACTGACAGAAAATTGAAGTGTATGGAAGTCAGTCACCCAAGGAGTTAAAACTAGACACGTTTATCCAGACTGGTAGGAGGGGCAGAGTTGGGTTGGGCGAGGGATGCCGAGCAGAGAGCAGAGCAACTGGGGCGGCACACAAGACCCCAGAGGTCAGACCCTGGGCGCACAAGGCACAAGCGGCGGTGGCTGGCAGGCCTCAGTCAGGGTGGGGGGTGGGTGGTGACCAGCAGACCCAGCGAGGTGACCATTGTGAAGCAAGGCACTACATGCAACTCAGGGTCCCAGTGCCAGGAAATAGAGCTTTGGGGCACTGACTGAAAAGGAAGGTCCCATGGGGTGCGCAGGCCTACCCACATGGCAATTGGCACCAGAGGGGCCCACTTAGCTTGTGGAAAGCGGCAGAAGGGTCTGAGGTCCTAGGAGAACGGAGCAAGTGCCATTGTTCCTTCTTGGACCCTGCCCCCACATACAGCGTCACAATCCAGCAACTGGGTTCCCCTGTCCTGGTGAACACCTAAGGCTGCACCCCTCATACATAACAAGCATGACCAAACCAAAAAAAAAAAGGCTGAAACAGAAGAATTGAAAGCCCCAGAACCCATCCTTTTAAGCGACCAAGAGGTAGCCAACCTATCAGACGCACAGTTCAAAGCACTGGTGATCAGGAAGCTCACAGAATTGGTTGATTGTGGTTGAAAACTAGATGAAAAAATGCAGGCTACAATAAGTGAAATGAAGAAAAATGCACAGGGAACCAATAATGATGGAATGAAAGATGGGTCTCACATCAATGGAGTGGACCAGAAGGAAGAAAAATATATACCACCAGAAAAGAATGAAGAAATAAGAATTCAAAAAAATGAGGAGAGGCTTAGGAACTTCCAGGACATCTTTAAATGTTTCAACATCCAAATTATAGGGGTGCCAGAAGGAGAAGAGGAGAAGCAACAAGTGGAAAAGATATTTGAACAAATAATAAAGGAGAACTTCCCCAACCTGGCAAAGGAAATAGACTTCCAGGAAGTCCAGGAAGCTCAGAGAGTCCCAAAGAAGTTGGACCCATGGAGGGACACACCAAGGCACATCAGAATTACATTAGCCAAGATTAAAATGAAGGCGAGAATCCTAGAAGCAGCAAGAGA
>CM052542.1:91388294-91423609 GCA_028533065.1 Trachops cirrhosus | reverse complement strand
AATAACTGGAACAGGAACAGAACCACAGAAATGGATATCACATGGAGGATTAGCAACAGGGGAGTGGGAGCAGGAGAGGGGGTAAAGGTACAAAGAATAAGTAGCATAGATGGTAGATAGAAAATAGACAGGGGGAGGGTAAGAATAGTATGGGAAATGTAGAAGCTAAAGAACTTATGGCACATGGACATGAACTAAAGGGGGGGAATGTGGGTGGGAGAGGGTGTGCAGGGTTGAGGGGAATGAAGGGGGGTAATGGGACAACTGTAATAGCATAATCAATAAAATATATTAAAAACAAACAAACAAAGAAAAGAATTAAATCCAGGTTTGCATGAGTCTACCTAGTAAATTATTAGTCTCAGACAGCTAGTCAAGTTAACACACTGAATGAAAATTTCTCTATAACTGAATCCTTATCAGTAAATTAAACGAGACCTAAAATTAGGTCCTGCTCAGAAAATAAAATTCTACACTCTTCTCTATTAAAAATGAATATAAATTAGTTAAGTCTGGCATATTGTTTGCTATATAATAGTACATAATTAAATCTTGATTAAATGGAAAATTTTAGGGTTATATCATTCATAAACTCATACAGAAAAGGTAGAAGCCCCAAACAGATCAATATCTATAGGAGAAATTCAAATAGTAGTAAAAACTCTACACCTAAGAAAGGCACTAGGGCCAAGACAGATTTATGAGCAAGTTATACCAATGTTTCAAAGACTACATTATCCAATGTTACTTTTAAATGTGTAGAAGTATGAAAATTTATTAATTTGTTCTATGAAGCCAACAAAATCCTGATACCTTATAAACTGGACAGCTCTCCAAAGGAAAACTGTAGATAAATATTACTTATAAATATATGCCAATATATATAAAAGTTCGTTGGGAGACAGACTCCATGGGATTTGTGTTTCTGCATGCCTTGCAAACAGGTACTAACTCCCCTTTTGATCCAGACTATATTTTCAAGGATATTTACATAGTGAATAACCTTGGGAGATAGTGACAGAAACTCCATCTAGAATATTGACAAGGTTTGTTTACTGTCCAGTATAATAAAAATAATTTCTCCCTCCAGTAGCGTTGCTTATTTGTCTTTATAAAAGTTTCAGGTTTCCCAAGTTTGGACTTCCTCAGCTGTGATGCATGCCCACTGGAAATAAAGAATCCAACCATGTTGTCCTTGTGGGACTTGATGGGCAATGGAAACCAATAGGAACATGACACATATGCTTTCTGCTGTGCTGTGAATAATGAAGTCCTTCATCTCTGACCTAGGAGTCTTGTGTATTCTGTCCCAATATATGACTCTGTGGCAGGCTAGCTTGCTAGCTTCCAAGCAAGGAAAAAAATCCTCTGACTCTTCACAGTTCTCAATAAAGTCTTAAATAAACTATTATCAGATTGGATTTAGTAATGTATCAAGCAATTACATATCATGGCAAAATAGAATTTATTCTAATTATTCAAAGAAGATTGGTCATCAGAAAATGTTAATGTAATTGACTGTATTAGAAGATCAAGAAAATAAAACATGCTGAAAAATTATTTAATATTTATCATCTATTTTTTAATTAAAACTAAATAAAACAATGACCATCATCAAAACTATTTCTTAATGAGCTAGAAATAAAAGAAACATTCCTTGATTTAGGAAAATGTTTTCACCAGCAACCAACAACAGTCCTTTAAAAGCATGCCCATTAAAGACAGGAACAAAGCAAAATTTCCCACTATTACTTATGCTATTCAATAGTGAACTGGAGTTAACTAGTCAGTAAGAATAATAAACAGGAAGCATAAATATTGAAAAAGGAGGGAAGAAAGAGAGAAAAATCAATATTTTCCTTTAAAAAATATAGGAGAATGATCTAAAAAATTTTGAAACTAATGAGATAGTTCAGTGATATAATTCTATCATTAGATACAAGATTTACACATAAAATTCATGCCTTTCCTATATAGAATCAATAATCATTACATTCACTTACTGAATGTACAAAAAAAAAGCTATGTTCTTGAATAGGTAAATTCAATATATAAAATGTCACTGTTCTCCCAAACCATTAATAAATTTAATGTAATGCCAATTGAAGTCCCAACATAATTTTTTAATGTAACCAAGGAATCCCAATGCTTATCTGAAGTAGAAAATATATGAGGCAATTTTTAAAAAGTATATGTGGGTATGTGTAACCATATGTGTATGGTCTGGAACAAATAACGCCCCCTTTTTTTTATTACAAGCTCTTTTATTACAAAATCATGAGCATGTAATTCTGTAATATAACAATATCACACTCAAGCACACCATATGACATTTTAGGTGAAATGTTCAAATTAAAACTATAAATTATTACACCTATATTATTACCATACCAATCACACTCAAGATTTATAAAATATAAATATATTTAAAATGAATATATACTACATATAATGTGAATATATATTTATAAATATATATTATATAAATATGTAATATAAATTACATAATACAAATATATAAATATATATTCTCCTCCCCCACCCCTTACTAGCTATTAAGATATAATATTTACAAAATCTAAACATTAGGTATCAGTGTAGGAAAATACAAATGAGTCAAAGAGAGACAGATATATCTATATATTGCAATTTAAAATAATATCAAAGTGGCATTTCAAAATAATAAGGAAAGAATACTCAAAACAGAATTAGGGCAATTGGTGTTCATAAAGAAAACATTAATTTAATTTCTATGTACACCATATACAGAATAAATTCCTGATGAGTTAAGAGATACATTTGAAAACAAACACAAAAGTATAAAATTATTATAAGAAAGATATTAGAATATTTTTATAATTTTAGAAATATTTAAAAAAAGAAAGGTAAATGATTCTCTCTATATGTTTGAGCTACAAACCCTTAAAAAATACTAACAGAAAACAGAATATTCACAGGAGAAATATAAGATGCCATTATACACATAAAGACGCTCAGCTTTGTTAGTAGTCAGGGAAATGTAAATGAAAACAGATACTTTTTTAACTTCTTATATAACAAATGGAACAAGATTAATAATTTCCAAGGTAGGTGATAATGTTTTTTGGTGCTAATATAAATTACTTGTACTACCTAATAATTTTGAGAGCAGTATCTATATCAAAATTTCAAGTATACTTATTTTGACCCAGAAATTCCAGTTCTAGCAAATTATTTCAAGACACTCTAAAATCTGCACAAATATATACAAGTATATATATATTCACATATAACCTTTCAGTTTCTTAGTAGCATTCATATAGTGTCTGTTTACCTGCCTTTTCTAAACCAAAACTGTAACCTTTTGAAGTCAGTTTATTTTAGTTGTGTTTCTTTCACACAGTATATTATGGGACTTTGTATTTGAGGCATTCTGAAAATCTGGTTCTTTCATAGGTGAGCTGATCACTTCCACTTTTATTGTTCCACTTTTATTGTCTCTCCCTCTGCTTATTGATCCCAATTCAATTCTGCTGCTTGAACTCTAAGTCTCAACTTCATCTCCTGCAAAATGAAAAGCATAATATTTATTTACTGTCTGCGGGCTCTCATCTTTGCTCCTGCCAGCTCTTTAGGAACCCTTACTAGGCTAAATTCTTTCTCAGGTCCTGAATTTAGTTTCTTCAGTTCTCAAGGAAGCAGAGTGCCCCTTTCCTTATGGGCTTGTGCCTGCTCTCTGCTGTTTAATTGGTTGCCTGCCCAGCTTTTGCAAAAAAAAAAAAAAAAAAAAGGGACGGCACAGTTCGCCTTGCTTTTGAGGCTGTAAACATTTTTTACAACTGGAATAACTAGACAACACCCAATTAACCAACCAAACAAAATCCTCTAACTTCTGGCAAATCTATGCTGAGAAGGGCTCAGGGTTGCTCAGAACAGTATCAGAGCCAGGATAGAACTGCTTCTTTGCAAGGCTCAACCCTACACTTCAGTTCACCTGGTAGTGCAGAGCCTACCTTGACCTTCCTTCTCCTTGCTCTCATCCTTTGTCTAGATTGGAGGCACATGTGTCCTAGCCTATAGACAGAAAGGGAATGTGACCTTGAGCTCCACCTTACTGCACAGGAATTTGGACTTGTTACTCTGGAAGCAACTCCCAGTAAGTTTGTGCGCTCGATGGTTAGGAGGAGGCCCTATCACTAGTGCATTTTTCCCTCTCTCTGCACTGAGGTACCTAGGCAGTCTCTTGGAAGCCCCTTTCATTCATTTCCTACAAGGCCTTCCTTTCATTGGTGGTTCAACCCCAAACAAGGCAAAACCCTCTCTTCTTTCTTAGGTTTGACCTTGGGAAGTATGGGGAAGGCTGCTGCTAGCCCAGACTCCCCAGGGTTAGGAATATTTCTGCTCTAAGGTATAGGGGTTGGTTGGAATTTCAGAAAATTTGCAAAGCTCTCCCTGGAGGAAACTCCATTCTCTGACATTCAGGGTGTGTTCTCCAGCCTTTCATTTGGGCCCAGAGAGATAAAAATCTATTACTAGAGTACCCGAAAGTGGTCTTTCATTCCACCCACAGGAATCCCTGATATAGAGGGCAGGAGGCTTTCTTTCCTCAATTCTCCTGGTTGGGTGAAAGGACTTCTCTCATCCTGAGCTAGCCTTTCTGAGCCTGTTTTTGGACAGACATCCTCACCCTCTATAAATTGCAGCTGGCAATAACCAATGCAGAACAACAAATGACCTGTTGAGAGACCTGGTGTTGGGAAGCCATTTCAAGGTCCAGATTTTAGAACTGCATTGTAAGCTACCCTTAAATGTGTGTTCTATTATGTTTTAATCCTGCTTGGGAACAGTAATCACTGAGTGGAAAGAAAATCCTATCCAAAAAGTTCAAGTGACACAGGAAGGAAGCATCTTATTGTTAGATGGTACAGGAGGAGGTCAGAGTATCAAAGAAATGATCTGGCCCCAGTAAGTTGGGAAGCAGACCCTCCCTCCAGACCTGGGGAGCCCCAGTTCTCCTCAATCTAACAGGATCTCTCCAAGAGAAGATTTAAGAGGCTGAGTAAATCTAGACCAAGTGTTAGCAAGTTGCAGCCCTTGGGCCAAATTCCACACTAGGCCTGTTTTGTACAGAACGGTTTTTGCACTTTTAAATGTTGGAAAAAAACAGAATAATATTCTTTCATGACACATGAATATTATATGAAATTCAAATTTCAGTAAAAATAGTTGATATTTTAGTGGGATACATGCTCTCCCATTTATTTGCATATTACCCAAAGCTGCTTTGGGGCACCCACTGCACAGCTGAGTAGTAGACACAGACCATGTGACCCCAAAGTCTAAAATGTTCACTGTCTGCCATTTATAGACAAAGTGTGCTGTTGGTCAAGATCAGAGCTATAATAAAGTTCTTTATCTGATGTAGTTGAAGAAAATTAGGTTTTACAGGTAGCAGACCTTTCTTCAATTCTTGGTCAATTAAAAACATTTTATTTTGGAGAATATGCCAATGAGGTGGCCACGGACAAGGGTCATCTTTGCTTTTGAACATTTTTTTCTCTTAGCTGTGTTTAAAATTTTGTGGGAATGTTCTTAGTCACTTTAAAAAGAAATATGTGAAACTCGTAAAACACTGCTGAGAGGCAGCATTCAGGCACTCGCTCAGTTCCCCTTGTAGGCACCAATGGCACCTAATTGTTTGCTCCACACAAAAGGTGGATCAGAGAAAAATTACTTCTTTATTCTTCCCCTTTACATCATCTCCCCTGCACCTGGGGAGTCTGGACGCACTGAGACCTAGAGCAGTGTGCATCTGATGATGGGTTACACCAAAGCGCACCAAGACACAAATCCCTCCCAGATTTAGGGAGATTTTCTGTAGCTTAACTAGATTTCTAATTGTCCTGCCACCTGTACTGAAATGTACAGTATGTGTTAATCTTGAATTCTTTTCTGTTTCCATAATCTTGGTAAAGTTTCCTGCACTCAAACAGTAAATCCAGTTTGGTCCATGGGAGTTAAAGAGGGAGCCGAATTCATTTTTACACTTTGCAGCATGAAGGCTTCTTTGGAGCAGTGTCTGGGCACCTCAAAATGCTGGCAGGATTTTTCTCTTTCCTGTGGTCCGTGTGCTATGCCTTCCAGGCTGGAAAGCATGAGTTCACATGCCTGCCGTCTTATTACAAAGTTTCCATCATTTCGGAAGTTTTTAGAAGGAAATAGGTGAAAGTTTCCACATATTTAGCACACCACAGCTTCTGCTCTTCCCACAAACAAACTGTTCATTGAGATGACAACTTGTTTGTTTATTTCCCGGTGGTACTGAGGGCACAGAATGAAAAGATAGATGTGGTACTTGTTTTTGTAACCATTTTTGGGGGACATTTTTAAAGGCAACTCTATCTGAGTCTGCCATGGGACCTTAAACACATTGTTTAAACATCACTTTACTCCTATGTGAAGTTGGAATAATACATTATCTGCTCTGCTATTTCATAAGGTTGTTTTCAAAACTTAAATTCAATAAAATATGTAGCATCCCCTAAAAAGGGAGAGAATTTTGTGAGAGCTCATCCCTCTTGAAAGGGAAGATTTCTTATTTTCCGATTGTACCTTCTCTGTCCCCTATGCTCCCCATCCCCCCAAAATTAAGGACTTCTTTTCTTTAGCTGAAGACCAAAGTCTCCAGCTCAAGAATCTCTAGCTCTAACTCAAAAGCTATCTGTCCTTAGGCAAATTGTTTGACTTCTCAGATTCAGTTTCTACATCAGGAAAGTTTCATTTTCTAAAAATACATATTTTATTTATTTATTTTTAGGGAGAGGGGAAGAGAGGGAAAAGGAGAGGGAGAGAAACATCAATATGAGAAACATTGCTCTGTTGCCTCTCCAACTGGGGACCTGCCCCCTAACCCAGGCATGTGCTGTGACCAGGAATCAAACCAGCAACCTTTCAGTTCACAGGCTGGTGCCCAAGAACTGACCCATGCCTTCCAGGGCTGGAAAGTTTCATCTTAAGAAATAATATGTATATAGGTATATAAGATGTTATCCTCAGAGGAAGCTGGGGGATGAGTATCTGGGCATCTCTGTACTACTTTTTGCAACTTTCTGTGAGTCTAAATTACTCCAAAATAAATTTTAAAATTATATGTAAAGCACTGGGCACAATGCCTAACATATTTTACAAGTCCATTTAGGGTAGACTTAAATAAATAAATAAATAAATAGGTAAAATAGGTGTGCTATTGTTACACAACACCAAGGGGCAAAGGGGGGCCGAAGGGCAATATACTATTACCGAAAGGAACCCACCAGGTTCGTTATGTCTGCCGCCTTATAGGAAAGACATCTCTCAATGCCAGAGATTTGTGAAAAGGAAAGGAAATGTTTATATAATGCTATACAGACTTAAAGTAGTGACCTAATGTCTTCATCAAAATCCCAGAGTCCCTTAAAACACCCACAAACACACACAGTCCTTCCTTCCCCCCTTTGCCCAGTCTGGGGTACCATATCTCAGGAAAAGAAATAGAGGTCCATGGCTCAGGCAGCACCCGGTTCTTCCCAGCAACCCTCTTGGCTGGTAGGCCTCCCCCAGTTCCCAGCACCATCAGCTGTGTTGCTGGGATCTCTGCTAAAGCCGGGTGGTGGTTCCCCCTTCTAAAGCTGCGGGGGTCCCCACTCTGGCAAAGCCACATGGTTCTCCTTTCTATTGCCACAGCTGCGTGGTCCTCTCTGCGCAATGGCTGGGGGAGTCTCCACTCTGATAAAACTGCGTGGTTGTCCCTCCAATGGCTGCCACAACCATGTGGTCCTCTCTCTGCACAATGTCTACAGAGTGCCCACTCTACCAAGACCGCGTTGTTCTCCCCACAATGACTGCAGGAGTGGCTCGCCACTCTGCCAAAGCTGAGTGGGGGTTCTCTGCTAAAGCTGCATGGTGATTCTCTCTCACAGGGCTGTGGTTGTCCCTCTGCTAAAACTGCATGGTTCTCCCTTCAATGGCTGCCGCATCTCGGTTTAAATCCCTGCGCCACTCTTCCTCTGCAGCCCCATTTCCGACTCCTCCCACAATCGGCTACACTTGCCAGAACTTTCATATCCTTCCAGCTTTACTGGGCTGCCATCGTGAGTTTGGGCAGGTGTGGCCCCAGGTCCTGGAGCCAATCATCTCCAAGCTCTCACGCAGGTGCTGTAACTCGGGGGACCTGCCCCACCTAGTTACATCTGGGGGGGAAGTTACTTCCATTCCCCTGACCCAGAGCATGGCTACAGCTATTTAACATATCTGTGTAACCAGTTACAGGTTATAGGTATGTTAAATGACCACTCTAGAGGTTAGCTGCAAAGTTGTTGCTATGTAAAACAGCTCTCAATGGCCCTGCTCCATTTGTCCCTTCCCCCAGCTCACACCTGTGGGTGGGGTGGTGAGGACATCCTAATATTTCCTGGATACCTTGAGTTCTGGGCCCCATTCCAAATCCCTATTTGGGGCCCCCCTCTTGGCTGCACCCTGTAACACTATAAGCATTACATAAACTTGAGCTTTAGTGTTATTATTAATACTACCTGATGCCAATATCTAACACCATAATAACTAATATTTGTTGAATACTTACTCTCTACTGACAGTATTTTAAATGTTATATTATTTAATTCTGATAACATACTTAGGTGGTAGCTATGATTATTATCCCCATTTTATAGATGGGAAAGCTGGGGCACAGAAAGGTTAGATAATTTGTCTAAGCTCACAAAGTTTAGAAGTTCTTATTGTTAGCTAAATTTGGGAAACAGTGACTTAAGATTACATTTTCCAGAGGTATCTAATATAAAGCATATGGTGGAGGTGATGGGGAAGTTTGCAGCAAGGAATAAATATGTCACTGGGGACAGTTAGACAGGAGAGGACATGGGAGTAGACAGTCCTTTATTCTAACCTTTTTTTTTTTAATTTGTTTTTTGCTTTCATACTTTGTGGTCATTTGGTCTCAGTTTTCTCATCTTTAAAATGGACACAATAAAACCCATCTCACAGGGTGCTGTGAGGATTAGCATTAATGTCATAGGAAGCATTGTACTTTGTATATTAACTGTTGGTGTTAATTTATCATTCACTACCACATAAATAGGGTTAAATTATCAGCCAAGTGACTACCTTGGGTGGTGGAGAATCAGGCCCCGGGTGAATTTCAATGGTGTAGTCAATTTTGATAAAGTGGAGGAAGTTTTCGAAAGACTGGAAGACACAAGGGAGGGTATTGGACAGGTGAAAATTTGTTCCATGGGAAAGCAGCAGTATTAAAAGAAAGACTTGAACAAAACAAGCTCACTAACTTTGGAGTACTGATACCTTTTCATAAAAGGACCCAGCTTTTCAGCAGCCTCCTGTTGCCGAAAGGATTCTGCGTTTCAGGAGAGACCTAGCCTCCTGCCTCCAGCAGTGGGTCTCACCCTACGGGCCTTGATAGGATACAGCACATGACATCCTCAGAGCTGTTGTTTGAGCACGAACAGAGAGACCCTCTTAATCACATTTCAATCTGCACATCTATGGCAGAGATCTCTTATCCTTTCAGTGAGTCTCCCTGGAGATAAGTCAGTCAGCCAACATAAAGAGCTAGTTTAATGGCCATTTAAAGCTTTAATATCAGAAGCAGGGTAATAAGTACCTTTACTAATGGAAACTACGTTTATATAATTAAAAATAATTTTTAATTTTGCTAATTGATGCAAAACTCATGAGACCTGAATTGGGAGAATTCATGAGTTCCAAAGTTTCGAGGCACTGTACAATAGTTACTCCTCTTACCAGTGGTTCAGTTTTCCATGGTTTCAGTTACTCATTGTCAACTGAAGTCCAAAAATATTAAATGAAAAGTTCCAGAAATAAACAATTCACAAGTTTTAAACTGCATGCTGTTCTATGTGAGGTGATGAAATCTTGCCCGGGATATAAATCACTCCTTTCTTTGCTCAGTGTCTCTCCCTGTATACACACCCTGCGCAGTTAGTGCCTTGTATCCCTCTTAGTTATCAGATTGACTGTCAGGGTATCACAGTGCGTGGGTTCCAGTCAGCTTTGTTTTACTTCACAATGACTCCAAAGCCCAAGAACAGTGAAACTGACAATTTGAATATGCCACAGAGAAGCTCTCAGGCACTTCATTTAAATGAAAAGGTGAAAGTTCCTAACTTAATAAAGAAAGAAAAAATTGTATCCTGAATCTGGTAAGAATGAATCTTCTATGTGTAAAACTGTGAAGAAAAAAAAAAGAAATTCATGCTAGTTTGCTGAAACACCACATTCACATAACTTTTACTGCCATGTGTAATTATAATTGTTCTAATTTATTACTAGTGTTGTAAAGCTTTAATGTGTCTAATTTATAAATTCAACTTTATCATAGGTGTATGTGTATAAGAAAAAACATATATATACAAGGTTCAGTACTATCTGTAGTTTCAGGCACTCACTTGGGAATCTTGGAACCTATTTCCTGTGAATAAGGGGGGACTATTGTATATGTTATCATCTATGGAGTTATGCTTTCAGACATACTTCATATGGCATATATAATGAATCAGTAACATCTGGGGAACAAGGTGGCCCTGCAGGAATGGTTCCCCAGGTACCCACCTACCAACACAATGGTTTTGGCTGTTGATGTGTTAGAAATATCTGAGCACTTCATACAAGATGTCTTGACCTTACCTGGAAGATTTTGAAGAGATAGCCTAGGAAAGGTCTCTAGATCCAGAATTTTAATAAAGTTTCTTCCAGTGATTTTTGGATGCATGCCAAAATTTGAGAACCACTGTCCTAGTAGATTTCATTGTTTCTTTTTCTGTAAGAACCTGACAGCATCAGGGCCCACAGCTGGGTCAGCTCCCTCCAGATATCCTCCAGTTTCTCTTAATTCTGTGTCAGGTAGTGCACCAATTTATCCACTGCCCACCCCATATTCCATCTGCCCTCAGCACACACCTTGGCTGGCCCAGGCTCCTTGCCTGGTGGGTGATCTGAACCTTTCTTCCTGAAGAGACTCGGCCATTAGCAAACCTGGTTGAATTGGGCTGTTGTAGCTTTCCACTGAATTTTATCATGGCATATGGGAGTGCTGAGATACCCCCAGGAAGCCCCTGCATTCCAGACATATTCATCCTGACCTCCACTGTGTGCATGCAGCCCAATTTTCTCTTGAGAGGCAGGATCAATCACCCCAAAGAGTACAGTGACCCCTTTGCCTGGTGATTCACTGGAGAGAGAAGCCATGGGTGCCAGGTGGCAGTGCCAACTTCCAGTTCAGTGGAACCCTGCTGTGCTCCATGTGGAAGTGTTCCCACCTAGGGACTAAGACCTCTTGACCAGCAGGGGCCAAGGTTGTGGGGGTGGGGAGCAAAATGCTGGCCAGGGATCCAGGGACAATAGTGAGAGGAGCTACTCTCAGATCCTTTCCTTAATCCTCAGCCTGTGACATCCTGGCCAAGGGAGGCACAGCAGCATATGGGTCACTGATTAGAGCACACATTGCTCTAGTCCTGTCAGGTGTTGTCAGTTAGTTGATGACAAAACTGAGTCCTCCTTCATCTGTTGTATGAAGCCTCTCCTTTAGGATGAGAGGGAACATAAGACAGTTCTGTGATCACAACCCTATTGCGGTCCTCATTTGCTGTGAAACACATTCTCTGGTCAGAAGCAATGCTATGTGAATAAAGGTGAATAACACATTCTTAAGTCTACAGGTGATGGTTTTAGCAGAAGCATTGTGGGTAGGAAGGCACATCCATATGTAGAATAAGTGTCTGTTTCAGAAAGAACATACAATAGCAGTGGTGCAATAAAATAAAAATTTTAAATACAAAATATAGAGAGTAAAAAGGGGAAAATTCCAATTTTCTCTCCTCCTTTACTTTACCCCTTTCCTGTCTATGCACAATCCCTATACTTTCACCAGAGCTTTTTGACTATTAATCTTTTGACTTGTATTTGCTCTATTTTTCTGTGCATTTGTACACATATATGTCCATATCTAAAGGGAGCTTTTTTTCCTTTAAATCTGAATGGACTTCTATTACACATGTTTTTTAAACTTTCTATTAAAATTAAAAGTTTTTTCTTCATCAACTGCTAAAATATTGTTGTCATGTGTAGGAACATTTATGTGTGTGAGAGCTGTCTCTCTGTATCTACATTTATAGCCATGTCTATGTCTATGTCTATGTCTATGGACATAACCTAGCCAGGTCTATGGTTACATCTATATCTACATCTATGCTTACATCCACATTTCTATCAATATCTACATCCACATTGATCCATAGAAAGCATTATAGGACAATGAATAACCATGAATGTGCCAGTGAACCTAGACCGACAACAGAACTAGTAACTTACATTTGTGTATACACATACACACACATATGTATAATTTATTGGTGTTATATTGGTTAATAACATTATATAGGTTTTAGGGGTACAATTCTATAATACATCTTCTGTATATTGTATTGTGTTTACCAACCAAATTCAGGTCTCCTTCCATCATCTGTTTATCTTCCCCATACCCTCTTTTACCTCCCTGCCCCACCCCTTTTCTTTATGGTAGTCACCATACTTTTGTCTGTGTCTGTGTGTTTGTTTGTAATCTGCTTAATCCCTTCACCTTTTTCTCCTAGTCCCCCAACCTTCTCCCTTCTGACAGCTGTCAATCTGTTCTTTTTTAAAAATAAATTCTTTTAAAAAAGTTTTATTTATTAATCTTAGAGAAAGAGAGAGGAAGTAAGACAGAGAGAGAGAGAGAGAGAGAGAGAGAGAGAGAGAGAGAGAGCCAGAGACAGAGAAACAAAAAGAGAGATCGACCTGCTGTTCCACACTGGTTAAGTCTTGTATGTGCCCTGACTGAGGATCAAACCTGTAAATTTGTTCTACTGGGATGATGCTCTAATAAAAGGAGCTACCTGGACGGGGCTTGGAGCTCAAAACCTCATTTTTCTTGTTTCCCCCTACAATATTCCTACTCAACCTTCCATACCCAGCACAAGTGTTTCCTGAAAGATGCTGTTTCTAACTCTCTGCCACCAAAATTGTTGATCTCTTAGGTCTTTTTGTCCTGTCATTGTGCTTTGTATGTTCCTATGCTATAGCAGTTAGCAATCTACTATGACTATATGTTGACATTACTATAAGAAGTAGGAAGCTTTGAGGTCAGGAACAGACAACTATAAGGCTGTGAATGAAGGAAAAATTTATACTCTATGATCATACAATTGGAGAGATTTCATTGATTCAATCTTCTGTTAATCTTTTGATGACAGAAGATGTGAACATTCCAGAGTTAGGAGAGAGGGGACTCATTAGGATAGGGCTCTGACTACCTTTTATGAAATTGTGGTCTCTACTCCATCCTCCTGATCCTTGTTTTATTTACTTAGCACCTTATCATGTAACTTATTTGTTATGCTTACTGTTTCAGCTTGTTCTTTTAACTATTCTATTCTTCTGCATCTCTCCTTAGGTAACCACTTTCTGAATTTTTGCAATTATCATTTCATTGTTTTATTTTTAATAAATTTAAAAAGTTTTGAAGTAGTTTAAGACTCAGAAGAAGGTACAAAAATAACACAGAGAGTTCCAGTGTACCATGCATCTACCTTCTCCTCATCTTACTTAAGCACAGTACATTACCAAACCAGAAAGTTAAAGTTGGTGTAATAAAATAAATTCAGGTACAGACCTTATTTGGATCTCACCAGTTTTGTCAGTACCCTTGTGTGTGTGTGTTAATAGTTACATGAAAATTTATCATGTATAGATTACAGTGGCCATCAGCACAACTAGGAGACAGAAAGAACTGTTCCATCACTAGCAACCATTGATCTTTTCCCTTGTAGTTTTGTCACTTCAAGAATGTTATGTAAATGGAATCATGCAATGTATAACCCTTTGAGATTGACTTTTTCATTTAGTATAATGCCCTTGAATCCATCCAAGTTGTTGCATGTATCAATAGTTTTTCCTTGTGTGTGTGTATGATGTAAGTTTTAATTTCTCTGGAATAAATACCTTGGACTGCCATTGTTGAGTAATGTAAGTGTATGTTCACTTTTATCAGAGACAGCTAAACTGTTTTTTGGAGTAGCTGAACCATTTTCCATTCCCACTAGCAATGTATAAGAGATCTAGCTGCTCCACATCCTCATCAGCACTTGCTATAATCAGTATTTTTTCTTTAAACCATTCTAATAAGTGTAGAGTAATATAATAGAATTAATTTGCATTCCCCTAATTGGTAATAACGTTAAACAGCACACTTTTTGTGTGCTAATTTGCCATCCATATATACTCTTTGGTAAAGTGTCTTTTCAGGTGTTTTGCCTGTTTTCTAACTAGATTTTTCTCCCTTACTGCTGAGCTTGGAAAGTTTTTGATACATTCTGAATACAAGTTCTTTCTTGGATGTGTGATTTTCAAACATTTTATCATAGTCTATGGCTTGTCTTTTCATCCTCTTAACAATGTTTCACAGAACAACAGTTTCTAATTTTGATGAAGAGAGCAATCTATTAACATTTTTCTCTTGTGGGCCACGTCTTGTTGTGTCTAAAAAGTCTTAACTTAAACCTAGATAAAGAAGACTTTCTTGTTTTCTTTTAAAAGTTTTATAGTTTCAAGTTTGGCTTTTAGGTCTAAAACCTATTTTGAGCTAATTTTTGTATAAGGTGTGAGTTTTAGGTGAAGGATCTTTTTCACCTATGAATATCCAATATTTTCAATGCCATTTGTTATAAAGATTATTCTACTTCTATTGAAATTGCTTTTGTCCCTTAATGAAAAATCAGTGGGTAAGACTTTGTATAGGTCGATTTCTGGACTCTTCCATTGTATGATCTTAGTGCCCATCCCTCTGCCCACACCACACTGTCTTGTATACTATACCTACCTAAATAAGTCTAAAAGTCAGGTGTGATTCCTCCCAGCTTATTTTTTCTTTTTCAAAATTGTTTTGGCTAATCTAGTTCCTTTGCTTATATAAATTTCAGAATCAGTTTGTGTACATCTACAAAGAATTCTCCTGGAACTTTTATAGATCAATCTAGGGATAATTGACATTTTTACTATGTTGGGCCTTTTAATTAATGAACATGGCATATTTCTGCATTATTTAGCTTTTTCATTTTAATCATCATTTTGTAGTATTTATTTATTTTTATTTACTTATTATAATTCTTCTAAAAGAAAGTTTATTTAGGAAGTTATAGAGTATAAATAAGGGCCCTTGGAGCCTTGTAGAGAGAAAGGTAAAAGTAGAGGGCTAGGGGGAAGATGAGGGGAAGGGGAAAGGCCCAGGAAAGCTCCCTGGAGGGAGAGCAGGCCCATTTTGTAGTTTGTAGCATATAGATCTATATATATTTTGTTAGATTTATACCTAGTATTTTCTTTTTTATAGCAATTATAATATTGTGCTTTTAATTTCTGTCTCTAACTGCTCATTACCAGCACTGATTATTAGCATGGGTATTTTTCATGTGTTAATTTTGAATCTTGAGAATCTGCTAAACTCATTTATTAGTCCTAGGTCTTTTCTGTAGTGGAGGGTAGATTCCTTGGGATTTCCTATACAATCATGTCCTTTGCAAATAAGAACAGATTATTTCTTTCTTTTCAATCTGTATGCTTTTAATTTTCTTTTCATTCATGGGAATATGCCCCAACTTACTTATCATTCTAATGTTGATGGGAACCTAGTACCTCTTCTCATACCAGTGCAAGTCTGCACTCTGTATCCAAACCCCTAAAGGACAGGTGTGTTTTGGGATTCTAGATTTTGGGGGTTTCAGAAAGTTAGTTTGTTGTGCTTAATGAATTTTTCATAACAGTCTCAGCAGGATCTGGGCAGTACCTTGTAATCAGATACATTTATTTATTTATTTATTTTTGCAAATAAATAAATGAGTATTCACACTAAGTGGGATGAATTCTAAATAGTGTCACATCAGTTTTGGTCAGGTTTTGCTGCAAATGAGTTTGTGTCAAACTTAGGAAAAAGTTACTGTTTTGAGAAATTTTTGGATTTTGGAATTGGAGATATGAGATAGTGAATCTTTATTATTTTACTTAGAGTTTGGTATTTCTTTGAATTTGAATTTTTCTCATCTGTAATTTTGGCCTCAGTACATTTGGAGTTTCTCCTTTAACTCATTTTTCTCTTTCTGCTTTTTTGTTTTCTGGGAATTCTTTATGATTTCTGGTCTGCTGGTGGAATCCAATCTCATATTCTATGATAAATTTATTTTTTATTTAAGCCACTTTTATGTCATTTTAGGAAATATGGAGTTGGAGGGATTAAGATGTGTATTTTTATCTGCCACATTGGTCCACGACCCAGATCACCCTGTTTTCTGCTTTATATATTCATGATACACAGACCCATGTGCACTCACAAAATTTTTAAAATAATAACCATGTCTACATTTGTAATCAGTTAAGTAAACATGTCCTAGAAAAAGGTATAATTGGATCTCCTCCCCACCCTCCCATGCAAGGTGGGTATTAGCCATTTTATTTTGGACAGAATCAAGAACAATAGAGGGAAAGGTATTGCTCAGTAAAGCTGGGCCTCTTTTCAGAGTTTCACCAGCTTACAAGTCATGGAACTTACAGAGTCAGAGAAAAGACAAGATGAAATGTGCCAAAAGGCTAACAGCAGTTATCTGTGGTTGGTCAGATCATAGAAAATATTTGCTGTCTTTCTTCTACTTTTCAATTTTCCCAACTTTCTAAAGTGACTGTGTAGACTTTTTTTTTAAAACAGTTTTGAAAATACTAGGGGGAAATGAGGGATTTCTGTAATAGTGTCAACAATAAAAAAAGAAAACAAAACCCAACCCTGACAGCCCAGACCAGTATGGCTCAGTTGGTTTGGCATTGTCCTGCAAAGCCAAAGGTAGCTGGTTCCATTCCTGGTCAGGGTTGTGGACCGGTGCCTGGTTGGTGTGCCTGTGAAAGACAACCAATCAGGACTTCTGGCCAAGATGGAGGCATAGGTAGACACACTGTGCCTCCTCGCACAGCCAAAAGAAGGACAACAACAATTTAGAAACAAAAAACGCCCCAAACTGACAGAAAATAGAACTATATGGAAATTTGATAACCAAGGAATTAAAGAAGACATATTCATCTGGACTGGTAGGAGGAGCAGAGTCGGGCAGCCAGGGCAGAGAGGACTTATGGCAAAGCAGTGGCTGGCGGCTGGTGGACCCAGTGAGGCAGCGGATTGTGGAATGAGGCACAGCGCGGAAGGCTGCAGCTGGCCAGCAAGGCAGTGGCTGGCGGACCAGGTGGTCCCACATTCCCATGCAGATAAACCAGGCGAAACTGGGGAGTGGGACTGACTGCACAATCTAGGGTCCCAGCATGGGGAAATAAAGCCTCAAACCACTGATTGAAAACACCTGTGGGGGTTGAAGTGCTGGGAAAAACTCCCAGACTCACAGGAGAGTTCATTGGAGAGACCCAAAGGGATCTAGAATGTACACAAGCTAACCCACATGGGAATCAGCACCAGGAGGGCCCAATTTGCTTGGGGGAAGTGGGGGAAGTGACTGAAATCCGGCAGAGAGCGGAGCAAGTGCCATTGTTCCCTCTCAGACCCCTGCCCCACACACAGCATCACAAAGCAGCAATGGGGGTTGCCCCACCCAGGTGAACACCTAAGGCTCTGCCCCTTACTATGTAACAGGTGCATCAAGACAAAAAAAAATGGCCCAAACGAAAGAACAGATCAAAGCTCCAGAAAAAATACAACTAAGCAATGAAGAGGTAGCCAACCTATCAGACACACAGTTCAAAACACTGGTAATCAGAATGCTCACAGAATTGGTTGAATTTGGTCAAAATTAGATGAAAAAAATGAAGGCTATGGTAAGTGAAATAAAGGAAAATGTACAGGGAACCAATAGTGATGGGAAGGAAACTGGGACTCAAACCAATGGTGTGGACCAGAAGGAAGAAAGAAACATCCAATCAGAAAAGAATGAAAAAAACAAGAATTCAAAAAAGTGAGGAGAGGCTTAGGAGCCTCCAGGACATCTTTAAATGTTCCAACATCCGAATTATAGGGGCACCAGAAGAAGAAGAGGAAGAGCAACAAGTGGAAAAGTTATTTGAACAAATAATAAAGGAGAACTTTCCAATCTGGCAAAAGAAATAGTCTTCCAGGAAGTCCAGGAAGCTCAGAGAGTCCCAAAGAAGTTGGACCCATGGAGGGACACACCAAGGCACATCAGAATTACATTAGCCAAGATTAAAATGAAGGAGAGAATCCTAGAATCAGCAAGAGAAAAGGAGATAGTTATCTACAAAGCAGTTCCCATCAGACTGTCAGCTGATTTCTCAAAAGAGACCTTACAGGCAAGAAGGGGCTGGAAAGAAGTATTCCAAGTCATGAAAGGCAAGGACCTACATCCCAGATTGCTCTATCCAGCAAAGCTTTCATTTAGAATGGAGGGGCAGATAAAGTGCTTCTCAGATAAGGTCAAGTTAAAGGAATTCATCATCACCAAGCCCTTATTTTATGAAATGTTAAAGGGACTTATCTAAGGAAAAGAAGATAAAAAACATGTACAGTAAAATGACAGCAAACTCACAATCATTAACAATCACACCTAAAACAAGAAGAAACTAAGCAAACAACTAGAACAGGAACAGAACCACAGAAATGGAGATCACATGGAGGGTTATCAACAGGGGTATGGGAGGGGGAGAATGGGGGAAAAGGTACAGAGAATAAGTAGCATAGATGGTAGGTAGAAAATAGACAGGGAGAGGGTAGGGATAGTATGGGAAATGTAGAACCTAAAGAACTTATGGCACATGGACATGAACTAAAGTGGGGGAAAGTGGGTGGGAGGGAGTGTGCAGGGTGGAGGGGAGTGAAGGGGAGAAAATGGAACAACTGTAATAGCATAAGCAATAAAATATATTAAAAAAAAGAAGTACAAATTGATAGGTACAAAATAGACAGGGAGATGTTAAGAACAGTATAAGAAATGGAGTAGCCCAAAAACTTATATTCATGACCTATAGACATGAACTAAGAGGGGGATTGCTGGAGGGAATAGGGATATTGGGTGGAGGGGAAAAATGGGGTAAATTGGGACAACTGTGATAGCATAATCAATAAAATTTATTTTAAAAAGAAAAAAAGATAACCAATCGATGTTTCACACATTGATATTTTTCTCACTCTCTTTCTTCCTCCTTCCCCTCCCTCTAAAAGCAAATAAATACAATCTTTAAAAAAAACCTGACATACTAAAAAAATAAAGAAAAAGTATTTTTTAATTTAAATATTTTATTGTTTATGCTATTACAGTTGTCCCAAAGAAAAAATATTTTTTACAGATGTATCAAAAGTAGCTCAACTCTTTGTTTTAAAGATTTTATTTATTTATTTTTAGAGACGGGAAGGGAGGGAGAAAGAGAGGGAGAGAAATATCAATGTGTGGTTGCCTCTTGCATGCCCCCTACTGGGACCCTGGCCTGCAACCCAGGCATGTGTCCTGACTGGGAATCGAACCAGTGACCCTTTGGTTTGCAGGCAGGTGCTGAATTCACTGAGCCACACCAGCCAGGGCAACAGCTCAATTCTTACCTCTGCTTTTCCAGCTTTTTGAATGTATTGTTTTACTGAATTATATATAAGCCAGCCTTATATGGATATATAGTTGGAAAGCTACAGACTCACAGACACCCCAGAAAGATCTTGGGAATTGCTAGGGTGCTTGTCCCACAACTGACAATAATTTTTCTGAAGAGATATTAGTTACCGCACACTTTTAAAAAAAGCATACAATTTGTCCTCTCTGGGTAGCTCAGTTGGTTAGAAGGTCATCCTGACACAGTATTTCATCCCCTGGTCAGGCCACATACAGGAGTCAACCAATGAATGTGTAAATAAATGGAATAACAAATTGATGTTTCTCTCTCCCTCTCCCCCCATTTGTCTCTCTCTCTCTCTCTCTCTCTCTGAAAATCAGTAAACAAAATTGAAAAAAAAAAAAGGCCCTGGCTGGTGCAGCTCAGTGGATTGAGTGCTGGCCTGCAAACTGAAAGGTCACCATTTTGATTCTCAACAGGGCACATGCCTAGTTTGTGGGGCCAGGTCCTCAGTTGGGGTGCACAAGAGGCAACCTATTGATATATCTCTCACACATCAATGTTTCTCTCCCTTTCTTTCTCCTTCCCTTTCCTGTCTCTAAAAATAAATAAATAAAATCTTTAAAAAATAAATAAAATTTTTTAAAAGGCATACAATTCAATGATTTTTAGTATATTTATAGTGTTGTGCAACCAATGTCACACTCAATTTTAGACTATTTCATCATCTCATAAAGAAACTTTGCACCCTAGGCTATCTACCTCCCAGGTCTTCATTCTCTCCAGCCCTAAGCTATCACTAATATACTTTCTATCTCTTTATATTTTTCCATTCTGGACACTCATGTAAATGAAATCATGTAAGTATTTTTTGTGTGTGACTAGCTTGTTCGCATAATGCTTTCAGTATTTATCCATGATGTATCTTCATTCCTAGTGTATACTTCATTTCTTTTTTATGACCAAATAATATTCCATTGCATGGATATACCACTTTCGTTTATCTGTTTGTCAGCTGAGAGGTATCTGGGTTGTTTCTACTTTCTATTACTAATAATGTTTCTATAAGTGTTTGTGTATAAGTTTTCATGTGGGCATATATTTTGAATTCTCTTGGGAGAATTCCTAGAAGTGAAATTGCTAGGTCAAAAGGTAACTCTATATCAGACCATTTGGGGAACTGCCAGATTATTTTTCAGAATGGCTGCACCATTTGCCACCTGAATGACTGAACCAGTCACAAGAACTCTGTAAATGATTATATAAACTTCTATAATAAAATACATTTGCATTTTCTTTTTCGAAGAAAGAAAAGAAACATAATGAAAAATAATTATGGGTTCTAATTTTGTGTCTTCTGCAAAGAGAAAATCACTCTTTCTTTATCAATAAAATGAGAATAGCCAGCAGTTCTATCTAGAATTCTCTGCCAGACACAACAGGTCTGACTGTGCTTGGTAAATACCATGAACAGAATTCTTTCACAGAAGCTCTTTGAACCTGAAACTTAGTGGTACTCAGTGGCCATGGGTTCTCAATCTTAGGAAAGCCTTAATCAGCCTTGGCCAGGGAGGCAGAACTGATATATGAGTATGTGAGCTCTGCCCCTAACCCTCAATTAAAGGGCAGTTTATGCAATATGCCTTCTTTTTGAATCAGAGCCAGGGTCAGTGTTGAGCTGAGGTAACAATTATTTTTCCACTTGTCCGATTCCATGAAAAAGATGTGAAAATGGCCTATTTGTGAAAGAGTGCAGGCAGAGGCTGTGAGCTGATTATGTCAAACCTAGTCAAAGCTTCTGTGGTGTGGGAGATTGTAATCAACAAAGCATGGCAACATCTGTGCCCATGACAGGAGGAACCCCATCTGCCTGGCTCCCCAACAGAGACAAGGAGCTAGCTTTAACCCCTGCTGGACTGAATTGCATTGAATGTGTGGAGCAAAGAGTTTTACTTTCATCAATTATCTAGTACGCATTTAGGGTACAAAGTAGTGAAGGAGGTAATTGTCCTGTTTTGCAGGGGAGAAGGCATTGAACTGCTGCTCCCTAGATAGAGCAGCATCAATTCTGTCTGTGAGTCTGGCAAACCATACAGCTGTGTCAAGGCACAGAGTTGCAAAGCTTGAAAGATAAAGAAATAAGCTTTAAAAAAAAGTCTGAAAAAGACCTTAGAGTACATTACAGGGTGTTCCAGACTTTCTATATAGGTGGGACTTAGGGACTGTGTTCTGGTTGAAAGAGGTGTCCCAATGGGCAATTGAAAGGTTAAGAAGTCTCAATTCTTATCAGAAAACTGGGTGAGGCAGCTGATGATAGTATGGGAAAACTAAAACTCATCACCCAGTATTGCCCTTGGCAATCATTTGACCCAAAAATCATCAGATATATTGGACTCAATTTTCTTTTTTTATAATCAATAATTATGTCCCCTTTCTTTTACAGAAATACATTGATAACAAAACCCCTTATATACATGACTACAAAAGGATCATATACCATAAACTATTAGTGATGTGCAATGAAATAAAGAGCTTATACCAGAAATGAAAATCATCTCTATAACTTAGCACATTATTTAGTTTCGTTGACATTTTTTTCATAGCAACACTTTCCTAATGAAGGAAGCAAGGTGTTGATATACACTCTGGTACAAATTCCTTGTCTGATAGTACAATGGCATTTCAAATAGTATTGCTCTAGACCAGTGGTCCCCACCTTTCTGACACCAGAGACTAGTTTCATGGAAGACAATTTTTCCACAGACGGGCATGGAGGGTAGAGGAGAGGGATGGTTTCTGGATGATTCAAGTGCATTACATTCAAGCTCACCTCCTGCTGTGTGGCCCGGTTCCTAAGAGGTCCAGACTGGTACCTGTCCAAAGGATTCCTGCTCTACACGACATAATTAAGTAGTCAGATGCTTGAACCCATACATAGACTCAGCATGAATGGGGCAATTTATTTAAAACCTATGTGTACTGTGTTATCATTGGTGATGTGATTTTCCAAAAATATTGGTCAATTCTTGGTAAAATTTTGAATATATAAAGTACAATCTTCTCTTGATTCACAATGCAGTTGCATTTCTGGAAATTTCAGTGTATATTAAACCATTTATGTGCAGTTCACAATTCAGTTCAAGACATAGGTGCTGCACTTCTAATTCAGTCCTATTGTCACCAAACCCGAATGTCCTAGGGTACTGTCCACAGTGAACCCTGTTCATTTCTGCTGATTGGTTACCAGTCCTGCTGGTCATTAACTCACTATTGCCTTTAAAGCATTAATGTTCTAAAATATAACTTATACCCTTGAAAGTCTCTTTGCAAGATGTTGATAATGTACCCCCAGGTGATTCCGATGTAGAATGTCTATGGCTTGCTCATACTTTGAGAACTATATTTCCTAACTATTGTTAGAATCTATAAAAATAGTGATTGGAAACCCTGAATTAGCCAAAGGTAAAAAAACTCTTTTTCAGACCTTTTAATAAGTGAATGTGTATGTAAATCTGTAAGATGGAGATTTTTTCCTTGTCACCATTTTTTTTTCCTTTTAACCCATTCCCCCACCCCTTTACTTTAGCAGCCATCAGCTGGTTCTATCTGTGGATCTGTTTCTGTTTTGTCTGTTCATTTTTTTTATAGATTCCATATATAAGTGAAATCATATGGTACTTATCTTTCTCTGTCTGACTTCTTTCACTTACTATAATACTCTCTAGGTTTATCCATGGCATTGCAATTGGCAAGATTCCATTCTTCTTATGGCTGAGTAGTATTACACTGCATATATATGAGGTCTGTCCAGAAAAAGTCTATCCATTGTTAATATAACAAGAACAGTTTGTGTGGCATCAATGTAATCTGGCAGCCAAGGAGAGTGGACTGGAGTGCACATGAATGAACAATGATGACTTCACTGTACTAGTTAGTGGGGACTGTAGACACTGTTGAGTGAGCATGTGCACTGTCACATTCAAAATGAGCAAGTAGAGCAACAAATCTGCATCAAATTTTGCATTAAGCTTGAACATTTCTCTGCAGAAACTTATTTGCATGATTCAGAAGGCTGTAGCTATGGGCAACTGGTGGTTGGCAACTTCATCATGATAACGTGCCTACTCATGTATCATGTCTTGTGCAGAATTTTTTGGTGAAACATCAAGTCACCCAGATGACTCAGCCCCCTACAGCCTGGATTTGGTGCCCTGCAACTTTTTTTTTTTTCAAAACTAAAGTCACTTTTGAAAGGGAAGAGACTCCAGACCATCAATGAGATTCAGGAAATACAATGGGGCAGCTGATGGCAATTGGCAAAACTGTGTGGGTCCCAAGGTGCCTACTTTGAAGAGGCATCATTGTCTTATGTGCAGTTTCTTGTATCCTGTATCTTCTTCAGTAAATGTCTCTATTTTTCATATTACATGGCTGGATACCTTCTGGAGAGACCACACACACACACACACACACACACACACACACACACACAGTCTTCTTTATTCATCTGTCTATTGATGAACACTTAGGTTGCTCCTATATCTTGGTCATTGTAAATGATGCTGCAGTGAACATAGGAATATATATGTCTTTTTGAATTAGTGTGTTTGTTTTGGATAAATACCCAGAAATGGAATTGTTGGCAGATCTATTTTAAATTTTGTGAGGAATCTCCACACTGTTTTCCATAATGGCTGCACCAATTTATGTATGTGCTATACTTTATTACAACTGGCAGTGCAGCAGGTTTGTTTAAACCAGCATCTTCACAAACAGGAGAGGATTGTGTTGTGCCACTATGTTAAGCTAGCTACAATGTCACTAGGTGTAATAATTTTCAGTTCCCTTGTAATCTTATGGGAACCACCTTCTTATATGCAACTTTTCACAGATCAAAACATCATTATGCGGCACATGACTGTAGTTGTTACTCAAATAGTGTTTATTAAATGAATTATTTAGTGAATTAAATAATCAACAACAGTCTACTTAAAGTGTGGTTAGGATAACTTCAGATTGTTCTGAGAAGTGGAATAGAAACACTAGAGAACTCCATTAGAAATTTTACAGCAGATCATCACAGAACCTCCCCATATAGCACTCACCATCATCAGGATGGGCAAGGACAGCTTTTAGGTTATGCACTGCAGAAACTATGACAGCACCATTCACTTTTTCCTAGAAGACTGTGTACAGCTAGTTGGGTTGGGGTGATAAGACATACACGTAGAAATAATTTAAGAAAAAAGAGATTTTGTAGTTTTTTTTACATGTTGGTGGTGCTATGGTACAAGCTTTGGTATATTTGTTTATATTACTCTTATCCTAGATTGGTATTACTGGGTACTAGTAGTAATGTATTAGAGGGGGAACATTGCGGATGTACAGCAAACTTTTCTGTAATAAAACCTGTTGTTCCAAACTACTCACTTTCTGAATTTCCACTTTCCAAATGGCAGATTTCTGCACCTTTACCCAGGCAATTTCCTCTACTAAAATCACCCTTTCCTTTGGTCGTACAGATACACTACAACTTATCCAGGGCATAGTTCAAATGTCACCTCTTCTCTGTAGTGTTCTGAGACCTTTCTTTGGCATTCACCTACCAGTGGCAGAACTCACTATTCCCTCATGCCTTTGCCATCAGCACTTTTTAACGAGTCTCCTAGAGCATTAATAAAAAGCAAGAGAGGGAAATTGTTATGTGCTTTAAGTCAGATTGAGCAGGGTTCAAAATCTGGATCTCTCATCAACAGCTGTGACATTGGGTACAGTAATGCTTATCACTGCCTTTTCACTGTCTCAAACACATTTATTACCATTTCAACTGATGAATTGGATAGAGGTAGCTCATTATAAACAAAGAAGAAGAAAAGGTTTGGAGAAAGAAAAAAATAAAAGATGCATTTTATAATTTAACCATTAATTAATTTTTTAAACAAATAAGTAGTACTTACTGGTCAATATTTGATCATTTTCCCAGGATAAAACATAGATGTGGAGATTTGCCCTCAAAAATGTTCTTATTGAAAGATGGTAATCAGTTTGATTACTTTTGGAGTAATGCAAGGCATATATGAATTCTATCTATGTCCTTCAACATCAGCACAATTTCATAAAGGATGCCCATCTATGGCATTGAATTCTTATTAGGGAAAACATTGTCTGGGCTAAGTTTGGCTATTGGCCACCAGGCTGTGCCCTTTGCTTAAGACGTCTTTTAGAGACTGTACCCAAATGCCAGAGGGTCCTTGCACAGATGACAAAGATGTAGCAAAGAGGTGAGGTATAAGAAATAGTTCAGTTAACTTTTAATACTGTTAGGAAAGCTCTAACTCAGTGAATAATATTCTGCCTCGA
This sequence comes from Trachops cirrhosus, assembly GCA_028533065.1. NCBI lineage: Eukaryota > Metazoa > Chordata > Mammalia > Chiroptera > Phyllostomidae > Trachops > Trachops cirrhosus. The sequence continues at coordinate 91,397,608 of CM052542.1, read as the reverse complement.
TAATAGAGCAGGGTGGGGACTGTGGAAAATACATACCTCCAGTTTTTGCTTGCTTTTAACTTTTTATTATGAACATTTAAAAATACTAAATAGAGAGTATAGTATAGTGAAGACCTCAAGCTTATCTCCCAGCTCATCAATCCTAGGGAGTCATGGAAGTCGTTGACCATTTCTGAGCTGGAAAGTAAGAGCAGGCACTATTCCAACCCATCTGACAGTTACATGCCAGAATATGGGGCCAGCACTGCCAGATTTTTAAAAGAAGCTAGACATTTTAATTTTTATTTAAAACCTCCTGATTTTATGTGTTGCCAATTAGCTAAAAATTTATCATACATTGTAGAAGTTAAGACTTTGCTGCCAGTTGCTAATTTTGGTAATGACATACTTAGAGAAAATGCTGGAGGTGGGATAGGAAATGCCAATCAAATGCTGAGCTGATTCTAGGCCCCTTACACATACCCATATTTAAAATACTCTCCTATGAGGTTAGCCACAGCTGAGCCTAGACATAGCTCTATGAGGGCCCTCCGGTATTGTCAGTCCTATAGGGATTTGTTCACAGGTTTTGAACCAAATCCTTGAGAAAGCTCACAGTCTCTTCCCAGGGCTCAGCAGATAATAATAAGCAATAGAGTTTAGAGGAATGAATGGACAAATCAAAATATGAGGTCTTTCTTGTTATACTTGAGTCTTAAAGTCACATCAAGTATCATCAAATGAATGTGTAGCCAGATACACTAATATGGCTATTATTTTTCTTGTTTTTTAGAAAAATATTTTATTGTAAAATGCTACATTCATACTAATTAAAATTTGAAAAATTTTGATGTATTTTCTAGACTGATTTGTATTTTTAAGAAGTCATGAATTGATTAATTCATAAAAAAATGTGATTTGTGGCCACCTCAGAAAATAAAAACATATAGAATAGCTAATTAGATGGTGCTGAACAATTAGATGGTGTTAAACAGGAATATTTGAACACCAAACTTGCCAGCTATTTGAAAGGGAGGACTATACCTTAGACTTAAAAAAATAATGCATAATTTACATACTATAGAATTCACTCTTATAAAGTGTACAAGTCAGTGACTTTTAGTATATTTGCAAAGTTGTATGACCATCAACACAATCTAAATGCAAAACAGTTTCATCATGCCAAAAAGAAATCCTGTAATCATTAGTAATTACTCATTAGTACCTCTTTACTCCAGTCCTGCCAACCACTAGCTTACTTTTTGTTTCTATGGATTTGCTTATTCTGGACACTTCATATAAATGTAATCATACAACTTGTGGTCTTTTGTGTCTGTTTCTTTTACTTAGTATAATATTTCTAAGGTTCACCCATGTTGTAGCATATGTCATTACCAAATTTACTTTTATGGATATATATTATTCCCTTCTTTATATATACTATATTTTATTTATCTGTTTGTCAGTTGATGGACATTTGGGTTGTTTCTACTTTTTGACTACTATAAAAAATGAAGCTATAAATATTCATGTCCAAGTTTTTGTGTGGATATACATTTTCAGTTCTCTTGGGTATGTACCTAAATAAAAGGAATTTTTGGGTTATATTGTAATTCTGTATTTAAATTGTTGAGGAACTGCCAGACTTTTTCAAGGTGATTACACCATTTTACATTTCCATCAGCAATGCATAAGGGTTACAATTTTTTCTATATTCTTGTCAACCCTTGTTATTGTCTGTTTGATTCTAGCCATCCTAATAGATAAATGGTATTTTGTGTTTTTGATTTGCATTTCCCTAATAATTAATAATGTTGAGGATCTTTTTGTGTGCTAATAGACCATTTGTATATTTTATTTGGAAACAAGTCTATTGAAATCTTTTGAAATTGCATTATTTGTCTTTTAATTGTTAAGCTTTAATTGTTCTTCATATACTCTGTATACTGAATCATTATCAGATATATAATATGCAAATATTTCCTCCCATTCTGTGAGTCATCTTTTCTTGATGTATTTTAGAAGCACAAAAGCTTTTAGTTTAGATAAACATCAATTTACCTTTTTCTTTTGGCGTCATCTCAAAGACATTATTGTCTGATTCAAAGTCATGAAGAATTATTCCCATGCTTTCTTGTAAGAGTTTTATTTTTTTTAAGCTCTCACTTTTAGGTCTTTAATTCATTTTAAGTAAATTTTTGTATATAGTGTGAATAGAGGTCCAAATTTATTTATTTGCATGTGGATATCCAGTTCTCCCAGTATTATTATCTGGAAGGACTATTCTTTCCCCATTTAGTGGTCTCACCACCATGCTTTAGATGTTTAAATTTTTATTCCTCATAGGACTGAGCATAGGTCCTTGTATCTGGTAAATAAGCAAATATATTTGTTGAATTAAAGTGTAATTCTGAGTAATTAATGCTTTTTTTTTAACCTAAGAGCTAAAGCTTTCAAAGAGAACTTTATCCAAAGGGAGTAAACCTTTTTTTTAGGAGTTTGAGTACATGGCTCGACAACAAGTTTCCCATCTATTCCTGGGCTGGTTAAATCTACTCAGAAATTCCAGAGAGGGGCTTAGCTAATGAGGTTAACTTGTTTTGGTGTCCACTTTCTGATGTGCAGAATTGGGCTACAAAAGGATTGTTTCCCAAGTAGACTTTGAGAAAGGGTTTTATTCTCTTCTGTTCATATGATGATTTTACCAGGGTGAGCAGATATAGGGCCCAGGCACCATTCCATATGCTCCTAGAGCCCCAGCACATCTTTCCAATAGGTGCTGGCCCTCTTTCCTGCCAAGCCCAGAGAGGATCTTCCCATTTTCCCAACACTGGACTCCAGGCAGACCAGCCACATAGTCTAAATGGGGACAAAAATGAAATTTGTTTGCCTAAAACTACCAAGTCACAGTGAGTGATTCCTGAATTAAATATGGCAAGTTATGTGATTACATAGCTCTCCAAATAAGTAGTCAAACAAGTGAATTAAGACTTTTGTTTTTATCTTAAGCTTTTATTTAAACTGGGTGCAATTATGAATTACAGTATTTTATTTTCCAAATTCAAGCTAGTTTACAGTTGTCAAATTTGTTTATGATACAATGTGTTAATATGATAAAGTGTTTCTTTTCTTTTTAAAAAGAGTATTCACTTATCTTACCATAGAATAAGAAGTCCAGATGTAGATGGACTTGAGGTTCCCTTTTCCCAAGGTTCTCTGGGCTCTCCCACTCTCAAAGTATAACAGACTTCCCTTTTCAGCTTTAGTCTGTTTGTTGTCAAAGAGAACTGTCTGCTCCTCAGGTCTCCCCACAAACTGCCTGGGTGCTTAGCATGGCAAGCAAGCAGATTCCATGGTTAAGCCAGTACCGCTGTCACCAGGCACTGGAGATCACTAGGAAAGAATCTGTGTAAGTGGTACCACTATACACCTGGCCAAGGAGGCCATCATGCAGGCATGCCACATTCTGCAGGCTGACCAGAATTTGGCCAGGTGGCAAAGGTGGAAAGTGCCTGCCAGCACAGAATGAAGAGGATCCCACATAGCAATTAAGTGGGGATAAATAGCCATTACCACGGAGGCCTGACAACTGCAGGAGACTGCAGTGTATTCACGAGCAACTGCTTATTTTCCCATTGATCCTTGGCGGGATAGGGCCTTGCCTTCTGCAGTGCCCCAAATAACAGGCTCGCAAAGCCCAGTGCTAAGAGGTGGCATCTGAGAAGAATCCGCTCAGGTCTTCCTGTGTGTTTCATCTTAAGGCTTGCCAGGAGAAGAGATAATTATGGGTCTGAGATTTTGCTCCATCACAGACAATGAAGGGATCAACAGATGCCTCTCTGAAATAAGATTAAAAATTTTTAAAAAGGTTTCGGCTCAGGGAGATACCAACATTTCCCACAGGTTTCAGTTGGATGAAAAAGAAAGAGATGGAGAAGGAAGAAAGGAAGAGAAGGAAGAAAGAAAGGAAACTTGGAATTTTGAATATGGAAATAATCAACTTGGAGGCTCCTAAACAGACTTTGCTCCCCTATCTTCCCCTCCCCCCTGCATCCAAATATCTTTCCCTTGATCTGTCCAACTACCCAAAAGTCTCCCACTGGGGACCCATTCCATATGAGGCAAAAATCCACCTTGGAGGCTAAAGACCTTGTGTAGTCACTGCCACCCCAGCTAACCATGATCTGATTCCTGTCATTATCTATCAGTTTTGTCTATTTTAAAAATTTATACAGAAGAAATATAAAATGTGCATTTTTTGTCTGGTTTTTCTCATAAAGCATGATAATAGTTGCATGTGTTAATAGTTCATTGTAACTTATTGCTGAAGTATTTTGGTGATGGACATTTGATTGTTTCCAGTTTTTGACTATTACAAATAAAGGTACTATGAACATTTATATGAAAGTGACTTTGTATATAAGTTTCTATTTAGAAATTGAATTTGCTGTGTCTAGAAGCAGTGAAGCTATAATTTTTATAAGAAAGTCACAACCTAGTTTCCAAAGGGAGTTGTACAATTTTACCCTTCTAACATCTTTATGAAGTTCTGATAGTTCCATATCCTTGTCAACTCTTATAATTATCAGCTTTTTAAAATTTCATTATTGTTGTGGTTTTCTTAGCATTTCCCTGATAATTCATGATGTTGAATATAATTTCATGTACTTTTAGCCATTTGTATTTTTTCTTTGGTGAAATTTCTGGTCAAGGAATTGACTATTTAAAAAATTGGCTTGTTTTTCTTACATAAATCCTTTTATATTGGAATTCAAGACTTTATCATGTATCTGCTTTATGAACATTTCCTCAAAGTCTGTGGCTACCTTTTTATGATCTTCAAAGAGAAGAAGTATTGATGAAGTCAAGTTTCTTTCTTTCTTCTTTAGTAGTTAATATTTTTGGTCAACCTAATCTCGCTTTGTTTCTTTTTCCTGTGGAAGCTTTATAGTTTTGGTTTTTAGATTTGATCTGTGATCCATCTCATATTAATTTTACATAAGAAGTGGGATTGCTGTTGGATTAATTGTTTTTCCCTTAAAAATATACAGTTGTGTCCGTGTCAGTTGTTAGAAAGGCTTTCCTTTCTCCATTGAATTGACTTGGCATTTGGGTTGAAAATCAATTGCTCATTTATAGCTGATTCTCCATCAGTTTTACTCAGAGAATGGACATATTAATAACATTTGAGGCTTCTAATCAATGAAAATAGTGTACCTTTCCATTTTATAGGTTTTGTTTAATTTCAGCAATATTTTGTTGCATACAGTGTATAAATCTCACACATATTTTGCTAAATTTCATTTTAGATAGTTGTTTTTGATATTATTATAAATGGTATATTTAAATTTTTTTTAATATATTTTATTGATTATGCTATTACAGTTGTCTCATTTTTTACCCCTTTATTCCCCTCCACCCTGCACCCCACCTCCCACCAGCATTTCTTCACCTTAGTTCATGTCCATGGATCATATATATAAGTTCTTTGACTGCTCCATTTCCCATACTATTCTTAACCTCCCCCTGTCTATTTTGTACCTACCATTTATGCTACTTATTGCCTGTACCTTTTCCCCAGTTCTCCCCCATCCACTTCCCCACTGATAACCTTCCACGTGATCTCCATTTCTGTGATTCAGTTCATGTTCTAGTTGCTTGCTTAGTTTATTTCTTTTTTTTTAGGTTCAGTTGTTGATAGTTGTGTTTGTTGTCATTTTACTGTTCAGATTTTGGTGTTCTTCTTTCCCTTAAATGAGTGCCTTTAACATTTTATATAATAATGGCCTGGTGATGATGAACTTCTTTAACTTGACCTCACCTAGGAAGCACTTTATCTGCACTCCCGTTCTAAATGACAGCTTTGCTGGATAGAGTAATCTTGGATGTAGGGCCTTGCCTTTCATGACTTTGAATATTTCTTTCCAGCCCCTTCTTGACTTGGGAGAAATCAACTATAGTTTTATGGGAATGCCTCTGTAGATAACACTCTCATTTCCTCTTGCTGCTTTTAAGATTCTCTCCTTACTTTAATCTTGGCTAATGGAAATATGCTGTGCCTTGGTGTGTGCTTCCTTGGGTCCAACTTCTTTGGGACTCTCTGTGCTTCCTGGATTTCCTGGAAGTCTATTTCCTTTGCCAAAGGAAAGTTCTCTTTCATTATTTGGTGAAATAAGTTTTCCATTTCTTGGTTTTCCTCTTCTCCTTCTGGCAACCCTATGATTTGGATATTGGAATGTTTAAAGTTGTCCTGGAGGCTCCTAAGCCTCTCCTCATGTTTTTGAATTTTTGTTTCTTCATTCTGCTCCAGTTGAATGTTTATTTCTTCCTTCTCCTCCAAACCATTGATTTGAGTCCTGGTTTCCTTCCCATCACTGTTGTTTCCCTGTATATTTTCCTTTATTTCACTTTTCATAGCTGTCACTTTTTGCTCTATTTTGCGATTATACTCAACCAATTCTATGAGCATCCTGATTACCAGTGTTTTGAACTCTGCACCTGATGGGTTGGCTAGCTGTTCATTGCTTAGTTGTACTTTTTCTGGAGCTTTGATCTGTTCTTTGATTTGGGCCATTCTTCTGTCTTGTCTTGCCCATTAGGTAGTAAGGGGTGGAGCTTAGGTATTTGCCAGGGTGGGGCAACCCATGTTGCTCTGTTGTGGTGCTGTTTGTGGGGGAGGGGTCTGAGAGGGAACAGGGCCACTTGCTTGGCTCTCGGCTGGCTTTCAGTCACTTCCCCTGTTACCCACAAACAAATTGGGCATTGCTGGTGCTGATTCCAAGGTGATGGGTTGGTGTACATTCCAGGACCCTGTGGATCTCTCCAGTGAACTCTCCTGTGAGGCTGGGAGTTTCTCCTGCTGTCTCAACCCCCACAGGATTTTTGTTAGAGTTTTTGAGCCTTTCTTTTCCTGCACTGGAACCCTGGGTTGTGCTGTCTGTCTCGCTGACCAGTTGTTCCTCCTGGTTTATCCGCACGCAAATGTGGGATTGCCTGGTCCACCAGTCGCCACCTCGCCTGGTCTGCCAGACATTATTTCTCCTAGTCCTCCAGCCACCACCTTGCTTCCAGTCCTCTCCACCTTGGCTGCCCATCTCCACCCCTTCTACTGGTCTGTATGTTTCTTCTTTAACTCCTTTGTTGTTGGACTTCCACACAGTTCAATTTTCTGGCACTTCTGGTTGTTCTATATTTTCCAATCTGTGGTTGTCCTTCTTTCGGTTGTGTGAGGAGGCATAGTATATCTATGCCTCCATCTTGGCCAGAAGTCCTTCTAAAATTTGTAGTTTCCTATTGTTGCTAATATATACAAACACAATTAATTTTTTTTTGTTATTTTAAAGGTAAAGCAAAATAACTTTTTTTAAATTTTAATCATTGTTCAAGTAGTTTTTCTGCCTTTTACTCCCATCCCAGCCCACCCCCCAGTCCTCCCCATCTCCCTCCCATTTCCACTCCTCTCTTGTTTCCATCCATGTGTCCCCCATACTTGTTCCTGAAAACCCTTCCCCTTTTCCCCTGAAATTCCCTCCCCTCTCCTCTCTGGTCACTGTCAGTCCATTCTCTATTTCAGTGTCTTTGGTTATATTTTGCTTGTCCATTTGTTCTGTTGATTAGGTTCCTGATAAAGGTGAGATCATATGGCATTTGTCTTTCACTGCCTGGTTTATTTCACCTAGCATAATGCTTTCCAGTTCCATCCATGCTGTCACAAAGGGTAGGAACTCCTTCTTTCTTTCTGCTGCATGGAATTCCATTGTGTAAATGCACACAATTAATTTTTGTATATTGACCTTATATAGTGCAATCTTGATAATTCTTTTAAGATCTAGTAGTTGTTTTATAGATTCCCACAAGGTTTTATACATACCCAATCAAGTTTTCTACAAAGATTGACAGTTTCACCTTTTCCTTTTCCAGTCTTCTTGCTTTTTTTTTTTGCATGTGCCTCAATTTTGAATAAAACAGGTAAGAATAGACATCTTCATCTTGTTCTCAGACTTAGTGAGAATGGCTTACTCTTTCACCATTAACTATGATATTAGCTGCAAGCATTTGTAGTTCTCTTAATCAGGTTAAGTAAGTTTCCTTTTCTTAGTTTGCTGAGAGCTTTGATTATTGAATTTTGCTGAATGCTTTTTCTGCATCCATTTTATTATCAAGGTTATAATGAACTCATAAAACAAGCTTAGAAGTGTTTCATCTTTGTTGTTTTGAAAAAAGATGAGTATGGCTGGTATTATTTCTTTAATTTTTTTTAATCCTCACTGCAGGATATGTTTATTGATTTTAGAGAAAGAGAGACAGAGATAGGGAGAGAGAGAGAAAAAAAACCCCATAGATTGGTTTTTTCCTGTACAAGTCCCAACTGAGATTGAATCCTCAATTTAGGTATGTGCTCTGGTGCCCTGACTTGGGATTGAACCCACAATCTTTTGATGTACACGATGACTCTCCAACGAACTGTCCCACCCAGCTAGAGCTTCTCTTTTGATAGAATTCACCAGTGATGTCATCTGTGCCTAGAATTTCTTTGTGAGTTTTAATTACAAATTCAGCATATTTAATAGATATGGAACAATTTAGAAATTTTATTTTTCTTCTGGCCAAGATGGAGGCATAGGTAGACACACTGTGCCCCCTCGCACAACCAAGATAGGGACAAAAACAATTTAGAAACAGAATAACAATGAGAACTGACAGAAAATTGAACTGTATGGAAGTCAGACACCCAAGGAGTTAAAATAGACATGTTCATCCAGACCAGTAGGAGTGGCAGAGTCGGGCCTGTCTGGCAGCAGAGAGCAGAGAGTATTAGGACTGGACACATAAAGTATCCTGGGCTCGCAAGGCAACCAGGGCATGCAAGACTGCAGCGGGCAGACCCTGGGCGCACAAGTGGTGGCTGGCAGACCCCGGCTGAGGGGTGGCAACTGGAAGACCCAGTGATGCAGTGATTGTGAAAGCAAGGCACTACGTGCAAACCAGGATCCCAGTGCTGGGAAATAGAGCCTTGGGGCATGGATTGAAAACACCTGTGGAGGTTGAGATGCAGGGAGAGAATCCCAGCTTCACAGGAGAGGTCGTTGGAAAGTCCCACAGGGTGCACAAGCCTACCCATACTGGAACTGGCACCAGAGGGGCCCAGTTTGCTGGGGGAAGAGGCAGAAGGGACTGAGGTCCGACAGAGAGCAGAGCAAGCGCCATTGTTCCTTCTTGGACCCCACCCCCACATACAGCGTCACAATCCAGCAACTGGGTTCCCCCGTCCTGGTGAACACCTAAGGCTCCGCCCCTCATACATAACAGGCATGACCAGACCAAAAAAAAAAAAA
>CM052542.1:91370548-91387794 GCA_028533065.1 Trachops cirrhosus | reverse complement strand
GAACCACAGAAATGGAGATCACATGGAGGGTTAGCAACAGGGGAGTGGGAGGAGGAGAGAAGGGGAAAAGATACAGAGAATAAGTAGCATAGATGGTAGGTAGAAAATAGACAGGGGGAGGGCAAGAACAGTATGGGAAATGTAGAAGCTAAAGAACTTATGATACATGGACATGAACTAAAGGGGGGAATGTCAGTGGGAGGGGGTGTGCAGGGTTGAGGGGAATGAGGGGGGTAATGGGACAACTGTAATAGCATAATCAATAGAATATATTACAAAAAGTAAAAAAAGAAAAATAAAAAATAGAAAAATTTTTTTATTTCTCCTTGTATCAGCTTTGATAAATTATGTTTTTGAAGGAAGTTATCCATTTTATATGTTTTCTATTATATTGGCATGAAGTTGTTTATAAGATTCTCATATTATTTGTTTATATCTATATGATCTATCATAAATACAAAGAACACTCATACCTTGAGTGGGAGTTGACAAAAAATCTCTAAGAATTTTTATAATGGTCCCTGGCTGGAGTAGCGCAGTGGAATGAGTGCTGGCCTGTAAAGGAAAGGGTTGCTGGTTTAATTCCCATTCTGGGTGCATGCCAGAGTTGCAGGTCAGGTCCCCAGTTGGGGACACATGAAAGGCAACCACACATTGATGTTTCTGTCCCTCTCTTTCTCCCTCCATTCCCTTTGCTCTAAAAATAAATAAATAAAATATTTTTTAAAAGAGTTTTTATAAGTGGGAAATTCCAGGAATACTAATCTGTACTGGAAAATGAGAATCTTCTCTGTCATCATCTGCTTCTAGATTTCTTAGTTCTTTAGCCCTAGATCAAAAACAGGAATAGTTTTTTCCTCTGTAACATCCTTTCTTCTTTACTTCATTTTCCTCTTCTGTCATTGTTTTAGAGGACTTGCTCCAATATTTTGTTCTATTGCAAATGAACCTAAAATGGAAATTTGTAATGGTAATGTGAATGTAGTTGTTTCCTTAGCCAAAAAATAAATAAATAAATAAAAAATAAAGTGATTCAGACACCTAAAAATCTCAGAGGTCTGATTACTACTATTCCCTGAGCAAGACATTCATAACCAATGTTTCAAAACTGTTGACCCTAAGAGTGAAGGTGTCTGTTGAGAAGGGCTTCTAGTGGCTAACTGGGCTCAAATTTAAAATTAGAGCCTACCAGTCATTGCTGAACAGGGGCCTCTCTTGCATGCCAAGCTTCAGGGAGAGGCTGCACTGAACCGCCTGTCTGCATGCCTGCACTGTGTTCCTGCAGTCTGAGTAAAGTCTTATAAAAGAATTTCTGCAAACATATTTCAACAAATATGACTGAGACTTACCCCACCCAATTAAAGCAACAATATCCTTTTTTGCATCTTCAATGATCAGAATGGTTCCATTTCAACCAATCAAGACAGTGCTTTTTGGACCAATCAAACTGTGAGGATTTATGGTCCTCATTTGCATGAAAATGGATTACTTAGGGGCCTAGAGCAGGAACATATCCCTAAATAAGTCAGCTGCAATCCACCTTGAGGAACACACTTTTGGTTTCCACCAAAGACTGCATTTTTCTGGCAGGAGCTACAACACCTGGGTTATTTCTCCCCAGGGCCACCTTGTCCCAGGGTCACCTCACAGCCTTGCTATTCCACAGCCAGTGCTCTTTAACAGTTGAACTGTCTTCATTGAATAAGATCTCCTCCTTCACCACACCCAAAATTGGGGATTTCTGTTGGCATTGAATTGGTGCCAATGACCATTGGTGCCAAGCTGACAAAACTTAACTTTAAAATAGTGAGTTAAGTTTATTTTTTCAATAGCAGGTGCATTAAGCACAGATTTCCATGGCTTTCTTTCCATGAACTTTCTAGAATAAAAACTTAGAAAAATGCATAAGGATACAATGTCCTGCCTGAGTGCATGTGGAACAGCTCCTCCAACCCAGTAAAATCAACCAGGGTTGAAACACTGACTTCAGAAAAGACTGTCATTCTTCCCAATTCCGTGATTTAATACAAAAACAGATGTGTCCTGGTATCAGAAAGATTTCATTCCTAGGTGGTATAGGAATGCAGGATCAAATCCTCCCCCCAACCACCTGTTACCCGCTACTTCCAACAATTGTTTTGTGAGCGTGTGTGTGCTCATGCACACACACACATACCAGTGCTCTGCACTATTTATTCTCTAAATTATCAGATTATCCTGTGGTCAAAAGGTATTTGGTCCCATCCGGTCCCTCTCACTTCGTGGTAGGACTAATTTGTTAATGGGACTCCAGAAGGAAAGTGCCTAATGTTTCTTCTAATTGGACATGACTGCTTCAGAATGACTGAGCTGCCAACCTGCTCTCACTGTCCCTGAGGCTGGATAATAGGCTTCTGCCCCCAGCCCCTGGGTCCTGACCAAGACCATTTGCAGTAATGAACTTGGAAGGCTCATTGGAGACTGCAAAAAGAGAAAAGGGAGAAGAAGTACAGTCCAGCTCTTGTCAGTGGATTCAATTATGGCTTCTGTCAGCTTAACAAAAGAAATTCAGAGAAACTGGAAGAGAAAGGGGTGGGAGGGAGCGGGCAAAGGGGATGGGGAAAACCCATGATGGTAGAGTCAGACTGAAATTCCTCCAGGACCAAGATTTCTAGTAAGAGAAATTCAGATGTCACCACAATATGTGTTAAGCTCCCACTGTCCAAATGGGGGCTCTACAGTATACCACAGAGCATGAGTCATTTCATGTCAATGATCTGAGGGAAGAAGCTTCCCCACACCTCTTCTGCTCACTCTGAATCCCTATCACCCACATTGAAACAGGAACAGGGCCCATTTTGCACATTTAGATTAATTAGTATTATAATCATTGTTGGTTATTTGTTTTCTGAGACAGGATCTTAGTGCATTCAACCAAGAATCTATACCTAAAAGCATTCCACAGATATTTTAAAAGTTTTTTTATTGTGAATATGGTAAATATACAGAAAAGTGCATGAAATGTAAATGTACATCTTAAGGTATTATTAAAAAGGAAGCACTTGAAATCAGCAGTTACATAAAGAGATAAAACTTTGTCAGTAGCCCCATCCTGCCCCTTTCTGATCATACCCCCTTTCTGTACTCCTCCTAAAGGTTACCACACTCCTAATATTTATGCTAATTATGTCCTTGCTTTCTTTATAGTTTCACTTCTTAAGTAGGGATCCTTAAACACAATAGTTTTCCCTGTTTTTGAGCTTTATGTAAACAGGGATTAATATAGTACATATTGGACTGGTTTCTTTTGCTCAACATTGTAAGATTCATCTAGGCTGTTGCACGTGGCTGTGATTGGTTTATTCTTTGCTGTGGAGTATTTTGTCATGTAAATATAGCACTATATATATATCTATACATCTGTTGAATGGTGTTTGGGTTATTACAGTTTTTGTCTATCACAAATAATGCTTCTAGGGATAGTCTTGCTCATAAGTACACATATTGCCATTGTATACAGTGAGGAGAGAAACTGCTGGGTGATAAGCCTCCCAGAGAATCTGACAAAACTAGTTATTGAGTTTTTGTGGGTGGCCAGAGAAGAGATTATCAGAAGCTCATTTTTTTGCCTTATGTAGTAACCAGCCTCCAGAATGGCCCTTGAATGATCCATCCCTTTTGGTATTTAAACTTTACTGTAGTATTCTTTCACCTTGTGTCAGGAGTCATCTGCATATCCCATAAAATACAGCAGAAGTGAAGGTTTATAACTTTCAAGCCTAGATCATTTATTAAAAGACACCATGGTTTCTACATTGTTCTCTTGCATTGCTTTCTTTTGGAAACCAGCTGCCATGTTGTTATACACTCATGCAGCCCTTTGGAGAGGCCTAGGTGCAAGGAGCTGATGTGTCTAGCTAGTGTGAATGAGCCAGGTCAGAAACAGACCCCTGAGCCCAAGTCACACCTTCAGAAGACTGCAGCCTTGGCTATCACCTTGACTGTAATCTCATGAGAAAACTTGAGCCAGAAGCACCATGTCAGCAGCTCCTGGATTCCTAATTCTCAGAAACTGTGTGAGACAATAAATGTAAGTTGTTTTAAGATACTAAGTTTTGGGATAGTTTGTTATGCAGCAATAGACACCTTGGTCTATCTATGTTATGGAAATGAGGCAGGAAAACAAAGCATTCCAAATAGCAACTGTTTAGAAACAACATATTCTGCATATTTATCCTCCTTTCCTGCATTGCTTAGCAGTTAAAATAATAATCACCATCAGACTGAGTTTTCATTCTTTCTCCATCTTTCTTTCTTTTTCCCTTTACTTTTTCCTTCCTTCCTTCCTTCCTTCCTTCCTTCCTTCCTTCCTTCCTTCCTTCCTTCCTTCCTTCCTCTGTCATAAGAACTCTTCTTTTCCTTAAAATTCCAGAGATAAGAACAGGTGCTCTGGCCTCAGACAACTTGGAGTTGAATTCTTGCTTCAGATCTTACAAGCTGAGTGACCTTGGAAAGTTTATTTGAATCTCTGTGCTTTGTGCTCTGTTTTCCTCAGCAGTCAAACAGATAATACAATCACCTCTCATTGGAGAAAATGAAATAAAAACATGTTCAGTGCTTAGAATAATGATTGGCACATTAAAATTCCATAAGTGTTAGCTGCTGTTTTCTTCTCTTTCCCTCCCCTCTTCTCTCCTCCCTTCCTCTCCTCTTCCTTCTCCTCTCCTATCTCCTGCCCTTTGCTCTCCTTTCCTTTGCCTTCCTCATTCTCCTGATAAATTTATTCTTCAACTTCCATTTTTTCTTTCTCATCCCCCATATCTTATCTCACCTCCCTTTCTAGCCCATCCATGGGCATGGTAAAACAGCCTGCACCATCAAACAATGTTCTGTGTAAACATGTCATCCCAGCTGGATGATAAGCATCTGACTGACAATTCCAGCATCAAAGCAACAACTGGGCTCTTAACTACTCAGCTCAAAGAAGGTGCCAGGGATGTTGCATCAAATTTTTGCTAACTTGAAAGATTATATTTTATTAGCATGATATCTATTTGTAGGTAGTTTCTTCTCCTCAAGTTTACTTCAACATTTAAGAGATTTAATACAATGTTAAGTTATAACATGAGCACACATGGCTGTAGGATATCCATACACAATAAGAATGTCCTTGCCCTCCTCCTCTCATTCTTGGTGCGAAGCTTCTGGAATTTTTTCTCTAGTCATGTGGATATTGTGGCTTTGTTTAGTTTATATGATTGGGGTCACATGCTCTATAATGTGCTGTGACTTCTTTTTCACATATAATATATGAATACATGTACATATACAATATGAGGGGAGACCCCAAAAAACTGTAATTATCTACTGGAGGGCAGGCCCATTGTAGTACAGGCTTCCTCTACTAGGTGAGTGTTCTCAGAATCTATCTGTATCAGTGTACCAGTTGACATTGTTGTGAGAGGCTGCATTCAGGTTCAGTTAATTTTTTTGAAGTCTCTTTCACTGTGTTTGCCCATTTCATGATGGGTGATTTATGAGCACACCTGCTCACACCACACTGAGTGTTCAGTAGTTTTTGGCCAAAGACAGCATGATTTCCATGCCCCACCCTCCTTATTCACTTAATATTGCCCCAAGCGAGTTATTTTTGTTTGTTTCCCTGGATGAAAGTCATCAAAGGGAAAGGTTTTGCTGATGTGGAAGAGCTGAAACAAAAAATAGCAGAAGCACTAAAAGGCCTCAAAATTGATGAGTTCAAAAACTGTTTTGAACAGTGGAAAAAACATCTCAAAAGCAATATTTCATCAAATGGAGAGTACTTTGAAGGTGATTGAAGTTTAAACATGTAGGAATAAATACACAATCTTTTATAAGTAAATTCTGTTTTTTGGGGGTCTCCCCCTTGTACATACATACTGTTGTCATAAGAAACATCCAAATCAGTAGAGATTATTTCTAGAGTTTATGTGAGCCCAAACTGACAAGAATGCCAAGAAGGAATATCTCAACTTTGGAAAGCTTTGGAGAATGAGTTTTTCCGTTTCTTTATGCTTTTGGAATTAAGGAGGGAACCTATGGAAGATTATGTGGTGTTGGGGGAAAGCAAGGTGGGGAGTAGGTTACAGGATGGTTAACAAGATTATGTGCTCTATTGAGGGTGATTACTTTGAAAAAAGAGGAATTTTAACTGAGTGTTAACGTAAATGCACAGAAACAATTGGACAGGGCTTGATTAAAGCAAAAAACCAAAAAAAAAAAAAAAAAAAAACACCGCAGAAGTTATAGGCCTCAGGTGTAACTACCCACCAGGACTTGCCCTGTGAGGGATTGATGATCAGATCGCCCTTGGGGGTTACTTTCCGTGGAATCCTTTCTCAACCACAATATATATGTAATTTAAAAACAATTGTTTCATTGGTCTTTAAATTTATTTAATGTATTCTAAATTTTACAATGATTTTTATATTTATCAGGTGTTAAAAAACATAAATAGCTTTCATAGCGTTGGAAATTTTACATCCTACTCTTCCTCTCAGAAGCTTGTCAATATGTTACAGAACACCAAGGGGCCAAGGGGGGCGCCAAGAGCAGTATACTATTACCGAAAGGAACCCACCAGGTTCGTTATGTCCTCTGTCTTATAGGAAAGACATCTCTCAATGCCAGAGGTTCGTGAAAAGGAAAGGAAATGTTTATTTAATGCTGTACAGACTTAAAGTAGTGACCTAATGTCTTCATCAAAATCCCAAAGTCCCTTAAAACACCCACAAACACACACAGTCCTTCCTTCCCCCCTTTGCCCAGTCTGGGGTACCATATCTCAGGAAAAGAAATAGAGGTCCATGGCTCAGGCAGCCCCCAGTTCTTCTCAGCAACATCAGCTGTGTCGCCAGGGATCTCTGCTAAAGCCGGGTGGTGGTTCCCCCTTCTAAAGCTGCGGGGGTCCCCACTCTAGCAAAACCACGTGGTTCTCCCTCTGCTAAGACCACGTGGTTCTCCCTTCAATGGCTGTCACATCTCGGTTTAAATCCCCATGCCAATCTTCCTCTGCAGCCCTATTTCTGACTCCTCCCACAATCAGCTACACTTGCCAGCACGCTCATGTCCTTTCAGCTTTACTGGGCTGCCATCCTGAGTCTGGGCAGACGTGGCCCCATGTCATGGAGCCAATCTTCTCTAAGGTCTCACGCAGGTGCTATAACTCAAGGGACCTGCCCCCAGTTACATCTTGGTGGGGAAGTTACTTCCATTCCCCTGACTCAGAGCATGGCCACAGCTATTTAACATATCTATGTAACCAGTTAAAAGTTATAGATATGTTAAATAACCACATTAGTGGTTAGCTGCAAAGCTGTTGCTATGCAAAACAGCTTTCAATGACCCTGCTCCATTTGTCCCTTCCCCCAACCCACACCTTTGCGAGGGAGGGGTGAGGACATCCTAATATTTCCCGGACACCCTGAGTTCTGGGCCCCATTCCAAATCCCTATTTGGGCCACCCCTCTTGGCTGCACCCTGTGACAAATATAATTTTTGCTTGTAACTTTTATATTGATCCTTCCCTCTATATTCCTCTATAATAACCACATTTATAAATTACCTTTTGAAATGTTCTATAACAATAAGATTTACATTAAAATGTGTTTTTTCCCATTATTAAAACTTAATTTATGAAAACATCATAAAGTAGCCCAAAATTTGACAATTATTAAATATAACAAGTAAACACTTCTTGAAAACAGAGTAATTTTGCTGTGCCAGTTAGTCCAGGTATATACTGATTTGATGATTAATTTCCTGTGTAAATGTGACTGGGTTATAGTGCCCACTTGTTTGGTCAAACACCACTAGCCTGAACGTTGCTTTGAAAGTAATTCTAGATGTGATTAATATTTGAAGAAGTAGAATTTGAATAAAGCAGACAACCCTTCACAAGTGTGGGTTAGCCTCATCTAATAAATTGACTTTAAAAACAAGGACAGCTTTCTTAACAAAGATGGAATTCTCAAAACTGGAACATGGAAAACTTGCCTGAGTTTTCTTCCTCCTTCCCTAAGGAATTGGGACTTAAGGCTTCAATATCAACTCTTACCTGAGTCTCTACCCTGACACCCCCTACTACATATTTCAGACTTGTCAGAAACCATGGCTGAATAGACCAATTCTTTAAAAATAAGTCTGTCTGACTTCCCCTGTGCACAGGTGGAACACCTGGCTGATCTTCTGAGAAACAGAGTGAACAGTCAAGGGTATCCCAGCATATATGGAGGTTGGAGGCCAAAATTATAGAAGACATTGAAAAACAGACAATAAGGAGATTGCTTTGGGATAGTAAGGTCCCTGGGACCAATGTGGGGATCAGGGCTGCTGCAGCCCCAGGCCCAGCACCTGCTGATGCCTGCCACAGGAGTCTTGGAAGAGATCCAGGTCAATGGCTCCCTCCCCTGTCAAACAGGGAGGATAGAGTGGCACCAGGATGGACCTGGATGCTTGAAGTAGTTGGGGGGAATAAAGACAAAGTGGGAGACACACAGGGGCAGTGTTTACCCACTGAGACTATGGCCACCTGCTGGGTCATTACCAGAGAAATTGGGGAGCTGGGTGACACCTGGAGAAGGGAAAAGAATTGGGCCATGATGGACCCTGACCTGGAAAGTCTCCAATCTGGTTGGAAAGTTGGGCTGTGTGAGAGGCCAGGTGCTTGTTGGGAGCAGCAGGCTTGAACAGGAGGATTTTGTTCAAAAAAGAGGCTCTCAGTGACTGATTAGGGAACTCTCCCACAGTGGTCACCCTGCTGCCCCAGCCGTGAGCACCTGACCCCTCTGCTGCAGCAGCCATACCCCCACCTCCACCCTAGCAGCCCATCCCTGCTGCCACCACAGCTGTGCCCCTACCCAGCATGGCTGGATTGGCTCACTAAGAAGAAGGAGGAGGTGCCCCCCACAGAGGAGAGCAGCAGGGTTTGGGGAGTTAGCAATCCCCAGAAAGACTTGACTCAGTGGGGTTGCTGAACTACCCTGAAGAGACTTTGAGAGTGCCTAATACCTAGGACAGTAAAGAGTGAGAAGGTGGTGTGTGAGTTGCCCCTAATTGGTGTACCTCAAAGATGGCACAACTGGTGGACTGAAGATGAAGACCTGGTGCAGAAAGGCACTGGGGGCCTGGCAGCAAACTGAGGAACTGGTCTGGAGGCTGGGGAACTGTGAAGAGTGTGACCCAGACCTGGCCACCACAGGAGGGAGAAAAGCAAAACCCAACTCCCCTCAGCCTGCTACAGCCAGGAAGACCACTAGAACTTGTTTGGCCACTTTAAAGTCAGCAGGAGGCTTTTCTTTCTATATTATCTTTTTTTCTTTTTCTTTTTCTTTTCTTTTCTTTTCTTTTCTTCTTTTCCTTTCTTTCTCCCCAAGTGAGACAATAAGAACTGGAGCTGTAAAATGACCAGAGTCAGACCCAAAAGAGGATCACAAGGCTAATTCCAACAATTGAGAAACTGAGACAAATTTTTCTTTGCTATTCTAGAGAACTTGCATGTTATTGTTTATTTGTATTATTATTTTTTCATTATTTTTACTTCTTTTATTTTATTAGTATTTTTTTCTTTTCTTTCTGTTTAGTTTTCTTCGTTTTGTTTGTTTAATTATATTGTTTGACTGGTTTTCCTTGTTCTGTCTTTCATAGTATATTTTTAATTTCCTACTTTCACTTCATTTGTGTTCCAATAGCACACTAATCTAGGTCATGTACTTCCTATTCTTGTTATTCAGATCATGTAGATTCTGTCATATGATTGTTGTTCCAGTATTACTATAAGTAATTTTTATTCTATATAACTGTAAATACTACACAGCACCCCTCCTAGATCTTATCCTATTTCACTGTCTTCCAGAACTTTATTACTGTTGTGATCAACTCTATTCTCTCATACACTACACCTATTTTCTATCCTTTACTCTCACTGTATTTCATAATCCGACCTCCCACAAGCTCACTGCTTTCTAGATCTAATTCACAATCCTCACCCCTAACAAGAGTCTTACCTTTTTGCCACCCTTTCTAAAAAGTGACTAGTTGGGTGAAATATCACGGTTAACACTATACTTATCCAGAGGATCTCTTATCTCTTCTCTACAGGCTGGTACTTTAAATCCCATAGAATATACTCTCCCTTTCTTAATCCATTATGCCTTACCCCTAAAACTGATCACATAAAAGACTAGGTGGGAGCTGTGAACACAAGCATGCCAGCTGGAAGAGAGAACCCACCAACAAAGGAACCACCAAAAAATAATAAGGGAAGATGGTGAAGGAATGGATGGAAGTCACACTAACCTCCACCCAGAACCAACTGAATGGTGAAGAAATCACCCAGAACAAATAATTGAACAATAGTGAGAGAGAAATCTCAAAATCTCAGACAGACAGAAGAACCAGCTTCAACACAACTTGTCCACACCTGTACAATAGCATAAAAGATGGGGTAGGGGGAGTGACCCTCAATTAACCAGCTGGAGGGAAGGACCCACCAAAGAAAGACCTAACAACAATCAAAACTCAAAGACATCCAGAGAGCCAACATAAATGAGAGCCTAAGAGCAGCAAGTTCAGGGGATCAAGGAGACTGCACCACTGAATCTCACAGGTCTCCTACCATAGAATGTCACACCACAAACCCAGAGAATCAGAACCGATAAATTTAAGAGCAGAGGCTTACCAAAAGAGTCTCACAAACAATGGGCAGACAAATAAAAAAACCCCAAATGAAAAGAAAAGAGGAAACCTCAGAAAGAATGCTAAATGAAATAGAGGCAAGTTAACTATCAGATAGTGAGTTCAAAGCAATGGTTATAAGGAAGCTCCATGAGCTCACAGAGAATTACCCAAAACTACAGGGAAACTCCAATGAACTCACTGCAAACTATATCAACATGAAAAAAAATAGAAACTATCAAAAAAAAGCCAAGAGGAAATGAATAATACAATTTCTGATTTGAAAAACACGGTAGAAGGAATCAAAACCAAGCTAGATGAAGAAGGGGATCAAATGAGCAAGCTGGAGCAAAAGGTAGAAAAAAACACCCAGAAAGAGCAAGAAAAGGGAAAAAGACTCAGAAAGAACAAAGAGGTGTTAAGGGAACTGCAGCACAACATGAAATGTAATAATATCTATACAATAGGGACACCAGAAAGAGAACAAAAAGAGCAAGGGATAGAAAACCTGTTTGAAAAAGTAATGATAGAAAATTTCCCTTATTTGATGAGAGAAAAAGTCAAACAAATCCAGGAAGCAGAGAGGACCCCAATCAAGGGGAACACAAACAAGACCACTACAAGACACATAATTAAAATGGCAAAATTCAAGACAAAGAGAGAATCTTAAAGGAAGCAAGGGAGAAACAGGAAGTAACATACAAGGGAGCCCCAATAAGGCTAGCAGCTGACTTCTCAATGGAAAGACTTCAAACCATAAGGGATTGGCAGGAATATTCCAAGTAATGAAAAACAAAGGCCTACGATCAAGACTACTCTATCCAGCAATGCTCACAATTAAAATGGAAGGCCAAATAAGGAGTTTATCAGACAAAAGAAGTCTCAAAGAATACACCTTCTTCAAACCAGCCCTACAAGAGATGCTAACAAGTCTGCGAAAAGAAAAGAGAAGAAAAGAAAAAAAGAAAAGAAAAGAGTGAGAGAGAGAGGAACTGGGGAATAAAGGAAGTAACATGGCAATGAATAAGTACCTATCAATAATAACCTTAAACATAAATGGATTGAATGCTCCAATCAAAAGACAGATATCTGAAAGGATAAGGAATCATGAACCACACATATCATATGCTACCTAGAAGAAACCCACCTCAGAACAAAAGACCTATACATACTGAAAGTGAAGGGCTGAAAAAAGTATTCCAAACAAATGGACAGGAATAAAAAGCTGGGATAGCAATACTTATATATGACAAAATAGACTTCAAAACAAGGGCCATAAAAAGAGACCTGGAAGGTCACTTCATAATACTCCAGGGAAGAATACATCAAGAAGACATAAACATTGTGAATATATATGCACCCAAATAGGAGCACCCAAAAACATTAAAAAAATCTTGGAGGACTTCAAGAAATACATTGACAGCAACACAATTATAGTAGGGGATTTTAACACCCCACATTCAACAATGGCTACATCTTCCAAACAAAATATCAACAAAGATATTGCGGCATTGAGCAATGTCCTAGATGAAATGGACTTAACTGATATATATATAGAGCCTTTCACCCCAAGGAAGCAAAATACACATTCTTTTCAAATGCACATGGAACATTCTCAAAGATAGACCACATGATAGGACACAAAACAAGCCTCAACAAATTCAAGAAAATTGAAATCATGGAAAGCATTTTCGCTGACAAGGGACTGAAACTAGAAACTAACCTCAAGAAAAAAACTAAAAAACATTCAAACTTATGGAGATTGAATAGCATGCTATTAAATAATGAATGGGTCAAGAATGAGATTAAGGAAGACATCAAAAAGTTTCTGGAAACAAATGAAAATGAACTCACAACAGTCCAAAACTTATGGGACACAGTGAAGGCAGTCCTGAAAGGGAAGTTCATAGAGATACAGGTCTACCTAAAAAAGATGGAAACATTTGAAATAAGCAACCTAACCCTATGCCTAGAAGAACTCGAGGAACAACAACAAAGACAACCCATACAAAGTAGAAGGAAATAACCAAGATCAGAGCAGAAGTAAATGACATAGAGATTAAAAGCACAAGCCTAAGGATAAAAAAATCCAGTAGCTGGTTCTTTGAAAAGATAAAAAAATCGACGAGCCTTTAAGCCATGGTGTCAAACTCATTTTCACCGGGGGTCACATCAGCCTCCTGGTTGCTTTCAAAAGGCCAAACGTAATTTTAGGTCTGTATAAATGTAACTATTCCTTAATTAGGGGCTAGGAGGTTGGCACTGACACTGGGTAGAAACAAGGTGACAGGCGGATAAAACAAGGTAGAAGTCTGGATTCAGCCCATGGGCCTTGTTTGACACCTGTGCTTTAAGCAGACTCATCAAGAAAAAAAGAAAGAAGACCCAAATAAACACAATCAGAAATGAAAGAGGAAAGATTACAACTGGTACCACAGAAATACAAAAGATTGTAAGAAATTACTATTAAGAACTGTATACCAAGAAATTTGAAAACCTAGGTGAAATGGACAAATTTCTAGAAAAATATAATCTTCCAAAACTCAGTGAAGAACAAAACTCAAAGCCTGAACAGACCAATAACAGCTGATGAAATTGAAGCAGTAATCAAAAAACTTCTAACACATAAAAGCCCAGGACTGGATGGTTTTACAGGATGATTTCATAAAGCACTTAAGAAAGAGCTAACCCCTATCCTTCACAGACTATTCCAAAAAATCCAAGAAGATGGAAGGCTCCCAAACCCTTTTTATGAAGCTAGCATCATCCTAATTCCAAAACCAGATAAAGACATAACAAAGAAAGAAAACTTCAGGCCAATATTGCAGATGAACAGAGATGTTAAAATCCTCAACAAAGTATTAGCAAACCGCATCCAGCAATACATTGAAAAGATCATACAACATGATCAAGTGGGATTCATCCCAGGGATGCGAGGATGGTACGATTTTCACAAATCAATAAATGTGAAAATCACATCACATAAACAAAAGGAAAGACAAAACTCATATGATGGTATCAATAGATGCAGAAAAAGCATTTGATAAGGTTCAGCATGCATTTATGATAAAAACACTGAGCAAAGTGGGAACAGAGGGACCATTCCTCAACATAATAAAGGCCGTATATGAGAGACCTACAGCCAACATCATACTCAATGGGCAAAAACTAAAATCTTTCCCACTAAGATCAGCAACAAGACAAGGATGTCCACTTTCACCACCTCTATTCAGCATAGTGTTGGAAGTCCTAGCCACAGCAATCAGACAACAAAAAGAAATAAAAGGCATTCAAATTGGAAAGAAGGAACCAAAGTGGTCATTGTTTACAGGTGACATGACAGTGTACATAGAAAATCCTATAGGATCCACTAAAAACTGCTTGGCTTCGTGAGAAAATTTTGCAAGACTGTGGGATAGAAAGTCAATATTAAGAAACCAAAGTCATATTTATATACCAACAATGAAATATCAGAAACAGAAATCAGGAAAAAAGTCCCATTTGATATAGCAACAAGAAAAATAAAGTATCTAGGAAAAAACCTAACCAAGGAAGTAAAAGACCTATATACAGAAAACTACACAACACTGCAGAAAAAAATTATGGAAGACACAAACAAATGGAAACATATACCATGCTCATGGATTGGAAGAATTAACATCAACAAAATGTCCATACTACCCAAAGCAATTTATAGATTCAATACAATTCCTATTAAAGTACCAATGACATATTTCACAGATATAGAGCAAACATTTGAAAAATTTATATGGAACCACAAGCGACCCTGAATAGCTGCAGAAATTTTGAGAAAGAAGAGCAAAGTAGGAGGGATCACAATACCTGATATCAAACTGTATTACAAGTCCACTGTAATCAAAACAGCCTGGTACTGGCATAAGAACAGACACATAGACAAATGGAATAGAATAGAGAACCCAGAAATAAGCCCAACTCTCTGTGGTCAATTAATATTTAAAAAGGGGGAAGACACATAAAATGGAGTAAAAACAGTCTCTTCATCAAATTGTGTTGGGAGACCTGGACACCTACATGTAAAAAAATGAAACTCTATCACCAACTTACACCGTACACAAAAATAAATTCAAGGTGGATAAAAGACTTAAATATAAGTTGTGACACCATAAAAGTCCTAGAGGAAAACATTGGCAGAAAAATCCCAGATATTCCATGCAGCAATATTTTCACTGATATATCCCCTAGAGTAAGAGACATACAGGAAAGAATAAACAAATGGGACCTCATCAAAATAAAAAGCTTCTGCATGGCTAAAGAAAACAGCATCAAAATGACAGGAGAACCAACTGTATGGGAAAACATATTTGCCAATGATACCTCAGACAAGGGTTTGATCCCTAAAATATATAAAGAACATACATGACTCTACTCCAGGAAGATAAACAACCCAATTAACAAATGAGCAAAAGACCTGAACAGACACTTCTCTAAGGAGGAAATACAGGGGGCCCAGAGACATATGAAAAGATGCTCAGCATCACTACCCATCAGAGGGATGCAAATTAAAACCATAATGAGATACCACTTCACACCTGTGAGAATGGCCATCATAAACAAAGCAACAAACAACAAGTGTTGGAAAGGATGTGGAAAAAAGGGCACCCTAGTGCACTGTTGATGGGAATGCAGACTGATGCAGCCACTATGGAAAATATTATGGAATTTCCTCAGAAAATTAAAAATGGAAGTGCCTTTTGACCTGGCAATTCCACTGCTTTGACCTGGCAATTCCACTGCTGGGTTACATCCTAAGAACCCTGAAACACCAGTCCATAAGAACCTATGCACCCCAATGTTTATAGCAGCACAATTTACAATAGCCAAGTGCTGGAAGCAACCTAAGTGCATAAATGAATGGATCAAAAAACTATGATACATTTATACAATGGAATACTATGCAGCAGAAAGAAGGATCGCCTACCCTTTTTGACATCATGGATGGAACTGGAGAGCATTATGCTAAGTGAAATAAGCCAGGCGGTGAAAGACAAATACCATATGATCTCACCTTTAACTGGAACCTAATCAACAAAACAAACAAGCAAGGGAAAAAATTGAAATTAAGAACAATCTGACAGTAACTAGAGGGGAGGAGGGAGGAGATAATGGGTCAAAAGGGAGGAAGGGTGTTTCAGGAAAAACTACAAAGGACACATGGACAAAACCAAGGGTGGGTGGAATCAGAGTAGGGAGGTGGTGATGACTGCAGTGGGGGGTAAATGCAGACAACTATACTTGAACAACAATGAAATAATTTAAAAAATAGATCTGTCTTTTTCTGACTCTCCATTTATTTTTCTGTTATCTATGTATCTTATCTATCTATGTATCTATGTATCTGTCTATCTATCTGTCCATGCTACCTATCTATCTAATATCTGTGTCTTTAACTCTTTCCCTTAAAAACAGCTAGTTGATGAAAACAGGTTAAAAAATATTTGTATAAATAGGTGATGGTATGTTTTATAATTTTTTTCTGATACTTGTGAACAAAGTTTCAAATATACATGACAAATTTTATTTTTACAGATAATTTTGGAATGTGTTAAATAAATGTGATATATGTTGGAAAAATGGACATAAAAAGATTATAGTTTAATAATTTAATTTCATGGTCAAATGCAAATATGTTTAAAATAAATTCTTCACAAAAAATTATATGGTGTCTGGATTTTGCTTCAAAATGATGGGGATGAAGAAGTGGTAAAGATACAGAATATTGATAAAAGGTTGTCTATGAATTGAAATTGTTGATGCTAAATCCTGTGTATGTGGGATTTTACTCTATGATTCTTTCTTTTTTAAAAAAATATATTTTATTGATTTTGCTATTACAGTTGTCCTGATTTTTCCCTCTTTACTCTCCTCCACCCAGTATCCCCCCATTCCCTCAGGCAATACGCCCACCCTTCTTCATGTTGAAGAGTCAGGCCTGTAAGTTCTTTGGCTACTTCCTTTCCTATACTGTACTCTACAGCCTAATGGCTATTCTGTAAATACCTATTTGTACTTCTTAATTCCCTCACCTCTCACCCATTCTGAAATAAACCCCTCCCATCTCTTTTATTTTTTGAGTTTTTTATAAAGCTAAGTTTATTTAATTGAGAAAAATGTTTGTCATGCAGTTCTCTCCTTTCTATTGGGGTAGGTGTCCAAAAAGAGTCCTTCGTAAAGGGAGGGATTGTCGTGTTCTCTCCTAATGGACAGTAAGAGTCATGTGACTTGCGCTAATCTTTTCACTTTGGTTGTCAACAGTGGTGTTTCGTTTCTTTTTTTTTTTAATTTTAGTTTATTCAGTACAGTTTCTATCCTTTATTCCCATTCCAGACCGCCCACCCATTCCTCCCCACCTCCCTCCCCTTTCCACGCCCCCTAGTTTTGTCCATGTGTCCTCTATATTTCTTCCTGTAAACCCTTCCCATTCTCCCCTGAAATTCCCTCCCCTCTCCCCTCTGGTCACTAACAACCTGTCCTCTATTTCAGTGTCTTTTGTTATATTTTACTTGTTTCTTTGT
>CM052542.1:91342072-91370048 GCA_028533065.1 Trachops cirrhosus | reverse complement strand
CTAAAGAACTTAAGACACATGGAGATGAACTA
The DNA here is from genome assembly GCA_028533065.1 of Trachops cirrhosus. Taxonomy (NCBI): domain Eukaryota; kingdom Metazoa; phylum Chordata; class Mammalia; order Chiroptera; family Phyllostomidae; genus Trachops; species Trachops cirrhosus. Next base: position 91,370,016 of record CM052542.1, on the reverse strand, counting down.
AAGGGGGGGAATGTCAGTGGGAGGGGGTGTGCAGGGTGGAGGGGAATGAAGGGGGGGTAAAGGGACAACTGTAATAGCACAGTCAATAAAATATATTTAACAAAACAAAACAAAAAACTCTGAGTGCTGATGTTCTTGGGTATAGCTCTTCCAAATCCCGAGTGAAAGGCTAGGTTAAATACCTCTTCTTGAGCAGCTCCTGTTCCTAGAAACTATCAAATTGTCCAAAACTAAGGCATTTCTCATCCACTGCTTTTGAATTTGGCAATTGCCTTGAGGGGAGAATCAACCTCAAATGGTAGGCTCACTTCTCTGGACCTCCCTTCTGTCCATATTTTTGCCATGTAAGTTCACATTGACTTGGTAGATCTCCAGTGCCTTCAAACAAATTTCCTAATAGGTTTACAGTGGGAAGATCAGTCTGCAACAAGCTGCTATTGATAGAATTATCCTGCTCTTTTTTTAATGTTTTCTTAATCCTTTTTCATGTTTTTCAATTATCTATTTAATATCTTTAAACATCTTTAATATATTTATATTGACTCTACAGCATTTTCTGCAGGCTCTTGGTCTTGAAACCTCATTTTGTCATGTACGTTTCAACTGTGAACTCATATTTTTTGAATGATACCAATAGGAAACTTCTGAGGTCTCTGAAGAAGGTAAATGTCTTCAAAAAAGATTTGCATTATTTTTCTTGAAGCATTGTCAGGTTTGATCTACTTTATTTTTTTTAACTCATGATAGAAATTTCTAACTCATGATAGAAATTTCTAAGATGTACAAAAGTAGAAAAAAATAGTATAACACCCATGTATCCATCTCCTAGCTGACAATTGTATACTCATGGCCGATCTGATTTCACTGATAAACACCTACTCACCTCCCTCTCACATATTACTATGAGTGAATTTCAACATCATATAATTATATCCATAAGTATTTCTAATAGATAAGTATTTAAAAATCAAAACCAGAGTATCATTATCACACTTAAAAAATGAACAATAATTCCCTAATATCATCCAATATTCAGAAACTGTTAAATTTCAATTATCTTATGAAAATCATAATTTTTTACTGCATATTTATTTGTGCTGTGATCCAAATGAGGTTTAAACATTGCACGTGGTTGATTTGCACAGTAAGTTTCTTCTTTATCTTTTTTTCCCTGTTGTAATTCATTCACTGAAAAAAAACTGGAGCATTTATCTTATAGTTTGATGAATAATACATCCCTCTGATATGCCTGACAGGAGGTTTAAAAACTTGATTGAATTCAGGTTTAATTTTTTTTTTTTTTGCTATCTCACTTTAAATTTAAATGCTTATCTTTTTTTTTTCCTTTGAGGTTTGATACTCTCCTTGCCCCCATCAGGAGCTATGGCCAAGACAAGACACACTTTTTCATGCTGTCCCCACCCTGTACTGATTTTTTTTTTACTTCATTGTTTCCCTAAGGGGTAGTCTTTTATAGGGGTCCAGTTTTAAAAATGGGTCTCTTATCTTACCCCTTGCTCTATATGGGAGTCTTTGTCCATCTAAACTCTAGGCACCTGGGGTAAGTGGATGCTTTCAGGGGAGCCGATGGTTTCAGCTGGTGATTACCTTGCATTGCTGCTTCTCTCAAGGATTTCCCCTTTTCATGTTTTTTGTTTTTTATTTTTTGTTTCTTTCTTTTTGCCAATTTACCCATGCACTGTATAGTGGAGCTGTTTTGCATTGGAGGATTTCAGTTTATTTATGTTATTTCTGGAAATCCTGAACTTATAATAATCATGCAGTTTTATAATTAACTTTTAACTATCCTCTATCTAAAATAGTGAGCAGAAGGAACAGGGTGCTTGATGATTGCCTGCATGAGACCTGATGGATGTTAACCTGAGACCTGGTGGATGAGCAAGAGGGGGCCAAGTGAGAACCAGGAGAAGACAATGGTTTGGAAATGGGAAAGAGTGTTTCAAAGAGAGGATGAACTTGGATGGCATCTTTGTGCAAACACAAGGCCAGAGGGCTCTGTATATAGCAGAGGGAAAGACCTGCTCCACCTGGCTAACCAGAAGCTGGGTGGGAGTAATGAGATTTCATCTCAACTTAAATCTTTGGTATGATTTCACCACTAGCTTGTCTTATCTATACAATGGTTACAAGATGTACAAAGAACTTTTCCCTCTTCCCCTCAATGGCTGATGGTTATTCTCAGTGTGCTGGTCAGGATATTGGGCTGGAAAACCTAACCAGTCCAGAAGCTCCTGGACATATTTGAAGGATGGGACTTTCCTGTAAATTTAGTTAGAGCAAGTGGGCTGGTCTGGTTGGTAAATCCCATGCCCTAACAGTCCTTTGCACCAATGTCATACCTTCCTTTTCTTGTGCTATTTGGGAGGCATTTTCCTCCTCAGGCAACTCCAATCCCAAAGTCACTAAGAGAGCTTGGGTAGCTTCCTGTTGTGGGGCAGCTACCTGGGAAGCCAGCCAAGTTGCATTTGGTCTTCTGAGGGGGATCCAGGGTACAGGTTAGGGGAGGGCTGAGGGGACAGAAGGCTTGTCATGTGCATCCCAATAGTCTTATACACTTCTGCAACCAGTCATGTCTTAATTAAAAATAGAAGAAGAATTAAAAATAGAAGTTGAACAGCTCCTTTAAAATCATGTGTTTGTTGGTTAGTAGACTTTGAAAGAACTCACACAAATAATGCCTGAGTAATATTTCTCTCTTTTTAGAGGTTGTGTTAGTATCCTAGGGATGCTGTTACAAAGTACTGCAAAATGGGTGACTTCAAACAACAGAATGTCTCCTCACACAGTTCTGGAGGTTAGGAGTCCATAATTAAGATGCTGGCATGGTTAGTTCTCTCTGAGACAGAACCTGTCCAATCCTCTCTCCCAGCTTCTGGTGTTGCTAGAAATCCTTGGTTTATAGAGGCATCACTCCAATCTTAGCCTCTGCCTTCAGAAGCCATCTCCTTTTTCTCTATCATCACATGGCCATCTTCTTATAGAGACAGCAGTCATATTGGACTAAGGGCCATCCTAATCCATTATGACTTCATTTTAGCTTAACTAATTATATCTGCAGTGATTCCAGTCCAAAATAAATCACATTATGAAATATGGTATATGGGGGGGTAGGATTTCAACATATCTTTTTGGGAGACACAATTCAACCCATGACAGAGGAAGAAAATATAAGTAAAAGATCTACGACATCTGTGTTGAATAGTTTATTACTTGGTAATCTGGCTAAATGTCACTGGCTGTTTTTAACCTCAATGGTATTCTAGATCTCCATGTCTGAGGATAAAAAGAAATTCTCCAAGTTTTCCTCACTAATGAATTTATGTAGAGTCTGGGTTTGCCAGTGTCGGAGTCCACACAGTTCTGTCTTTGCTGAGAATCTCATCTGGCGACACCAGGACTGGCTGACTGAGGACTCTGGCAAGGAGATTTGTAGGTGCAGGGAGAGAAAGGAAAAGTAAAATAGTATATAATTGTTTAGGAATATATTTTTGAGAATGATGTGAGATGGAGATCTTATTTTATACTTATTCCAAGTGGTTATCCAGTTATCCCTCTGCTCTTCATTGAGAATACATGTGTATTGTACTGATTTGAAGTGCCTCCTCTCATTATCCAGAATTATGTCTTCATTATATTAATATATTGTGTGTACATATTATGTATATATGTACATATAGAAGAAATTATAGTTCCTTCAAGTGTCCTTCAAAGTACTTGTTTTATTCATCTACATCCTACATGTTTTTTATTATGTTTATATTTTGTCTTTTGTTTACTGTTGCTATCGTTGTTTCTAAATGATTTTTTCCCATTTTATATTTATGAACTGCTTATGTCTAGATTTTTAAAATGGATTTTTCTTACATACTATGTTCTGTAACCAGCCACTTTGCTGAAGTCTAATTAGCTGTAGCAATTTTTCAGATGATTCTTTTGTGCTTTCAATGTAGACACTCACATCATCTGAAAATAGTCATGCTATTCTCCAAATATGGTCTGTACTTTCTTGCTTTAAGGTTTTAACTCTGCTGTTATTATATGAATTTCCATCATTTCTATCTCCCAAAAGCCTACTCCTCAACACTTGATATCTCTGTATAACCGATTTCAACTTCCCTGGAAGAGTTAATCTCCCCTTCCCTGAACTTCCATAACACTTTATACATGCCTTCATTATAACTATAGCACACTGCATTATAATTATCTGCTTATGAAACTGCTTTCCCCCAGGAAACTCCAAGAAAACAAACATTTCTTCTGCAGGCTAACCGTCAAGTTATATATAATTTATTAATTCTACAGAGAGAGTAAGGGGGAAGGAAAGGAGTTTTGGAGAGAGAGATTTGTTGTTCCACTTATTTGTGCATTCATGGGTTCCTTCTTGTATATGCCCTGACTGGAGATCTAACTCACAACCTGGGCCTATGGGGATGATTGCTCTAACCAACAGAGCTATGTGTCCAGGGCTGGAGAACATTATATTTGAATGATAGAGGAATGACGGTCTTATTCATCTGTGTATTCCCTCTTCTATACTTTGGTCCCAGGTATAGAAAAGCAAGTGAGTTTGCACACTAAGAAATGGACAAAGGAGCTCACTAGGAGTGGAAGAGCTGGCGTCATGACTTTGACCTAAAACCATGCCTTTTCTGTTGCACATGGTGACACCCAGAAGCCGAGTTCAGTCAGGAACCTGTTGTCTGTAGGGGTCTCTGCTGGTAGCTGAACTGGGAACTTGATTACATGAAAAAGAAGTGGGATGCTGTGTTGTGCACCCTTCCCAGAACTCAGTTCCTATTCTGCAGCCCTGATCCAGCGACAGTTTTCATAGACAGGCGCTTGAGAAGAATCATGCCACCTAGAGGCCCAATGGCGGAACTCCTCCTCCTACAAAAAAAGGTCCCGGGCTTGAATCCCAATTCCTCGACTCTCCTAGGAGGTGTTAGTGTTTGAGGTGAGTCTTCTGGTTGGGGGCTGCCCTGAGAGTTGTGGGATTACACCTGCGGAGGTAGAAGCTGGGTCCAACGTAGGGACGGGACTCCCAATCTCTGCTCCCCACAGCATTCCCACCTCCATCGGCCCAGGTGGACGAAAGGCTCAGGGGGGACCCTGATCACAGGGCGAAGAGAGGCTTTATTTTGTATTCTGCCTTGGGACAAACAGTCCTGAACCCTGCACGGCAGCGGGGCTGCTGTCAGGGCAGAACTGTACGCAGCTGTACCTGGGAGGCGTCTTTGAATTCCTGCTGCTCCAGGGGCCTCGCCACTGGAGTAGGGCAGGGTGGGGGTGGGTGGTTCTGGCAGCCTGTCCCTCCGGAGGGCTCCGCCCAGACCTCCAGGAGGAGAGGCCACCTGGGGAGAGATGGCGCCAACCTGCTTATAACATCCCCCCAAGAGCCCCTTCTTCTTGCCTCCCCTAGCCCTCCCCACCCTGGCCCCTGGAAGCACGGCCTCCCTCGAAGGAAGAAGGCTCTCCAGGACAGACTACTGCGGTTTCGGAGGGGAAGGGACCGTGGCCTGCACAAAGCCAGGCCCGTTTACCTGTCAGCTCAGCCCAGTTCGCAGGTTTTTTTGCTCCCAAGTGTTTTATCTGACAGGTGAGGAAACTAAAGTGCAGAGAATTAAGTGGCATTCCTAGCTCTCCAGCTACCCAGTGGCAGAGCAGCACTGGTATTGACCTGTTTTTTAAATAACCTGTTCTGTCAGAATTATTTCATAACAGAGCCACTCTTGACCTTATCAGATCAATACTGCCCAGGAATCAATATTTTGGAAACATCATGTGAAAGGTCTTCTAATGGGATTAGAGGGAAACTGTATAGTATTCTCTGACTGAGCCTGGTCTTCTCCTCAAGTCGGTGGCAGCTCCATCTGAACAGAGAAGTTGGGAATATCCCTGACCAGTTCCTTGTTCCAGAAAGGGCGACAGTGGGGCTGGACCTGGGTCAGCCTGTGGCAGGCGAGCCCTGAGCCAGGACGTAGCCACAGTGGGAGTGAGAGAGAAATACTATGTCATGTTGTCTGCTAGTTGCTCTTCTTTAGATCTAGACAGAAGATCCTCCTGAAAAGTTCTCTGCCTATCTCTGTAAAGTGAGGACAAGGATAGTCTTCTTCTCCTGAGTCAGGACAAGCAGAGGAGAGAGCAGGCCCAGGGACCAAGAGTCCTCTGCAGAGTCTGTCACAGTTGAAGGAGACCCCAAGGAAGGAGAGAAGAAGGGGGTCTGCAGCAGGTCCCTTTGGCCCTGGGTCCTCGCTTCTAAAATTACAGGGGAGTATCTCATCTTTGCTGGGTCTCCACATTCTCTCCAACAGGGGCTGGTACAGACTGATAGAATAAAAACAAGGAGCAACCAAGAAAGGGAGGGAAGGAGGGGAGGAGGAGACAGGATGACCATGAACTCTCACCAGACCTATCATTAGATGAACATGTCCTTGAGCCAGAGAATTCTATAGAGAGCAGTTTGATGATGATGGAGTTGATCAGGAGGGGTTGCCTTTGCCAATTTGCCTTCTGCACATTTCCTGCCATTCAAGGGGAATTTGGCCTTTGCAAATGACATTCTTAAGTTTTTATGGTTCACATAGGAAGAATGGGCAAAGAGAGCCCTGGCCAATTGGTTAGAAAGTCATCCTGATATGCCAAGGTTGCAGGTTCAATCCTAGGTCAGGGCACATACAAGAATCAATCAATGAATGCATAAATAAGTGGAACAACAAACTGATGTTTTCTCTCTCTCTGTCTCTCTCTTCCTTCCTCTCTCTAGAACCAATGCATTGTAAAAAGAAGAAGAAGAAGAAGAAGAAGAAGAAGGAGGAGGAGGAGGAGGAGGAGGAGAAGGGTCAAAGGGAGACTGCATTGCTACCTTGGAGCTTCCCTTCATTGTCATTTCAGAAATACCCATTTCAGTTTCCTCTTGTGGAATATCCTGGATGCCAGGTTATTAAGCTATTGTTGCTCAATTTCCCATACACTTTTTTAAAAAATTTAATTGCATTTTATTTTTTTAAATTTTATTTTAATTGTTGTTCAAGTACAATTTTCTATCTTTTACTCCCATCCCAGCCCACCCACCCAGCCCTCCCTACCTCCCTCCCATTTCCACCCACCCCTAGTTTTTGTCCATGTGTCCTTTATACTTGTTCCTGTAAACCCTTCCCCTTTTCCCCTGAAATTCCCCTGCAATTCCCTCCCCTCTCCCTTCTGAACACTGTCAGCCTGTTCTCTATTTCAGTGTCTTTGGTTATATTTTGCCTGTTTCTTTGTTTTGTTGATTAGGTTCCTGATAAAGGTGAGATCATATGGTATTTGTCTTTTACCGCCTGGTTTATTTCGCTTAGCATAATGCTCTCCAGTTCCATCCATGCTGTTACAAAGGGTAGGAGCTCCTTCTTTCTTTCTGCTTCATAGGATTCCATTGTGTAAATGTACCATAGTTTTTGATCCATTCATTTACTGATGGGCACCTAGGTTGCTTCCAACACTTGGCTATTGTAAATTGTGCTGCTATGAACGTTGGGGTGCATAGGTTCTTTTGGATTGGTGTTTCAGGGTTCTTGGGATATAATCCTAGCAGTAGAATTATATACAATACACTCTTTTAGACTCCATTCTCTGAGCTGGGCATGAGACTCTGCAAACCACATTTCTGCTTTGCCCAGGGATGCCACAGGGAGACTGGAAGGCATCCCTGGGCAAAGCCTAATAGGATACTGGAAGGAGGAGGGAGAAGGGATCTACTCTTTCTTGTTTGTTCCTTATTGCTGTCAGCATCACCACAACAGCATTTTCTCACCCTTGCAGCCTCAGTTGGTTCCAGTAGCGGTAGTTTGTTTCAGTGTCCATTTCCCCTGCATTCTCAAAATCAGTCTCATGTGTGTGCTCAGAGGTATCAGCAATGGCCAGATAATGTATGTTCCTCAAACCTGAGTGCAACCCCTTGGGGTCTCTCATCCAAGATCATGAGGCACCAGCACCAGGCTAGCAGTACCCCTTTTGCAAATTTGCAAGTTTTTATAATCTCAACCTCTTCCTTTCGTTATTCAGTCCTGGATGGTTACTGTTTCCTGGAGCCACTCCTTTCATCATACCTCAGTATGTTCTTTTTTGCCTTTTCAGTTCTCCAATACTTGGTTAACAATTAAATTCTTCCTGCTTAAATAACTGGTATGGTTTCTGGTTCCGCGCTGGACCCTGACAGATACACAAATGAATAACAGGAGTGGTCCTAGAAAAAAGATTTTCAAAGATGTCAAATTATTTTGGTCCTGTCCATAATCTTGAAGGCAGTGCTGAGGTTTTTGCCAGTGAGAAGTATAATGATAGTAATTCGTGGCATATAGTGATAATGCAAATCATCCAAACTATGGTTGATATTATGATTTGCCCACTGACATTCGTAACACTTGACAATTATGAAAGTAATGTTGGCTACAAGATCTGTGGAGTGGGATAGTTGCTTCTGTGAGTATTGCAATGCTTATAGAAAGAAAATGATAAGATTAGATCTATAGACTTTGAGCTCAAGTTACAGGGAAATAGTAAGTTTGTATGGCAGCCATACAAGAATATTCTTTCTTGTAGACAGAGGACTAACTTCCCTGAAAATTGTTACAAATTTAAATTATGTGTTTGCAAAATCACTGTGTAAGTATAAGCCACAGCCTTACCAAATCTCTTATGTGAATGTTATCATATTGATTGGGAAGGACTAGGAATCTGATATTTGGAAGGGGGTAGAGTCAGATGAAGCTAAGAATATTGAACTCCTAAGTCATTCTGAGCCTCTCTTGCCAATAGAAGCAACCTGTTCTCTCATGGCTGGTGAGAATAGCTTCTCCTTACTTAAAGATTCTGTGACAACCTGAAGACCCATCTCAACTACCCTTTGTTTCTTCCATGCATGATTAAGGTCAGACCTCTGTATGCTCCAGGGAGAACCAAGTTTGACTCATGAGCTTATAACTCAAAGCAATGACAAGATTTTGCTAATTCAAACTGTCAGAAACATGAGGATTATATGTAGAAAAGGTTTCTGAGAAATGCATTCCAAATTTAGATCAGGCAAAATTTGAAATAAGGGCAGTTACCAGAGATTTTTGTATTTAATGTATCAGCTTGTATGTCTGGAAATGGCTCTAACAGTTTACTTAGTTCATTGACTTTTGCATTCAACACAAGGTTTTTCAATAAGTTTGAGATGCCACAACTTCTGTGGCATAATGTAAAGGAAGGAATACAAGGAGTATGGGATCTTGGAGTGGTTTTATTATGAGTGACCTGCATGTTCCTCTCCCTGACTACATCCTCCTAGAAAGCCCAGAGGACACTATCTTCAGTATGAAATTGAGAAATATGAGAGAAGCACCAGTAGTCTTTAGAACTCTGAGGTAGATATGAGAATGGAATTTATTACTGCTGCAATTCCAATAAGGCGATGAGATTAGCTGTAGCAGATGCCTTTAACAACCAGAGGTAACGTAGGCTCATTTATGGTGATGGGAAGCAAGGCTGGAATGATATTATGACCCCTGGTGTTCATTGGTAATGGCTAATTGATTACAGTACCTATATTAGCCTGGGTTCTCCAGAGAAGCAAAATTCCTTGTGTTGATTGTGATAAAACACCTACTGATGGACATTTATTACGATGATTATAACCCTGAGAAAAAGGAATTACCCAGAGCTTTCAATGATTTAGGTACTGGTTCTGAATTTGTTAATTCTTGGAGACTCAAAATGCTACTGTATTATGCCACCAATAAAATGAAGGCTAATGATGGCCTGGTGACATACAGAGTCTTAGGCTAATTTCAAGTCACAGTGGGCCCATAGGTCCATGGACCAGTCATGTAGTTATTTCCTCATTTCATGAATGTAAATTGGCTAGACATAAAAACATACCTCATTTTATTGTACTTTCCTGTCTTGTGCTTCACAGATATTTCTTTTATTTATTTATTTATTTATTACAAATTGAAGGCAAGACCCTCCACCAGCAAAAAGATTATAACTCACCTTATTATGATACTCTATTGCTGTGGTCTGGAACCAAACCCGTGCTGAGGTATGCTCATACCTAGTAATTTGAAAAATGCCAATCTTAGCTGTCTGACCCATGGAGTAAGGAGCAATTATGGCTGGAAGGATCAAATGGAAGCCACTGGAACTTCCTATCCCTACATAAAAACAATGCCATATCCCTGAGGGAACTGCAAATATGGCTGCCACATCACACACTTAACTGAGGCATGGGTGATAAAACCCCACTTTACTTTCCTATTTGCCTGCACAAAAGGTAAATGAATGTTGGAGAATCGCTGGATTGATTCTATAAGGTAGTGATTCCAACTGTACCTGTTATCCCAAATACAGTAACTTTATCAGAAAAAAAGGTAAGTAAACAGAGCACCTGATAGCTGGCATGTAGCTACTGTCTTAGTAAATACTTTTTTTCCATACCACTTTGTAAGAACCATCAGAAACAGTTTGCTTTTTATCTGGCAGGGCCTCTAGTGTACCTTCACAATCTTACCTCAGGACTCCATCAGCTTTCCTGCTCTTTGCCATTATAGAGGCAGCAGAGACCTTGACCTCTCTTTTGGAGTTTTTGACCCTTTCCTAGACCCTTTCAACAACAGTTTCTGTGTCATTGCCTTCTATCCATCAAACTACTCCAATGATCTCATGGGAAGTTCCCTATGACCAGTTGACTGAGGAGAAAAAAAAAAAAACCTGTGGCTCATTTACAGATTTTGTTACACAATATGCTAGCTGAAAATATGCCAGATGGCTATAGGATTATAGCTCCTCTTGGTGGCGACTCTGAAGGACAATGTTGAAGGACAATCCTCTTGGTGGGCAGAACTTTGAGTGGTACATTTGGATGTCTGTTTTGTCTTGACTTAGAGATGGCCAGAAACCCAGATCTTCACTGATTCCTGAGATGTTACTAATGGTTTTGCAAGTTGGTCAGGGTCTTAGAACAAAAAGGATTGAAAGATTGGTGATAAGGAGTTCTGGGGAAGAGGTAAGTGGATGACTACTCAGAATGGGCATAGCATATGTCAGTATGTGTGTTCTTTGTGAATGTGTATCACAGAGTACCTACTGCAGTAGAAGCTTTCGATAGTCAGAAGACAAAATGGTGTGCTTTGTGAATGCCAGTTAGTTTCTTTCCCTGCCACCTCAGTACTTAATCAATGGCCTCATGAACAAAGGGTGCATGGTGGCAGGGATAGAGACCTGGCACAAGCTCAACAACGTCAACCTCCTGTCACCAAGGCTCCTCTGGAGCCTGCTGCCACTGAATACCTAATCTGCCATAGCACAGACCTACACTGAGCCCTCACAAGGTAACATTTCCTATGGAGCTCAGCCAGTCATCTGGTGGAAGATTGATTGTATCAAACCACTTTCATCAGAAAGGGGTCAGAGATTTATGCTCATTGGAAGAGATACATGTTATGATAATTTTTCTTCCTTGTCAGTATCCCATCTGTGGAGATGAAGACTGGCTTATTCACTGTCATGTTATTCTGCCCACATTCCAAGCAAGAAACTCATTTTAGAGCAAAAGAGTGTGCTCATGCCCATAGAATGAATTAGCTTGTTTAACTTCATCCCCTGAAGCAACTGGCCTAATACAAAGATGAATAGCCTACCAAAGGCTCAATTCCAAAGCTAGTTGAGAGACAGTGCTCCAAACAGAGAGGATTATATCTTACAGAATGAGGTGTATGCTTTGAATCAGAGATCAGCTTACGGCATCATCTCTCTCATAGCCAGAATGTATGGGTCTGGAAATCAAGAGGCAGCAATGAGAGTCTTCACTATTACATCTAATAACTCATTGTAGAATTTTTGTTTCCCATCTCCAACATTTTGAACTCTGTTGATTTGGAGGTCTTGATTCCCAAAGAAAAGAATATTTTCACCAGAGGGCACACCAGTGGTCCTATAACTAGTAGATGAAACTGCTGCCTGACCATTTTGAGCTTCTCATGACAAAGACCCAACAGACAGGGAGAGGTGTTACTATTGTTTGCAGAAATAGAGTGATTGGTCTCAATACCAAGGAAAAATTGAGTTACTGCCATACAACAGGGGCATGAACAACCATGTTTGGGACCTAAGAGACTTCTGAGGTATCTCTAAGTACTTCATTGTGTCCAATTGTCCAATAATAAAAGTTAATGGAAAACTTCCACAACCAAAACAAAACAAAAAATGAAAAAATAAGAGTACTCAATATTCAGACCTTCAAGAACAAAGATTTGTGTTACTCCACTAAGTAAAGTATCTTAATCAGCAGAGACCTGGCAAAAGGCAAAGAAACCATAGAATGGGGTAGTGGAGAAGGAAGTTTATAAATTTAACCACAGCTTTGTGATTGTTTACAGAATTAAGACTGTAACAGTTGTACATGTAAACTGGTATGTTTACATGTTAACTACCTCTTCTCTCTCCCCTTTTTCCTTATTATTTCATACCAGTTTTGTTAGAGGTTAACTTTACATTTTAGTAGTTAGGGAACAGAACATTCAGAGAGGATTTTGAGTGAATTTGGGGAGTAATTAACATAGCCCAGAGATGATTATGTTGAGACTTTCCTTACTTTGGATGGTGAGAACATCATTGTTTGTGTGTGGATAGCTGTTGTGAGGAAGGACATACAAAGTTGTATGAATGTTTCTATATATATAAAAGAATACTTAAAGGCATGGACTGTATTAGTAAATTATTTTATCTCAGCTCTTTCTACACTCAGTTTCATGTTGCTTTGACTAGGACTCTGCAAACCACATTTTTGCTTTGCCTGCTGGTTCCATTAGGTTCTGCCAATACACCAGAGCTTGCTTTGGTGCTGGAGGTGGGAAAGGTTGCTGCTTCTTCCCATTGGTTTCTGGTGCCTGAGAGAACCACAGATGTTTCTTCATCCCAGCTGTAGCAGCTCCTTCCTGTGGCAGAAAGGGGACCTAGTCTGCAGTTTGTGCATTACTTAAAAAACAAACCACTATTGTACCCAACACACAGATACCAGACAGACAGGAGCATCTCCTCAAAGGCCTAAGTGTTAGTTCTGTGGGACCCCATCTCTAAGTTTCTAGGTTTTAAATATTTCAGACTATCCATTTTGTTTTCTGAGCTATACGGGTGGTGACTGCTTACTGCAGTTGGTATAACTATACCTTAGTGTTATAGGTACAACTAACATTGTATCTAGTTAACAGTTTTTTATATAGAGTATCCCCAAGTTAACAATGACTCAATTTAAGATTTTTCAACTTTATGATGGTGTGCTTTCAGTTGTGTATGTTAATGGTGAGGACACATACAACCATTCTATTTTCACTTTCAGTACAGTATTCCATAAATTACATGAGATATCCAACACTTTATTATATATAGGCTTTGTGTTATATAACTTTGTGTAACTGTAGGCTAATGTAAGTGTTGTGACTGCATCCAGTGTGGGCAGAGCTAAGCTCTGATGTGTTTTCAGTCAGGTGTATTAAATGCATTTCAACTTAAAAGATTTTCAACTTAACAATGGATTTATTGAGATTAACCCCATCATGAACTGAGAAGCATCTGTATTACTTTCTATTTACTCAAATAATGGGTAGTTTAGTATCCCTGTTGGACCTTGACTAATACAGAACTTTTGACCTGTTTGGAATTTTGAAGTAAAACAGCGCTGGGTCCCAAGTTTGCAGCTCTTCTTTGTCTATAGTCTTACCATAGATGATGTAGTTTATGACTTTAAATCTTATTTTTAACTTTTAACATTTGTATCATTTGTCCTGGCCTCTCACTAGAATTCTAGACATATATTTTACTGTCTACTTGATATATCCACTTGGCAATTCAATAAGTATCTCAAGCATAACATGGTTAAAGCACAACTTATGGTTCCCTATATCTCCATACCACCTACTCAAGCCTATTCCTCCCTAAGTTTTCTCTCTTGCAGTTAATTACACAACCATCCAGCCAGTTTCTCAAATAAAAAAGCATAGAAATCAATCTTAATTTCTTCTTCTCCTCCTCCTTCTTCTTTTCCTTTTTCTCATCCAATCCACCAACAAGTTCTAATAAAGATGTCCCCCAAATACACCTCAGTCTCTAAAATATTTTTATATCTCAGCGTGTCCTTTACTATCATTCTAGTCCAAGCAACCACAGTCCCCAACCTGGGCATGTACAATAGTATCCCGTCTCTTCTGTGACTCCTGTGGATTCCCATACTCCATCCTCTACACAGTGGCCAGGATGATCTTTTAGAAACATAAACCAGCATGAAACTCTTCTAAAGCTTTCCCAACATAACATGCCATGAATGAACATGAGTTATCTTTGTATGCAAGGCCTCCCCAAGTCATGCCCCAATCATCTCACCCCACCCGCTCTGTGCCATTGTTTTTGAGGCTCAAGCATTTGTGAAAGTCTTAGAGCTGCGTATCAATAATTATGAGCCTAAGTAGCAGAAGATGTGTAGGCAGAACCCTAAGGCTTAACATCTTATGGGCTGGTAAATCTCAGTATCATCCACAGTAAGCTGCATATTCACTACCCCTTCCCACCCTGACCTACAGTTGTCTTTAAGATGACAATAGCTCCTGGAGACCAACCCCCTCCAACCCACCTCCATGTACCCTAAAGGAATTCATTACAGGCTCTCAATGTCCAACAAGTCTCTTTCTACCAATCTCCAGGGAATTGCAACACAGAGGAAACAGAGAAGTTGCTTGCCTACATCCTATGTCATGCCCTGGCTCTGCCATTCAAGTTTTTAACAAAGTAGATAAGTTAAACTCTTTGACTTGGAGTATAGGTTGCTTTAACTCTGGCTATTGCAATCTGAAACCTTACCCAAGTTTCCAGCAAAAGAGCAGGGCACAGAAGTGAGCCTGTGGGTTTCTTTTTTCTGTCAAGAATTATCTTCTTTGGTAATTGTGGTTGTTCAAGTGAACTTACTAATAAGATAATAACTAGATACATCTGTTTCACTTTGTATTGGAGATACAAGCAAGAAGATCTATGTCAGTTGGTTTGTCAATCAATCAGGAATCACTAAGACATTTAAAAAAAGTAAAGAAAAAGAAAAATCTCCAAGTTCTGCTTCAAAACCTTAGCATCAGACTCTTCTGGGCTGGAGAGATTTTTTTGTGAAGTTTTAAAATCTTCATGAGTAATTCTAATGCACATCCTACATAAGATCAGATGCTTTACAAGGCTTCCCAGGTGATTTAACTGTGCCTGCCCTCAAAGATGCCACAAGGAACTCTAACTGGAGTCATGGATTTAGCAACTCTCATCACAGCTTTCCATTTAAAGGTTGGGAAAAAGAGGGCAAGCAAGGTAAGCCACTGTCATTATCAGCTCATGCAGTTTCCTAGTGACAGAGCCAGCACCTCTCAGCCCAAGTCTCTGGAGAAATGGTGGGGTGGGAGGGTAGAGAGAGACAGAGAGAGAGAGAGAGGGAGAGAGAAATATAAAGAAACTGGACTTCCAGTAATAAGAAGAGTTCTCAAGAGAGCTTTCAAGGAGAAAATGAATATATATAGTTTGAAGGCAGTAGCACAGGCCTTGGGAGGGTCAGTATGGAAGGAAGGATGAAGGGCACCTCCCATTCTCACTCTTTACCCTTAACCCACCCCACCCCCACCTATACAGGATGATGGATTTTCCCAATGAAGGTAAACTCTGCCTGGCAGGCTTGCTGGAAGAATGGAAGGATAACATCTGGTGAGGGATAAAAATAGAAAGTATTACTGGGCTTTTTGAGGGTGCTCACTTGAAAGAAGAGCATAAATCTTTTTTTTTTTTTTTTGCCTAGAGCCCTCATCTGTACTGTATGCCTTTGACTGTGGATGTGAAGCAGATGGGGATAGAGAAGAGGGTGGTGAGGAAATTTCTCCTCAGTGGAAACCCCCTCTTGGTCATGTATCCATTTGAGGGAGTTTGGGGTTGTATCCTTAGTGTCTGTATGGGGGAAACATCTCAGAGAATGGCAGATAAACAGACATGAATGAGTCAAAGACAGCAGGAAGTCCTACAGAGGGTGAGGAAATAAGAAAAAGGAAAAGAATGGAATGGAATGAAATGGGACCTATCATACTCCCAAGCTGATGTTATCACCTCCCTGAAGTTTTTGTGATGTGTTGTTTTTTCTGGACCTCCTGGCTCATTGCTTCCATATATCCTGGTCCTTAGCCCATTTTGATGTCCAGTGCTTATAATGAGGGTGTTGGTTGAGAATTTGGGAAGGGATTGGAAGGGGAGCCCAGAGGACCTCTCATAGTCCTTGGCTGTCTACTCAAAACTAGTGGGAACCCCAAAGATCTTTCTATATCTTGACTTCTCTCCCCAGGCTGGAGACCTGACATTCTTATTCACTTTGATTTCCAGCCCCATCTCCCTGTGAGCAGCCAGGCTGATGAGATTTTCTTTTCATGTGCCTCCCCTCTTAGTCAGCACAAAGCATCTATTCTGTTCAACTGATATCTGCTCCTCTCCCTACAGTCAACATTTCTTTAGCCTTAATCCCTTAAAACCTCCTTAAACAACTCAAAAGCAATAAAGATAGTTCTTGGTTACATTTCTCCCTTTTGCTTTGTTCTTTCTAAACCTGTTCTCAGGTTGCAGGCCAGGAGGTCTTTTGTGTGAATGTTGACTCATCTCATTCATTCTAATGAGGTCACTAGCAGGTGTAAACTGGGTACTGACTGCCCCCTGGGCTGTGTGCTGGGTAACAGACCTATCTGGCTTTGGAACACAGCATTCTGGAGAAGAGAGGGAGGGCAACCTTTGGGCCTGGGACTTTGCCACATCATTTACTCCCAGTGGACTAAAGGCGTGATAATTGACATGATTATATTTTGACATTTACTCCCAGTGGACTAAAGGCATGATTATAGCAGTCCTGCCTGCTATCCCCAAGTGACTGAATCTCTTCTGTCTACCCCTCCCGTCTCCAAACAGCTACACCTATAATGAGGTCAGCAATGTCTCCCATCTCACCCTGGGATTTGTGTTACATCCTCATGTGGAAATAGACATGTTACTGATTAAATTGTTAATGTTAATTTGTTTTCTTAGAACTAAGATGTTTGATAGAAATTAGCTAGGAACTATAAGTTTTAATAAAGAAAAGAAATATGACTTTGGAGTAGCTAAATAGGACAAGCCTTGATCAGGTGAAGGAATAGAAAATCCAGCATGCAGTCAGTGGGAGCCTGGGGTAAAGCACCTGCTAGTTAATGCCTCTCTGAATCTAGGAATCTCATCTTAAGGAAAATAGAATGTTGTTAGGTTAAGTGATATTGGCAGGTACAGATAAAAACCAAAGAAATGGAATAAATCAATATGTTGACTATTAAACAATAATTGGTAAGCTAGATAATGAAGCAAAAAACTACAACAAAGTGTTACTGCCTGGATGCTATGTGTATGTGTGTGCATGAGTGCACAATAAATTAATCATGAAGCAGAGCAATAAGCAGTCATGGGGACAGGGAGGGAAGGAGTGGGATGGTAGTGAAGGAGAAGGGCAAAATTCTACCCAAATCAAGCAATTTAAGTTAATAAAGGTGGTTAATATATAATGTAATATAATTCATACATATACATACACA
This sequence comes from Trachops cirrhosus, assembly GCA_028533065.1. NCBI lineage: Eukaryota > Metazoa > Chordata > Mammalia > Chiroptera > Phyllostomidae > Trachops > Trachops cirrhosus. Next base: position 91,352,359 of record CM052542.1, on the reverse strand, counting down.
TAACAGGCACACACAAGTGTTTTATATGTATATGTATATACACATACACATATATTTATATATGCAAAGGATGAATAGATAAACAGATTGGGTAAAGGTGATGCATGAAAAGATGTGGGCTTGAAAACAAACCACCAAAATAAGATGAAGCTCTGTGTATTAACCTGTGTCTAAGTTAGCATCAGCCTGGATAATATTCATCTTCCAGTCCATAAACATAATAAATCTCTCCACTTAAATCTTCTTTAGTTTCCTTTTGCAATGTTTCATAGTTTTCAGAATACAGATCTTACATACCTTTCATTAAAATTATTCCTTAGTATTTTTTATTTAGTCTTTATTTTATTTTATTTTTTATTTCATCTTTATTTTTTATTTTCATTTACATAGTATTATTTGTTAATTTCACTTTCTAAGTGTTATTGCTACAATAAAAATGCAAGAGATTTAAAAAATATATATTTTATTGACTATGCTATTACAGTTGTCCCATTTCTCCCCCTTAATTCCCCTCTGCCCTGCACACCCCCTCCCACCCATATTCCCCCCTTTAGTTCATGTCCATGGGTCATACATATAAGTTCTTTGCCTTCTACATTTCCTATACTATTCTTACCCTCCCCCTATCTATTTTCTACCTACCATCTATGCTACTTATTCTCTGCAACTTTTCCCCCTCTCTCTTCCTCCCACTCCCCTGTTGATAACCCTCCATGTGATCTCCATTTCTGTGGTTCTGTTCCTGTTTTAGTTGTTTGCTTAGTTTGCTTTTGTTTTTGTTTTAGGTGTGGTTTTTGGTAACTGTGAGTTTGGTGTCATTTTACTGTTCATATTTTTTATCTTCTTTTTCTTAGATAAATCCCTTTAATATTTCATATAACAAGGGCTTGGTGATGATGAACTCCTTTAACTTGACCTAATCTGGGAAGCACTTTATCTGTCCTTCCATTCTAAGTGAAAGTTTTGTTGGATAGAGCAATCTTGGATGTAGGTCCTTGCCTTTCATGACTTGGAATACTTCTTTCCAGCCCCTTCTTGCCTGTAAGGTCTCTTTTGAGAAATCAGCTGACAGTCTTAGGGGAACTCCTCTGTAAGTAACTGTCTTCTTTTCTCTTGCTGCTTCTAAGATTCTCTCATTATTTTTAATCTTGGGTAATGTAATTATGATGTGCCTTGGTGTGTTCCTCCTTGGGTCCAACTTCTTTGGGATTCTCTGAGCTTCCTGGACTTCCTGTAAGTCTATTTTCTTTACCAGATTGGGGAAGTTTCCTTCATTATTTGTTCAAATAAGTTTTCATTTCTTGGTCTTCCTCTTCTCCTTCTGGTACCCCTATAATTCAGATGTTGGAACATTTAAAGATGTCCTGGAGGTTCCTAAGTCTCTTCTCATTTTTTTGAATTCTTGTTTCTTTGTTCTTTTCTGGTTGAATGTTTTTTTCATCCTTCTTTTTCACACCATTGATTAGAAAGTCCCAGTTTCCTTCCCTTCACTGTTGGTTCCCTGTACATTTTCCTTTATTTCACTCAGCATTGCCTTCATTTTTTCATCTAATTTGCAATCAAATTCAACCAGTCCTATGAGTATCCTGATTACCAGTGTTTTGAACTGTGCATTTGATAGGTTGGCCATCTCTTCGTCGTTTAGTTGTATTTTTTTCTGGAGCTTTGATGTGTTCTTTCATTTGGGCCACTTTTTTTGTCTCAGTGTGCCTGCTACATATAAGGGGTGGAGCCTTAGGTGTTTACCTGGGTGGGGCCACCCCCATTGCTGTGTTGTGATGCTGTATGTGGGGAAGGGGTCAAGAGGGAACAATGGCACTTGCTCCACTCTCTGCTACTTGTTCTTCCCTCTGCTGGATTTCAGTCATTTCTCCTGCTACCCACAAGCAACGTGGGCCCTTCTGGTGCTGCTTCCCAGGTGGGTTGGCTTGTGCACATTGTAGGACCCTGTGGATCTCTCCAATGAACTCTCCTGTGAGGCTGGGAGTTTATCCCACTGCCGCCTCAACCCCCACAGGTGTTTTCAATTGGTGGTTTGTGGCTTTATTTCCCTATGCTGAGCCCCTGGGTTGCAAGGTTTGTCTCGATCCCTAGGTGTTCCTCCCAGTTTATCCGCATTCAAATGTGGGACTGCCTGCTCCACAATCCACCGCTTTGCTGGGTCCTCCAGCTACCACCTTGCCTGCTTTGTCCTTAACCACGTCTTTATCGCAAGTCTTCTCTGCCTGGCTGCCCATATCCACCCCTCCTACTGGTCTGGATAGATATTTCTTCTTTAACTCCTTGGTTGTCAGACTTCCATACAGTTCAATTTTCTGTCAGTTCTGGTTGTTTTTTGTTTTTAAATTGTCTTTTCCTTCTTTTGGTTGTGCGAGGAGGTACAGTATGTCTATCTACACCTCCGTCTTGACCAGAAGTCCACAAGAGATTTTTTGTATATTCAAAGTGTATTGTACCATCTTGCTGAGTTGTTATTAGATTTTCTAGTCCATGTGTAGACTACTTAGGAATTTTTTTGTGTGCATGTATCTTTTCAGCAAATAAAGGTTTATGTGTTCTGTTCAAGTCTTTTAAACTTTTATTTCTTTTCTTTGTTGATTTCAGAATCTAGGACTTCCAATATAATGGGAGTAGAAGTAGTCAGAATGGACATTGTTTCCTCATTAATATTAGGCTGAAAGCATTGATCTTTCATCACTGAGTATAATGTTAGATGTAAATTTTCACAAATGCCCTTAATTTGACTGAGGAATTTTCCTTTTATTCATAGTTTCCTTTTATTCATAGAGGATTTTTATGATGAATGAATGTTGAAATTTTTTAAAATGCTTTTTCTGTATCTGTACTACTAGTATGGTGAATGACATATTTTGGAATTTCAAATATTAAACCTTTTTATTCTCAGGAAAAAACACTTTATCATGATGTATTATCCTTTTAATGTATTGTTACATTTAATTTACTAAAATTTTGTTAAGGATTTTTGCATCTCTGTTCATTAGGCTTATTTGTTTATAGTTTTCTCTTTATAGGATTTTATTGTCTGGTTTTACTATCAGTGTAATGCTGTCATGTAAAATTAATCCTATATTTAATCCTATATATAATCCTATATACTATCATGTAAAATTAATTGGTAAGTACTTTTCTCTCTATCATATGACAGAGTTTGTGTAGAATTCTTTTCTAAGAGTTGACTGAAGCATGAGTAAAACTTACTGGGCCTGAAAGATTTTCAATAATGAAATCAAAGATTTTACATATGACTGGGCTATTCAAATTTCCTATTTACTTCTTTTCTTTTATTCATAAAATTTATTTATTTATTTTAATTTTTTGTTGTATTATTTTTCTATTACAATTTAACCCCCTTAGGCCCTCCTCATCCCATGGACTCCATGCTATTGTCCGTGTCCATGAGTCTTTTTTCCTTTTTGCTCCATTCCTCCACCCCCTAACCTTCTATCCCAACTGCTGTCATTCTGCTCTCTATCTGAGTCTATGTTTTGCATGTTAGTTCAGTTTGTTCATTAGATTCCACAAGTAAGTGAAATTATATGTTTTTTTTTATTTCTCTGACTGGCTTATTTCACTTAGCATAATGTTTTCCAGGTCCATCCATGCTGTTGCAAAGGGTAAAATTCTCTTCTTTTTTATGGTTGAACAGTATTCCATTGTGTAAATGTCCCATAGTTGTTTTTATTACTCATCTACTGTTGGACAGATGGGCTCCTTCCATATCTTAGCTATTTTAAATAACTGCAATGAACATAGGGGTGCTTATGTTCTTTTGTATTAGTGTTTTGGGTTTCTTTGGATATATTCCCAGAAGTGGGATCTCTGAGTCAAAAGGCAGATCCATTTTTAATTTTTTGAGGTATCTCCATAGTGCTTTCCACAGTGGCTGCACCAGTCTGCATTCCCACCAAAAGTGCAAAAGGGTTCCCTTTGGTCCACATGCTTGTCAGCACTTGTTGTTTGTGATTTACTGATGATAGCCATTTTGATAAGTATGAAGTGATATCTCATTGTGATTTTAATCTGCGTTTCTCTGTTTATTAGTGACACTGAGCATCTTTTCATTGCCATCTGTATTGACCATCTGTATGTCCCCTTTGGAGAGGTGTCTGTTCAGGTCCTTTGCCCATTTTTTTAATCCAGTTGGTTCACTTTGGTGTTGAGTTTTGAAAGTTATTTATAAATTTTTGACATTAACTCCTTATCAGATGTGTTAGTGAATGTTGTCCCATTCCATTGGTTGTCTTTATATTGTGTTGATAGACTCCTTTGCTGTGCAAGAACTTTTTGGTTTGATGTAGTCACATTTGTTGATTTTTTCCTTCTGTTTCCTTGTTAGGGGAGATATATCAGATAAAATATTCCTATGAGCAATATTTGAGATTTTACTGCCTATGTTTTCTTCTAGGATATTTATGGTTTTGAGTTTTACATTTATGTCTATAATCCATTTTGAATTTATTCTTGTGTGTGGTGTAAGAAGATCTAGTTTCATTTTTCTACATGTATCTGTCCAATTTTACCAACACCATTTATTGAATAAACTATCTTCAGGCCATTGTATGTGCTTTTTCCCCTGTCAAATATTAATTGACTGGAAAGATGTGGGCTTATTTATGGACTCTTTATTCTGTTCCATTTATCTATATGTCTGTTTTTATGCCAGTACCATGCTGTTTTGATTACAATGGTCTTATAGTACAGTTTGATATTTGGTAGTGTGATACCTCCCATTTTGTTCTTCTTTCTCGAGATTTCTGTTGCTATGTGGGGCCTTTTGGGGTTCCCTGTGAACTTTAGAATTATTTGTTTTAGTTCTGTGAAATACAGCATTGGAATCTTGATAGGAATTGCATTGAATCTATAGATTTTTTGGGGTAGTATGGACATTTTAATGATGTTAATTCTTCCTGTGCATGAACAAGGTATATGCTTCCACTTATTTGTATCTTCTTAAATTTCTTTCTTCAGTGTTTTATAATTTTTTGAGTACATGTCTTTTACATCCTTGGTAAGATTTATTCTTATGTATTTTACTCTTTTTGGAGTAATGGTGAATGAGATTGTTTTTTAATTTCATTTTCTGTTAGGTCATTATTGGCATATAAAAATGTAACTGATTTCTGGATATTAATTTTCTATCCTGCTACTTCGCTGACTACATTTATCAGTTCTTGATGGAATCTTTGGGGTTCTCTATGTACAATACCATGTCATCTGCAGATAAAGACAGTTTTACTTCCTCCATCCCAATTTGGATGACTTTTATTTCTTCTTATCTGATTGCTATGGCTAGGACTTCCAATACTATGTTGAATAAGAGATGTGAGAGCAGGCATCCCTGTTTTATTCCCTATATTAAGGGGAATGCTTGTAGTTTTGAGTATGATGCTAGCAGTGGATTTGTCTTATATGGTCTTTATCATGACTATATGTATATTCCCTCTATTCCCACTTTGCTGAGAGTTTTTATCATAAATAGGTGCTGGTATTTATCAAATGCTTTTTCTGCATCTATCAATATGATCATGCAGTTTTTATTCTTTATTTTGTTTATGTGGTGAATCACATTTATTTATTTGTGAATGTTGTACCAACCTTGCATTCCCAGAATAAATCCCACTGTTTATCATGTACGATCTTTTTGATATATTGCTGTATTTGGTTTGCTAATATTTTGTTGAGGATTTTAGCATCTAGGTTCATTGGGGATATTGGCATGTGATTTTCTTTTTTTTGTAGTGTCTTTATCTGGTTTCAGAATTAAGATAATGCCTGCCTTGTAAAGTGAGATTGGCAGCTGCATTTTTTGAAATAGTGAGAAGGGGAGATGTTAGTTTTTCCTAGAACCATTGATAAAATCACCTGTGAAATCATCTGGTCCAGGGCTTTTATTTTTGTTGGAAGTTTTTTGATTATTGCTTCAATTTCACTAGGTGTAATCTGTTTATTAAGATTCTTTGATTTTTCCTGATTCAGTTTTTGCAAGATTGTGTGTTTCTAGGAATTTATCCTTTTCATCCAGGTTGTTTAATATGTTCATAATATTTTCTTAAAATCCTTTGTATTTTTTGATGCCAGTTTTTAAAAATAGGTCAAAGAGGAAAATGCATTTCTTTCCATAGATACTAAAAATACAACATCCATTCTTGATTTTTTTATCTCTTTAATGTGATTATAGACAGATACTTCCTTAACATTATTGTCTATCTAAAGCCAAAAGCCAGGATCTTGCTTAATTTTGATAACTAGAGGCATCCTATTAAAATCAGTAAGAATTTAATAATTTAACATAAGCCATGCTAGGTAGCCAATGCAATAGGTTAGAGAACTAGGATAAAAAATACCCAAGGTAAATGTCAATAGAGAACTGATTAAGTAGATGCTAGAACAGTAAAATACCAAGAGGCATTTGTAGATAAAGGACTAATTTTCTACTGTTGGCATAAAAATGTAAAACAAAATACAGTAAGATCTCACTTAATGGCATCCATAGTTTCTTGGAAAGTATAACTTTAAATGACATATAACAAAATCAATTTTATCATAAACTAATTTATATAAGTAATAGTTAAGTTCCTACTGCATATTTCTGGTCACAAAAGCATCACTAAACTTCTAAAAAAAGACCAAAAACACTTTAAAAGCATTGAAATAAATGTGAGTTATACATACACATAAGATACATGAATAAAAACCAAGAGAATGATTTTCTTTTTTATTTATATTCTACTGATTATGCAATTACAGTTGTCCCAATTTGTCCTCCTTTTTCCCTTCCACAGAGCATGGCCCCCGACTCCCTCAGGCAATTCCACACCATTTTTCATGTCCATGGGTCATGTGTATATGTCCTTTGGCTACTCTATTTCCTATACTGTACTTTACATCCCCATGGCTATTCTGCAACTAATATTTGTACTTCTAAATCCTGTCACCTCTTCACCCATCTCCACAACCCTCTCCCATATGGCAACCATCAAAATGCTCTCAATATCCATGATTCTCTCTCTGTTCTTCTTGTTTGCTTAGTTTGGTTTTTAGACTCAATTCTTGATAGATATGTACTTTTGCCACGTTATTTTCCACAGTTTTGATCCTTAAATAAGTCCCTTTAACATTTCATATAATAATGGTTTGGTGATGATGAACTCCTTTAGTTTTTTCTTGTCTGGTAAGCACTTTATTTGCCCTTCCATTATAAATGATAGCTTTTCTGGGTAGAACAATCTTGGTTGTAGGTCCCTGCTCTTCATGACTTTGAATATTTCTTGCCAGTCTCTTCTAGCTTGAAAACTTTCTTTTGAGAAATCAGCTGATAGTCTTCTGGGAACTCCCCTATGGGTAATTAATTTCTTTTCTCTTGCTTCTTTTAAGATTCTCTCTTTAACCTTTAGCATTTTAATAATGACGTGTCTTAGGTGGGCCTCTTTGCGTCCATCTTTTTTGGGACTCTCTATGCTTCCTGTCTAGTTCCTTCATCAAATTAGGTAAGTTTTCTTTCATTTTTTTTTCAAACAGATTCCAATTTCTTGCTCTTTCTCTTCTAGTTCTGGCACCCCTATCATATGAATGTTGGATTGCTTGAAGTTGTCCTAGAGGCTGCTTACACTATCCTCATTTTTTTGAATTATTTTTTTCTTTTTGCTTTTATAATTGGTTGTTTTTTGCTTCTTTATGTTCCAAATCATTTATTTTATTCTCAGCTTCATCCACTGTACTGTTTTTTCCATATAAATTACTCTTTATTTTTTAAAGTATATTTTATTGATTATGCTATTACAGTTGTCCCATTTTTCACCTCTTATCCCCCTCCACCTTGTACTCCCCTTCCCTCCATCATTCCCTCCACTACTTAGTTCATGTCCATGGGTCATGCATATAAGTTCTTTAGCTTGTCCATTTCTTATAGTATTCTTAACCTCCCCCTGTCTACCTACCATTTATACTTCTTATTCCCTGTACCTTAACCCCATTTTCCCACTCCCTGTCCCTACTGATTACCCTCCAAGTGTTCTCCATTTCTGTGATTCTGTTCCTGTTCTAGTTGTTTGCTTAGTTTGTTTTTAGGTTCAGTTGTTGATTGTGAGTTTGTTTGTTCACAACTATCATAGTTTTTGATCTTTTTTTTTCTTAGATAAGTTCCTTTATCATTTCATATAATGAGAGCTTGGTGATGATGAACCCCTTTAGCTTTACCTTGTCTGGGAAGCACTTTATTGGTCCTTCCATTCTAAATGGCAGCTTTGCTGGATAGCGTAATCCTGGGTGTAGGTCCTTGCTTTTTCTGACTTTGAGTACTCCTTTCCAGTCCTTTCTTGCCTGTAAGGTTTCTTTTGAAAAATCATCTGATAGTCTTCTGGGAACTCCTTTGTAGGTAACACTCTTCTTTCTTCTTGTTGCTTTTAAGATTCTCTCCATATCTTTAATCTTGGGTAGCTTAATTATGATGTGTCTTGGTGTGTTCTTCTTTAGGTCCAATTTGTTTGGGACTCTCTGAGCTTCCTGGATTTCTTGGAAGTCTATTTCCATTGCCAGATTGCAGAGGTTTTCTTTCATTACTTTTTCAAGTAAGTTATCAAGTTCTTGCTTTTCCTCTTCTCCTTCTGGCACTGCTGTGATTTGGTTGTTGGAACATTTAAAGTTGTCCCAGAGTTTCCTGAGCCTCTCCTCATTTTTCCAAATTCTTGTTTCTTCATTCTTTTTCTGTTGGATATTTATTTCTTCCTTTGTTCCAAATTGTTGATGTGAGTCCTGATTTTCTTCCCTTCACTGTTGGTTGCCTGTATATTTTTCTTTATTTCACTTTGTATAGCCTTCACTTCTTTGTTTATTTTGTGGCTGTACTCAATCATTTCTGTGAGCAACTTGATTGTCAGTGTTTTGAACTCTGCATCTGATAGGTTGGCTATCTCCTTATCACTTAGTTCTTTTTCTGGAGTTTTGATCTATCCTTTCATTTGGGCCATATTCCTTTGTGTGGTACACCCATTACATTTTAAGTGGCAGAGCCTTAGGTATCTGCCTGGGTGGGGCAACCCACTTGGCTGCATTGTGGGGCTATATGTGTGAGGAGGATTCTGAGATGGAACAATGACACTTTCTCATCTCTCGCCCCACTTTCAGTTACTTCCCCCAGTACCAACAAGTGAATTACACCCTTCTGGTGCTGATTCCTGGTTAGGTAGGTTTGTGTACCTTCTAGGACCCCATGGGCCCCTCCAGTGGACTCTCTTGTGAGACTATCAGTTTCTCCTGCTGTTGCAACACCCACAGGTTTTTACAGTCAAAGGTTTTGAAACTTTTTTCTCCTGGCACTGGAACCCTGGGTTGCACAGTCTGTCTCACTCCCAGTAGTTCCTCCCTATTTATCTGTGTTAGGTTGGAGTCACTCAAGAAACCGAATGGATGCAGTGAGCTAAGGAGAGCAGGGTTTATTAATGGGGAATAAGAGGGAAAGAGGAGCCAACCGAGGGAGGTTAAGAGGAAAGTGGGGCCAACCAAGGGAGGTTAGGACTCTTCGGGGAAAGTGGAGTCAACCAAGGGAGGTTGAGACTCCTGGGGGAAAGTAGAGCCAACCAAGGGAGGTTGGGACTCACTTGGTTGTTCTTAGATTAGGGTTTTTAAGTGCAAAAACCTGCAGTTGGGGTATTAGAGTTTGATTGGCTATAGCTGGTTGCTGGATGAAAACTGCATCCTGTTATGGTGAATAGGCTGACCCCAGACCCTACTCTTCATCTGTTTTTCCTGGGTAGGGCCTGTAGGCAGCTTCCCACAGTGCCATTTTCTCACCTGTTGATTTTCATTCCTCCTTTGCCTGCCCAGATCTAACAATCTGCAAGCAAATGTGGGAACACCTGGTCTGCCAGCCACTGTCTTGCTGCATATCCTCTCTAGCCTGGCTGCTTGTCTCTGCCCTTCCTACCAGTCTGGATGAAAGTTTCTTCTTTAACTACTTGGTTGTCAGACTTCCATACAGTTCAATTTTCTGGCAGTTCTGGTTGTTGTTTTTTTTAAGTTGTTTGTTATCCTTCTTTTGATTGTGTGAGAAAGTGAAACATATCTACCTACACCTCCATCTTGCCTGGAAGCTCTGTTCTTTATTTTAATTAGTGTATACTTTGTTTCTGACTGGATCTTTTTTATGCTGTTGATGTCCTCATTAAGTTCCTTGAGCATCATTATTACCAAAGTTTTGAACTTTGCATCTGATAGATTGCTTATCTCCATTTTGTTTAGTTCTTTTTTTTTTTTTTTTTTTTTGAATTT
>CM052542.1:91317144-91341572 GCA_028533065.1 Trachops cirrhosus | reverse complement strand
AAAACAAAAACAAACTAAGCAAACAACTAGAACAGGAACAGAACCACAGAAATGGAGCTAACATGGAGGGTTATCAACAGGGGAGTGGGAGGAGCAGAGGGGGGAAAAGGTACAGAGAATAAGTAGCATAGATGGTAGGTAGAAAATAGGGGGAGGGCAAGAATAGTAAAGGAAAAGTAGAAGCTAAAAGGTAGAAGCCAATAGAAGTATAAGTATGACCCATGGACATGAACTGAAGGGGGGGAATGTGGGTGGGAGGGGGTGTGCAGGGCAGAGGGGAGTGAAGGGGGGAAATTGGACAGCTCTAATAGCATAATCAATAAAATATATTTTTTAAAAAAGAATTCCTTTCCATGCACACAGCACTGTGATTGGCACTGCCTTCAAAGTGATACACTTCTATCATAGGTCTCATGGCCATTCTGACAAGCAGGGCTTCAAGAAGGGGCATGAGGTGGGGGTGGCCTAGTCTGGTTCATTAGCTTCAGTAGGAGGAGTTACTCATTTGCCCTTCTCAGGGCCCCATAGTCTGAGTGCTTTTCTGCAGCCTGGCTTGGTTTGTACCATGTCCTTTGGCTTGGCTAACACTCTGAGATCCCCACCTCTTATCATCTCTCAAGGATTTGAAGTTACTTCTGAAGGTCAAGTGACCCTGGCATTTTAGTCTTTCTCTCTCATCACCTGTAGACCTCATCTGCTGAGTCTACTTTTTCCCTAGCCTCCACAGACTAGATCCTCAGGTTCTATCCTCAATCTCATATCTTTCTCCTGGGAGATCACATTCTCTCAGGAATTCAAATATCCTTTCTATACTGCTGACTTCAAAGGCTATATACTTAGTCCTGGCTCTTTTCTAAGACAATCAATGAGTATTTTTAATGCATTTTCTTCTTCACTCTTTAATTACTCATTGAGAGCTTGCCTTGCTCCAGCACTGTAGTGAGCACTGTGATACAATGGTGCCCAGACAGATAGGAGTTCTATCCTCAGGCAGAAGGAAGACAGAGGCAGCCAAATGATTACACAAAGCAGAAACACCCACTGCCATAAACACCCCTAGAAAGGTACACAATGCTCTAAAAATGTATAAGAGGGGGACTTGATATAATTTGGAGTAGGTTAGGGAAATTTGCCAAGGAATGGGTTTTCAAGTTAAAGTCTGAAACACTAAAAAGAATTAACAAGATAAAATAGAGAGAGCTCTGACTAGTGAGAATAAAATGAGTAAAAACCCTAGACTTATAGGGGTGATCACTTAGTAAGGACTATAAATGCCTAATAACTCTATTGTATACCTGAAACTATATAATATTATATGTCAATTATAGTTAAAAAATAAATTATTAAAAATCAGTAAAAACCCAGAGGTGAAAAGGAGCATGGTGTGCTTGAGGGGTTAGAAGAGGCACTGTGGCTGGAGCAGTTTCAAAGCAAGGAGAAAGTTTGTGCAGATACTGCTAGAAAGGCAGTGTGCTTTAGGCTGCAAGTAACAGAAACCCAACTTAAGTTGGCCTATGAGATAAAAAAAATGTATTGTTTTATATAACTGGAAGCCTTCAGCAAGAGCAGGTGAAAAATGACTTAATCTGATGGCTGTGTTAGCTAACAATTGCAACATAACAAATTACCACAAAACTTAGCAGCTGAAAGAAACATTTACCATCTCAAAGTTTCTCTGGGCCAAGACTCTTAACAGTTTAGTTGGGTGGTTTGTGCTCAAGCTCTCTCAGGGGACTGCAGCCAACCTATGAACCAGGATGGTGGTCATCGCAAGACTTGACTAGGGCTGAGGGATCTGCTTCCAAAATTAGTCAAGTGGTTTTTGGCAGGCTTCCGTTTCTTGTGGACAGTTAGAATAAGTACTTCAGTTCTTCAGCATGTGGGCTTTTCCACAGTGCTGCTCACAGCATAGAAGCTTACTTTCCCAAGTGCAAGGTAGCAGAGAGGGAGCACCCACAATGGAAGCTTCAATCTTTTTGTACCCTACCTCAGAAATTATATGCCACCACTTCTGACGTAATCTATTAGAAGAGAGTCCCTAGGTCCTGCCCACATGTGAAGGGAGGAGATTGCATAATGGCACAGATATCAGGAGGCAGGAACCATGGTGGGGGTCATCTCAGAGGCTGCTAAATGCAGGGCACATCTCTGCTGCTCTGAGTTCCCTGGGCTTTGCCTTCTCCTGTGCATCACTGTACATCAGTCTGAACACAAGACGGCTATGGGATTAAAGAGCTTTACACCCACGGGAGACTACATCCTGGGGCAAGATCACTTCCAGGTGCTCTCCTAGAAAATAAAGGCAGGACTTCCCAAAAGTCTCCCTAAACCTCCCTCCACATGCCATTGGCCCACTTAATGAATCATGCTGGGTTTAAGTCAGCCATAGTCATACATTTCTTCTTTTCCACATTTTCACTTTTCCAGCCTTTTCTGTAGTTAGATGGTTCCATATAACACAGTACCAAACATGAGATGAAATAACTCTGCTGAGGCTTCTGGGGAATATTTTTGTTGTTGTTTATAAAAGGAAACTACCACTGAGGAATGCCCTTTAGCCACTTACCACTTTTCCCAGGCTTCCTGCCTTTAATAGGGTTGTGACACCTGGTGCTGCAGGGTCCATCCCGTGTTTATAAGGTAACAGAAATGAGGGCCAACAGCCAATATGGTGAAGATGACAGAGTGGAAAATGCACAGGCCTTGGACAATATTGTGGAGCAGCTACACTAAACATGGAACATTTGTATATGAGATGATTAAAGGTCTTTATTGCCTAAGCCACCAGAGACAGGTACTCTGTTGCTTGCATCTCCACACTCCCTAGCTGATAGCATTTCTCACAGGAGACAGGAAGAGGGCAGTGGTTGCTGCTAAGCAACCAAGAATACCCTTTATAAGACATGGTAAGAATTGGGTCTTTATCAAAGTCAGATTTGTGCTTTTAAAAAATTACTCTGTCTACAATGAGAAAAATATGTTGGAGAGGGGCAATAGTGCACATGCAGAGAAATGGTAAGAGGTCATTAAGTCTCTAGAAGAGAGAGAGAGAAAGTACAGTGGCTTGCCTAGAGTTGGGGGCAGCAGAGGGCAGGATTGGGACATAGGAAAGCAGGGGGGAGTGCTCCTTTGGTAAACAGCTGGGGTGAGGAGCAGTGGGGAGGGATGAAGCAAAGATGTGGGAATTTTTTTTAGGAAAGGGTTCCTAATTCTGTTAATGATTCAGTTTCTCTTTTTCCTGACAATGTTTGAGTTGGGTAGAAACATCTATGTTCTATAACCCTTTGCTTTGGGGAAGTTCTGTTTGGAAGCTTTCAAATACTTTAACTCATTTTGTTTCCATAAGTGTCTTCAAGAGGCTTCCCCATAAATTCCTGAGTGAATGAATTGGAAAGATGAAATTGAGGCTGAATTTTACCTTATCATTTTATTTTTGCCAGTGCTGTCATGTGTATGTAATAAATTATCATTTAAAAATAAAACACATAAAATGTTGTCAAAGATACTTTTGATTTTAAAAGTACTTGTATGGTATTAGGTGCTAACTTCTAAAAGGGATGATAAATCTCAACTTATGAATCACTTCCAGAAGCTCTAATTCTTGCAGAATTGCTTTGATTTTTAGGAAAAGCAGTTAGGAAAAAGCAGTTTAGGAAAAACCAGCTGCAAGATTGCCTTGTATAGAATAGCACTGGAGGGACTGAATCTGCTTGCCTGATTAGTTCTTAAAGAGTGGAAGTAGAAGCAGATTAGCTCAGTGGTGGAGGCTGCATGTTTTAGAGTTAGCCAGTCTTGGTTTTCAATTCTGACTTCAACAGTTACCAGTTGCATGACTTTGAGTAAGTTACTTAATGTTGATGAACCTCAGAGAGGTTTCCTCACCATAACATTGGTGGGAGTGGTATGTGCATGTGTCTCAGGGTGGGGGGTCCTTATAGGAATTTCAGGGAGAAGAGTACATGGCAAGATGCCTGGAGCCCAGTGGCTGATATGATACAGGCTCTCAGTACATGCTAACTGATTATTAAACTTTCTAATAAAATCACCATAGGAACATCCCCTTATTAAATCTCAACTGCTTCAGGCTAAACAAGTTAAACATTTCATGTGGATAATTCAAAAAGCCCACTATGTTTATACTAGGTTTTCTTTGACTTCAGAGCAGAAATGAGTTTGGCAATTTTTCCCTGTCTTTGTGGGAGACTCAGCGCCATTCTTGCACATGCTGTGTCCATGGGCACAGCACCAACAGGGCTCCCTCTGGCTGATGTGGGCTGATCATAGACCTATCTGGGGTTTTGTCACTGACCTCACTGTCTCGCTCACCCACCAGGGACCTCAGAGGGATCCTGTGGCCACTGGCAGACACTCTGTAGCGCCCCTGACAAGGCTAGAGCTAGAGGGACTTCTGACAGCAGAGAGCCTCCCAGACCTCCTCCAGGCTCTCTAGGGTGGCCCTTATTATGTGTCTTTGCTCCTTTAACCCCCTCCCCAGCCAGCTCCAGACCTCCACTACGTCTTTTCCTTCCCTTCTGCCACTTGTTGCTTCTGACAGGTTTTCTCTCCTCTTGTTTAACTGCAGGAGAGATAGCAGCAAGCATTAGCGGAGGGTCCACTCACGATGCCCGAAGCAAAATCCCAGTCCTTTGAGAGTTTCTGAGGCGTGTTTAGCCACTTACAAAGGTGATGTTTGAGAGGAGAGGATTTGAAGCCTCAGGTCTACCATTTTTCTCATACTTTCCCTCTCCCTCTGTCTCTATTTTCCTCTCTCTCTTTTTCTTCTTCTTCTCCTCCCCCTCTTCCTCCTCCTCCACTTCCTCTTCTTTTCTCTCTTTCTCCCTATCTTACCACCTAACATCTGTGAGAAGAGGCAGATATGTATGTGGTAGTGATGATGAAGCAATGGGTGAGAGATTCTCTTGAGGGAAAAACAGATACATGCATCTCCAAAGATCTTTCGGCTAGGAGCTGAGAAAGGAACTTAGGAGTGAAGAGAGGATGGGTCTCTCCAAAGTGGGAAATGAGAAGGGCATGCAGATGTTGTCAATGGGGTCCCCTTGGCAGTGAAGTGGCCGTGAGAAAAGGTGGGAGAATGACCCTAAAGACTACTTTACTTCCTGTCTCTTTCTTCAAGTCACCTTGAGACCCTTACAGCCTGCAGTCCAGCAGTGACAGCCTGAGAAAAGAGGGAGAGGTTGTACCCAGTGCAGTGGGGTCTGCAGCTATGAGCAGGAAGAGAGGAAAATGCAATAGTAAAATCAATTCTACAACAAGCATCTATTTAAACATCACCTTTTCAACAAGTTCTTCCCCAGCCTTAAAATGGAACCCTCTCCATTGTGATCTCCAAGTGATCAGAAGAACACTTCTGATCCTGTGTACCTTACCTCTTTCATTGTTTTCCCACAGCTCTCATCAGTATACAGTTTGTTTCTTTGTCTCTCTCCCTCAACTAGAACTTAAGCTTCTTGAGGATAGGACGTTGTTTTATTCACTACTACATCACCAGCTCTAAAATTATGTCTGCTTTATAATAGGGGTTCAATAAATATTTTTCACACACAAAAAAGATAATGGCAGAGAAGAGGGAAGGAGAGAGAAAAGAGGAAGAAAGGAGAGGAGAAAGAAGGTGGAAAAGAGGGAGGAAGAGAGGCGGAGAGGAAGGAAGGCAGGTAAATAAATAAAAAACATGGACCAATCCCAGTAATTATCTGACTCACTGATGACTACTTTTTATGAATTCCTTCCTAGAATTCTGCACTGAGGAAAGTTCAGATTATCCTGCAAAAAGGCATGAAGGATCTTGGGGACTGGGCTTGGCCTGACACAGAGCTCCCTGCAGGTAACTCATGAAAGTGATTGCTAATACTGGTGATGAAGGTTTCTCAGTGGCCAGAGAGGAGAGGCTTGCCAATGTGTTTGGAAAAGCTAGTAGCTAGCAGTGAACATTTCCTATGGGAAAGTGGTATGTTCATCACTGAAGGCTCACAGCATCACTATGAAAGGATCCTATTAATATTTCAGTGTTACAGAAAATTAAGGTAAATAGATCTTGGGTGCTTTCTTTGTCCTAAATCAGTGAAGCCACTGAAACTTGACCCAGATTTGTTGGTTCCCAAGGCTTCCCAATTCCTGACCCATCCTGCCAGCCCTGAAGGTACCAACCTGACCTCCTGAGGAGCAGCACATTCTATGAACCTTTGCCTCTTATCTTCCAAATCTAAAATGCCCTGTCTTCTGGCTCCTGGTAAATTCATTCCCATAATTAGCAGCTAGATGCTGATAATGGCTGAGTTGTTAACCTTAGTGAACTGAATGAGACAATCCAGGCTCTAGCTGACTTGCTCCAAGCACAAAATTGATAGAAGCTGATAATTACAGTACAGAACCTCTGTATAGCAGTAGGAGCACAATATGTTTTTTGAGGCTGTTGTTATTATTTATGAGGGGGGCAAGAAACTAAGATCCATATTCTTCATCTCTTCTCTCTTTTTTTCAGATATTGAATAGTCTTTTACTGTTGAAAAAGTTCTCTAATATGTGTTATCTGCTTTGGGCTTTGCAACAGGCCTGTGAAGTTGTCAAACCACCTCATTTTTCAGATGAAAAAACAGGCTCTTAGGCTAGTGCAGTATCTCCTGTTTATCCCAGTTCCCACTTTCTTTTTCCCCTCCTTTTTTCTCAGTCCAAGAAGAGCCATCACTTGTTGGGATATAGAGAAGAGAACCAATGATATTTGTCTTCTGTCTTATTTTCTTCTGTGATTTGGGTGTTGGGTGTGGTTTCCAGGTACGACAGGAATTGCATTGTCTGCACAAAACAGGAAAATCTCTACCAAGCTAGCCTGGAAAGTTTTTGGTTTTCACTCTGAAGTCATTGGAAGACATAACATTTCTCTACCACTGTGTCTGAGGGCTTGGCTTGGAGTCCTGTTTCTTCCAGAAAACCCTTTCAGGTGGGGGCATGGGGATGGGAGCAGAGGGCCAGAGATAGGTGTTAGCTTGACTTGGAGCTTTACTCTTTATTTCTGTATTGTTTAAATTTGACACACTTTTTATTTTATGATGTGATTGGTCATGGACCATGATGCACATCTGTTAGTATGCAGTGATTTATGGACTGAAGAGCTGGCAGAGAAATAGATGCTTTATGTAACTGCTCATGGTTCATATGCCATGGTAACTGACAGGTGAACTGTGGGGTTGGGGAATCAGGTGTTATTAAATATGTGTCAAATGAAAAATGCGTGTGTGGAAGGAACTATGCAAAGCAAGGATGGCCTGTATTCAATTGACTGCTAAACTGCTCCACCAAGAAATTCAATAAGCATCTAAAACGCTTCCTCTCTCCACCAAAACCTTCTCCCCTTTCTGATTCCTGTTATGCACTCTACCTAGGAATCATTTTATCTACTGACCCTCCTCACCCTACATCTAAGCAACTACCAAGCCCTGTAATTCCAGATCCTATATATTTCACAAATCTATCCTAACCTCTCTCTCCCACCCTAGTTCAGTCCCCTATCTTATTTGCAGGTATACAGTAATATTCTTGTCTCAGTTCCTGCAGGTGCCCTTTCAATCAGTCCTTTATATAACTGCCATTAACTAGAACATGAAGTTGATGCTATGATGTCCTTGCTCAAAGCCTTTCAATGTTATCCCCTAACTCCAACACTTCACCATGGTAGACAAGTCCTTCTATAAGCTCGTTCCTGTAGATGTCTGTTCTCTCATCAGCCCCTGTTGATAGTTAACACCTTGGAACCACAAAAGTAGGCTGTAGTTGGTTTCCAATATCTGTTTACCAGGAATGCTCCTCTCCCCTGCCACTCTCCTCACCTGACCACCTCCAACACAGCATTTAAGACTCAGCTCAAGTATCCCATCCTCCTTCACAGCCTAGATTGTGCTAAATGCCCCCTCAACTCTCCCAGTGTTCTTCTGAATGGCAGTGACACTTTCACCACACTGTTTCATAATCAGGTGCTTGTGTATATCTTTTCCAAGGCAGAGGCCAGATCTTATTCACCTTTGTATTCCAAATGCCTGGTATATAGTTGGTGTTCAATAAATGTTCCTTATATAACTGAATACAAGGTTTGGAGTGATACAAAGGCTCTGTAGTGGGACAATTAGCATGGAATATGGCAGCACACAAAAGGATTTTATTTATTTCCCTTCCCATAATCACTGCAAGGACAGCAGAGGAACAGGCCATGTGATTCCCATTAGAGATGGGACAAGTGAGCCCCAGGGAACCTAACTGATTTAGCCAATTGCCACATGTCATTTACATAGTAGAGTTCTCTCTTAAACCTGGATCTTTTGACTTGAAATCCAGGTCTTTTTCTCTGGTGTATTTTAGACCTGACTTTTGTCTGTTGGCTAAGTGTTGAGATGTACTTTATGGAAAGTAGGTGTTTTTTTTTCCCCCTTTGGTCCACTGTTTTTTCCAATGCCTAGAACCCATGGTAGGTACTGAATACATATTTGTTAAACTAATTAATCAGCAGATAGTGAATGTTGGCATGAGGTCAAATTTGCTTGGAGTGGAGAAGCCAGGTGCTTGGGAATTCAATAAGTGTACATAAAAAAGATATCAAAGTATCCCTCAGTTCTAGAGTCAGCAGTTAGAAAGAGGATCACTTTCTCTCTTAAACCCAGATAAAAGAATGTCTGTTGGTCCCTCAGGGCTGAAGTCCCCATCACTCCAGCCTCTCTGAGCAGGTGAAAGGAAGCTTCAGCAGGCAGCTGGCTTCTACCACCCCAGCAGCAGGGCTCTCGGAAAGGTATTATCACTCCTGGCTGTCAGGCCGGAGCTAGAGCTCATCAGCTTCCAAGAATGTGACTGATGGCAAATTTGAGTTCAAAAGAAGATTGTATTTCAAGGCAACTGGAAGCTATTCAGTCAAAGCCAAGTTTTACAGGGAGAGTTTCCTCCTGTCTGCTCTCCTCTCCTCCCTTTCCTTCCAGGGCAGCCCAGGGCTTGTTGAGACCTGAAAAAAGAAGTGACAGTGCTTGACTGTTTTCCTAATTGAGAAGAGGAGAGACAGAAAACCAGGCTCTGGACTCATTCACAAACCCAGGGAGAACCCAAGAAACTCATCTCCCTGGGCGCCCTGGTGAGATGCTACTCAATGTCCAACACAGTGGCTGGTGGAGGCCTGGGCTGGGCCTGAGCACCTGTGTCCAGCCCTGAGCATTCTCTCTTAGGAAAAGAGATCTTTACCATGTTCTCTGCTGACTATAATGAAAAAGAGGGGGCACTGGTAATAAATTGAAATCTTATGTTTGTACAGAACTTTCCAGTTTACTATCACAACAACATAGTGAAGCAGCTATGCAGGTGCCATTAACATTTGCAGATAAGAAATCTGGGACTACACAAAGTTAAAAGACTTGATCATGATCACTTAGCCCACAGGTAGGGGTGCAGGCTTAACACCAGGCTTGTGATAGAAGATGCCACCAGTGACGAAGCATGCTTGTAGGAACTTTCACGTATGAAGCATTTAATCCTCACTGCAACCCACGAAGCAGATGCTATTATTGTTCCCATTTTATAGATGAGGAAACAGAAGCTCAGAAAAATTGAGTAAATTGCTTAAGATCATACAACCATTAATAGTACAGCCAGAATTTGTTTTGTGAGCACAACCAGTCTGGCTCCAGAGTCACTTATGTAACCAGTACTTGAGTGTAAATTTCCTCGCTTAGAAGAAAATCTCATCGACAGTTTTTTGGGGCCCCCACATTTGAACATGGAAGTCACAGCCATGGCCCTCTAGATCCCCATCAGATCCTCACTGAGCACTTGTCCATGGCATGTTGAGGGCCCTGGGGGAGAACCCCAACCAGAAAGCACCAACTATACAAATTCAAGAGCCAGCACACCAGTGATCAGAGGGTATGTTGACAAATGAGAATCTGAGGAATATAGTGATAGGAGAGGAAAGCAGAAAAAGAGATACTGAGCCATGTGGATGCTCAGCCACCTGGAAGGAAGACAGAAAGGACAAAAGAAAGGGGTCAATTAAGGGAAGCACATAGTCAATTGTCATATTGATTTCAGATGAACTTTTCTGAGTGTTTATTTTGTTTATTATCCTATTATCCAACCTTATTTAAATATCACTTAAACACTATGAAGAAACTGAGTTCTGAGAGGCTGAGTTATCATGCACTAGTCCTACTATAGTGTTAACAAAGACATCCTAGCTGTCAACATAAGATGATCATCATAACTTTCCAAAATTTCTTTCTTTTCTGGTCCTCATGGGTCCAGTCAATGAACAATCTATAGTTATTTAGTCTTTAAGATTTTATGCAGGGAACTGAAGGAACTGGCAAATTCATTGGGAAAAGTCTCTTCCCAAATTCATTTATTTATATTTACTCATCAACAATGGGTGGACTGGTACTTTGAATAGCAAAATAGAGTATTTTAGGCATGGAAAACTAGTTCTAAAACACTGAAAACAAAACAAAATGTAAACAAACAAATAGAAGTAACTTTTCATTTCCTCATTAGTACTAACTTTAAAACATCTATTAATAGTAATAAAACAAGTTTACTTAAAATATACCCCTTATTACAAAATAAGGAAAAACATATTCTGTTCAAAAGCCTGGTGCAGAGGATTGGTGACAAGACTTTGCATAAGAGTAATACATTCCTCTAACCACTTAGTTAATTAAACTTGACTTTATTTATGGATTTCTCTTGACTTTTCCCTTGTTATGGTTCTCTTCCCATCTAAACTCACCCAGTTCTCTCTGATCTGCCTGCTGGGCAGTTTCTCTCCATTCTCAAAGCTCCTTTGGGTCTTCTGGAGAAAACTTTCTTTATTCTGAATCCCAGCCCAGGGGGAAACCAAATAAACAAGCACACCAAGCCCAGTTTTCTTCCCAAACATGCATGCAGGAGCTAAACAAGAATTCACACAGTGACAGTTCATTTACTAAGTAATTAGATAATTAGATCCAAATAGCTTAATAAGTATGACTGACTTAACAACTTAGTAGGCAATTGAAAAAGTAATACTCCAAAGACTAAAAGAAAAATATTTGTATTTCATTATTAAACAATTACAATCATTTATTTATGGGTACTGAACAACTTTCCAGACCTTGGAACCATGTTGAATACAGCACCATGACCCTCATTTCCTGTTCCACATTGATTTTTCAAGGAACTTTCCTTCAAAATCACAGTAACTGCAAAACTATACCATCAAAAGAAATGTTGCACAATCTTATGTGTAAATTGTCACTACCTTGACCTAGTAGTTTGCATGGCGTCTGCCAGACATTTTTTTTTGAAATTTGAAATATTCCATAGCAGCCTGTGGACCTGCTGCAGTGCCCTAGGCACTTCAGCACTTTGCTTGGGAACCACAGTTCTATACAGTAAATGCAGTGAGTGTGCAAAGGAGGAAGCAAGACTTCTCACAAAAGCGGTACACAGAAGATTTCATGGAGGAAGAGAAACCGGACCTGGCTTTCTGGCTCAGCTGGGTGAAGACGAATGGCTGCGAGTCTGGCAGAATAGAAAAGAGGGTAGTGTACAGAGTGCAAGGGAAGCCAGCAGACACAGGAGAAAGTAGACCACAGGGTATCCATGAGGGTCCTAGCCTTGAGCCTGACTGGGCATGGTCACCATTCCTGTTCTACTTACTGAATTCTTACTAGTTTCTCTTCTCAACTAGAATTACAGCTCTGAGGGCAGAGACTGTCTTCATAACTTTTTATCTTCCATACAAGGAGCACAGAGCTTTGCACAGAGAGCCCTTTCAAAAAGTCTTGACCTATTGATGCACCCAACTGTATTGGGATCCTAATCTCTGGGCCTTTGCAGACCAGTGGCATGGCCAAAGTGGGGATGGATTCCAGCACCAGGCCAGGCTACCAGGTAAAGCTGTCATTCCTGCAGCACATTCATTCCCTTACAGCTTGTTTGGGAGAAATGATAGGTGAGAAGATAGCCCCTGTGCAGTTTTCAAGAACAGTCATATGGAGAGCTCGAGAATGCTCATTTCCAGATCTCTTATCTGTCACACCTCCAAAGTCTCACTAGGAGGACAGATCTTAGGGATGGGACAGCCACACCTCTCCAGCAAGCCTCTGTTCCCACAGGCAGCCAAGAGGTGACAATAGCCATCAGAAGGCTGTTTGTGTCTTCCCTATTTATAGTGTAAACAACATTAGGCTGCAGCTTTGGAAGGCCTTCCTCTATTTGTTCATGTAAATCCACAGCCCTGGATGTGGTTTCTGTGCAAGATCTCAGGCCATGAAGGCACAGGAGGTTTTTCCAGTAGCTTCTGGATTCCTCCTTTTATAGGAAGAGGAAGAACTCTGTAGCCTGTGCTTCTTCTGCATTTACTCTGTGTATTTACATTGTTCCTAAGCAGATATTCTCCCTGGAAACAAAGAGATGGCTTGCTTTTCAGTGCCCCTGTCCTTCCTTCCTGCACACAGCACTGCTTTAAATAACAAATCTCTTGGGAACAACACTGTAGTTAATTGAATTAAAAGCAAAGTCAACAATAACAAATGAAATCTTTATAACCAAGATCTGTAGAACAATATGCATCTGCAGCTATGCAACCAAAATACAAATATGTTTCTGAAAAATACACGTCATTGGAATTTACTGGCCTCAGTACAAACATCAGTACATTACTAATTGGTAGCATCTTTCACATTGAGGAAGAGCTGAATTCTAGCAAAATGAACATATAATAGATTCTGCAATAGGTTTGAAACCTATTGTTTTCTTGTTAATTCCCTTCATAAAATTGAAAATGCTTTCTCTCTTTCTCATGGTCTCTTACAGATCTGGGTTTACAAGTGCAAAGTAGCAATCAAGAGACATTTCAATTCCTCCTGGGTATTTTGTCCTGAATTAGAGAAAATGGCCAACAGTGGGATAGTAATGCTTCATGATTCAACCACCCAAACTTCTCATGGGGTTCTTACCCCAGTGAAATATGTGCCAATTTTTCCTTTAAGTGCATCTTTAAAATAATATCTGTAATGTTGGTTGTAAACAGTAAGCCACAGTCCTAAAGATGAAAATAATAAAAAAAGTAAGCCTAGGTAAAATATGGAAGTTCTCTCTGAATCCTTTTTTTTTTCTCTAATCAATGCTTAAGAGAATTCTGACTGTTGTATCCTCCCAGAGTGGATTAAGGGTGTCTAAACTCATCCTTGATGTTAGCAATTCTCAAGTCAAAGCCTCTCCTGAAGCTGCCAGGGGCGATTTACATCTTCATCCAAGCTGGGCATTAAAAGCAAAAACAAGCAAACAAACCTTTGGCTTTTATTCTGTTCTCCAATTACCTGCTTTCCTGACTCCTCCCACCAGAACTCCAGCTTCCTGCATTTCACCTGTATCTTTCCCTCACTGGTTTACCCATAGTGCCTTAAAGAAGGGCCTGGCACACAGTCGGCACTCAGTACTTCCTTAGAAGAGGAATGAAGGAAGCAGCACTGAAGAGCATGTTGCAAGGTGTATAAGGGGCAGAAGGCACCAGCAGTGCTTTGCTCAGAGCAGCACTCAACCCACGTTGTCTTTTCCTCTTTTTTCTGGCAGCCTCTTGAATAGTTAGTTAGACCTGAATCCTATTTCCCAGACTACTCACTGTTCTGTTCATCACACATTTGCTTAAATATGATAGTGAGAGAACTAATATCCCATAGCAAGTGACAACATACTGGGTGGCTTAAAACAAGAAAGGTTTCCTCTGTCACAGTTCTGGAGGCAAAAGTCTGAAACTGAGGTGTTGGCAGAGTTGCAGCCCCCATTTTGCTGGTCCCTAGCAATTTGAAGGTTTCCCTGGCTTTTAGCTGCTTTTTCCCTGACTTGAGGTTCTGCTTTTTGTCTTCACTTTGTCTCTCCCTCTTCTTATATAGACAGCTGTCATTGGACTTAGGACTCACCTCAAAGCCAGGATGATCTTACTTAATTTGCCAACCCTTAATGCAGAGACCCTCATCCCAAATAGTCACATTCACAGTTCTGAGAGGACCTGTCTTGGGAGGGACACAATTCAGCTGACTACAGTGAGAATCAATGAGAATCCTCTAATGAGGTTTTACTGGCACTTAGTACACTGGTGTTAAGTACAATTGTACAAAGTACAATTACTTAGGATGATCTGATCACTTAACAGATGATAAGATTTTTTAATGTTTCGGTTGCCAAGAACATTACTTTATTTTCAAGTGCACTGGAGGTTCTTAACTCCAAGTTAAGACACAGTTGAGAGTGCATGATAGAAAGCTCACAGAGCTGTCAATGAATATTTCTTAAACATGCTTAGAGAATTAAACTAAAAGCACATGCTGTTTATTTTATTCACAACAATTTCATTATAAAAACAATTTGCCAAATGCCTTCCTGAATGTCAAAATACATTCCATCCACCAATTTGCCAATTCAATAACCACCCTTATCAGAGAGAGGCTTTTGTTTGGTAGGGTTTATTCTCATGAGCCTATATTAGTTCCTGTTGATCACTATTGAAAGATTGACACTAAAATGTTGGTGTCAACAGAAAGCAACTTTGTCAGTCTGTAGTTACTGGAATGAAACTTTAAAAAAGATATTTGCTTACATCCTGTCAACTGACACGTCTTCATTTCCCAGGGATTCTCAGATTACTGACAGCAGCTTTTCTGATAAGGAATGAATTCACCTGTGTGAAATTTAAAAATTCTGTGTACAGTGAATCCCAAGTGGATGTGTGTGTATGTAACTTGCTCTTGTCTGATTAATTCTCACAATAACCCTGTAAGGTAGAAACTGCTATTGAGCCTGCTTTACAGATGAGGAAAATAGTTTAAGCACAATGGGTGACAAGAAATCTCAGTTTGTGAAAGCTGGACATTTGAAGGAAACGTTGTTTGTGAAGATGAAGTTTCTGGTGCCAGAGAATGTCCCTTCGATCTGGAACACAGGTTCCATCAGTGCTGCCTTTGTGGTGTATATAGCTGGTGACATCTGAATGGGGATGAGCCCAGATGAATGAGAATCTTGTGGTTGTTGAAGGTCATAAATGTTAAAATCAGGACACCGTGCCAGTTCATGCCACATTCATATCAGCTAATGTCTCAATCTTAGAACAATTCCTTCTTGTTTAGCCCTATGAAATACACACTGAAAATGCTTTTAAACAATTCAGGTCAATGATTTATATTAAAATCATGAGAGAGAACTTTAAACAACAACCACCACAATAAAACGATACCTAGGCCCTTCTCCAGACCAATTTTAAAAGGTTCTATAGGAGTGAAGTAGAGAGTCAACATTTTAAAAAAGTTTCCCAGCTGATTCTAATGTGTGGCCTGGGATATGAACCACTGATAGGAGATTATCTTACTTAAAGTGATGGGATCAGAGTTTCTCAAACTCAACTGTGCATAAAAACTACTTAGAAGCTTGTTAGAAATGCAGGTGTCCAGGTGCTTCCTCTAGAGATTCTGACTGTAGGTCAAGAGTGGGGGCTAGGAATCTGCATTTGTAACCAGTATCTCAGGTGAGTTTAATGTATATATATCCCTGGACCACATTTTAGAAACAACAGGAAAGATGTCCTCTTTGGCCCATCTTGAACTAAAACTTTTTTTTGTCTTCTGTATTTCCCATTCCAATGTGAAGATCAGTTTTATTTCTAAAAAGTATTTAAGTAGACTAGTAGTCATATCAGCTCTGCTGTAGGAACAAACAAAGTCCCACATGTTAGTGGATTCATATAAAATTTATTTCTGGTTACTCCACATGACTTTCACATCAGAGGCTCTGCTGCACATGGTCCCTGGAGACCCAAACTGATGGATATGCCACCGTCTCATAATGCTACCACCTCAACAGGGTAAGTGGCAGAGGACAGAGAAGAGTATGCAAAACTCACAATGACCTCCCTTGGACAGGAAAGGATACTAACATTGTTACTGACAGTCCATTGACCAGAGGTAGCCATGTGACCCTCAAGAGGGAGGCAAGAGAATGAGGGGAAGCTTGGACAGCAAATGGTAAGCACAGTCCTCTCTTCCATGGGATTACAATTGTGCCTGACCTCTGGCTTCTTTTATCTATTGACTATGTGTTCTCTTTCTCAATCAAGCAAGCATTTACTTAGCTCCAACTCCAAGATCAGCACTGTTCCAAAAAATAATGGAAGACAGGCTCCAAAAGAAATAAAAGATAGCCCTCCTAGTCCTTGAGATAGTTTGATGAGGTAACACTCACAGATCAGAAGGAGTTAGTAAACGATAGACAATATTGTATGACCAAGGGCCAAATGATGTGGGCAGTCCTATGCAGCAGATGGTCAGAAAATGTGTCATCAAGAGACCTGGTATGGCTAGAAAAGGCTTGCAGTTAAACTAAGGCTTGAAGGAGGTCTACATAACCTCTTAGAGAGAAGGCACAGGTAACAGCTTAGAGAAAGGTACAGGAAGAATTGAGTATAAATCCTCAGTGAGGATCAAGGTGTTAGGTGTCCAGGGAGCCCCTAGTGGTACACGTGCTACTCCCCACTTTATTTTGGTTTTAAATGAAGCCCATAATTAACTGAACTCAGGCTGTCAGTGAAAGTCAATTGTTGGCAAAGTACAAACTCCAATAAGCAGTAGATTGTATATAAACTAACTTCTACCTTTTCCCTATTTAAGAGGAGAAATGCCTTGGTAGAATCTTCAGACCAGGAAAATCTGTAGAGCCTGTGTGGGAGCCTCTCTAATGTCTCCACACAGTGACATTCCTCGCTGAGGACCACAGGCAGAGCATTCCCCAAGGGGGACCTGAGTGTTTGGGGTGCACACTCATGCATGGTGTGGGTAGCTCCTAAGACTCAAAGGCCCCATGTTTGGCCACACCACTGCTGCCACCACCACCATCTCTCAGGTTTCAAAAACGGTGGTATCAGCAAGCTCCCAAGACCTTCTCTCCAAAGGTATGGCTCTGCCAGCCCAATAAATCTGTAAAAAAATAATAAATAGATGCTCTCACTGCCCCTCCAGAGGAGGCTTGTGAAATTCCCTCCACCCCATGCTGCTGTCACCACTCCTGCCTGAGACCAGAGGAACTCACAGGGTACTGCCATCCCCAGAGACAATGACTCAAGTCTCTGGAGGGGCGAGTGAGATATTGTAGGCAGTGCCTGCAGACAGGGAGTGCCCAGGAAGATTGGGATCTGCTTGGCTGTTTCGAAACTGAGTCTAGTGCTGGGCCTGGAGGAACAATGCCTCTGCAGATAAGCAAGCTGGGCTGGAAGTCTGGGTCAGGATGGAGCTCACCTCTGGAAACAGCTTGTTTGGAGCTGCTGTGAGAACCATGGTTTGAGCATGCCTACTTGCTTGTAGTTCTGGTCCCCGCAACACAGAGGAGAGGGTAAAGGGGAAGAAAATGTTGAAATATCAACAGAGAGGCAGGAGCAGTTTTAATGTTTTCATGGGTGGCTATGTCAGGGTGGCAACAAGGGAAGGAAGGGAGGACTTAAACTCCAAGTCTGGGAGAACCTTTTTATCAGGGGCTGCTAAGGAGCTGGTCCCTGTATCCCCACCAGGAGATCTTAAATCCCAGGTTGGAACATCTCCTCCAGTTCCTATACCTTGTAAGTGAGCACAGGAAGGCCAGGAAAGGGAAGCTGACCTACCCAAAGTGACACAGCTAATGGAGGTGGAGTCAGAACTGCTCTGTTCTCCTGGCTCATAGTACAAGTCACTTTCCACCACGCTACCTGTCAGGGTAAAATACATACATACGCACATGCACATCCACACACAAAGAAAATCAGACAACAAAGAATGAGTTTAATGTAGGGTGGGAACACTTCTGCAATGTGGAAATTGGCCCCAATGAAACTTCACATTACCTCCTCAGCACCTACTGCTTCCCCTGTGGCTACATAACCAGTCAGGGGAAGCATGCCTTCTTTTGACAATAGGTCCTTAATCATATGATAGATGACCTTCCTATTTTTAGTTAAGATTCCATTTTGTCATTCAAGAGGTAACCCACTGGTATAGCTTTGATGTGACCACAAAGAAATCTGACACATTTGAACCACTACAGAACCTCTCAGCCCTGGAGTAGGGTCTTCTTAGAATTACTTTTGGGGAGTAAGTGGAAGGAATTCTGCTCACTGGGTAGGTCTTAGGTATCATCCCAAATAGATACACATTGTCATTTCATGACTCTTTACAAAAGTTATGTATATGTGGGTATCACTCCCTTAGAGTGTTGAGAAGTCACAGCAGGGAGAAGCTCAAGGGCAGGCTGGAATGAGGAGAGAGCCCTGACACCCACAGCACAGTCAGGCAGCAGAGACAGAGGCACCTCCTCTGCATGGGAGGCTCTAGAAAAAGCTCCACTCCCCCCTGACCCTACCCTGCCTTTGTCATAGATCCCTTTCATGCTCCCCTGTACAAGTGTCCCAGGTGCTCTGCAGGCACTGACAGAGGACATGAGCCTAGTTCTTAGAAACAAGCTGAACCAGATTGCTCAGTAGGTTGCCCAGCTTTACCACTCAGCCATGTGATCTTGAGCAGTTATTTAACCTTTATGTCTCAGTCTCCACATCTTTAACATGGGAATAATAATAGTTACATCATAGAGTAGTTATTGAGGATTATATTAATTATATAAGTACTTAATATAGCAACATTGTGTTACTTTATTATAGTTAGTATTTCTCCTTCTATCCATAAATCTAATTTTCTGTTTTGTGAAGTGGGGCCAACACAAGAGAGAGACTATGGGCTAAATTAATCACAGCCTCCCAACCTCATTCATGTAACATGGCTGTGTTTTTCCTTTTCCTTTTTCTTTTTTTCCTTAAGTAAAACAGCCACAGATAAGACAACTTTTCAAATATAGCTTCAGGCAAAGCTTATCTTTCCCTTGTTTCTCCTGGATCTCCAGCTGTTCACAAACCTGTAATTGTCCCAGCTGTTTTCTGAACACAGAGGCCCAGCCTCTCCAGGTAAGTATGGCAGCAACCTGGCAAGCTATGTCCCACCTGGGCACACAGCAGGAACATTTATTTGCATATTTCCTAGGCTCTTCTTTTGAAATTTCACACCAATAATTAAGGATTTCTAATTCTCTAGTAATTGAGTACCATTTGGGACTGAGTTAAGCAGATACTATCTAAATAATTATCTATGACTGCATTGCTTTCCTCTGTGTGGGCTAAGGATGGCTTGTTAAAAGTCAACATAAAATATTTTCCCACCTGGCTCTTATTAGGTCTCATACAGTCCCTCCTCCCTTTCTCCTACTGGCTCTCCCTCTTTCTAACCTTTCTCTGCTCTTGTTTCTCTTTCCCTCCCTCCTTCATTTGGCATACTTTGCCAGTGCCATACGACCCAATCATGTGAGTTATTTGGTGAGAAAATCAACCTTCACTGTTTGCTCTGTGGAATCCCAAACCAAATAATTAATACGACTGATTTTTTAAAATTTTTTATTTTAGTTTATTCTGTATAGTTTCTTTTTTAATGGTAGAATTGACTGGGTGGTTAGGCAGTTTAATTTCTTATATCTAATTTAATTAAACCAACAACAATATAGCATAGTAAATATAACTATATTTCACCAATTAAGAAATGGAAGCAGAGAAAGGTTAAGTAACTTGCCCATGTACAATATATGTGTATCATACTCTAATATGTATATCAAGCATGAGCCCTCTTTTCATTTAAAGTTACTACTGGAGCCCTGGCTGGTGTGGCTCAGTGGATTGAGTGCCAGCCTGTGAACCAGAGTCCTTGGTTCGTATTCCCAGTCAGGGCAGATGCCTGGGTGACACACCAGGTCCCCAGTTGGGGGCATGTAAGAGGCAACCATACATTGATGTTTCTCTCCCTCTCTTTCTCCTTCCCTTCCCCTCTCTCTAAAAATAAATTTTAAAAAATTTAAAAAATTGTTTAAAGTCACTACTGGAATGATGTAGATCACAGAGACCCTTCCTTGTCCCCAAGACTAACAGCCTTCTTCTCAATGAACTCTACCTGCTGCAGCAGAAGTTCCCTGGGGGTTTAGAGGCCTCATGACATCTTTCACTTCCAGTAAGAGCCTCCAGGTAGGTCCTTGAGGGCAGGGGCCATGTCCTATACTCACCTCTATCTACTCCTTCAGGACCCAGTGCTGTATTCAACAGAGTAGGTCCTCAGTGCTCACCTGTGAATACATTGGAGTGTTCATAGGGCCCTGTGTTTGTAGGTCTCTCAGTGTTTGGAGTTGCTTCTGACTGATTTGGACACCAGTGGGGAGCATTCACCCTTTCTGTTCATCTGTTATTGTCCTGTCTCTCTAATGGGATTGCACACATTCCTTTCCTCATATGCCATGTGGCCTACAAGTGCTGAGGATACAGTGGGTACTGAAAAACTTCTTGCCAAATTTAGACTGAATTACTAATATACAGCAGCTCTAGGGCAGGTTTTTTGAAAGAAAAATAAGGGTGCTTGATCTGAAAGCTATAAAGGTCACCCAGCTTCCCCACCCCACAGACCATCTGTCAGCCTCACCTGTCAGTGCAGATTGTTGGTAGTGGATTCGTAGCTTCAGCAAAGTACACATAGTTAAATAAATGGTGGACAGGCTACTTATCCTACATTTCAGAGAATCCAAAAATTTCTAGCTGTGGCCAGGTAGTTTCATTCACCAACAGATTTCCAATTGTTAAAACCATCCCTTCAGTAAGAGTGAAAATGTACCAAATAGCTTTTGTTCATGATCAGATTATAGTCTTTGTCCCTATAAATACAAGACATTTTATATGCGCATGTCCAGACCTCTAGAGGCCAGATTCTCCAGACAGATTCCCTTCAAGCTCTCTCTCTCTTTCTCTGCATTTGTAGAAGATTACTCCATGTCTTGAAGTTTTTCCTAAAAATCTGTAAAATGAAGATTTTCTCTAAGGTCTTGTCCACAAGTCTAACCTACTAACATTCTATAACAGTGGAGGTGGTACAAGAATGAGTCATAAGAATATCGGTACAGAGATTAACCTAAAATTTGGCTATATGAGCCAGAAAAATGCTAGGAGAGAGAGCCTGGGGAGGAGTCAGCTCTGTGGCAGGAAAAATAAACAAGAGATGAGTTGAGGAAAGGGTAGAGGACACTAGGAAGGATTCAAGGTAACAAGATAGGCTGTAGGCACTGAGAGTTAGGCTTGTGGAATGTGATATAGGTTAGGCCCTTAAACAGAAAGTAAAGTTCCTGAGGGCTGGCAGGGGCTCTGGGAAGCACCTCTGAACTGTGGTCATCAAATCCAATGACCCAACAGAATTATCTGGGGAACCTTGGCCCCACCCCTGGGGATTCAAGTTAGGCGCATCTAGAGTTGTCTCATGAAGCGGTTTTTAAATAAATAAATCCCAGGTATGCTCATGCAGTGGCCTGACTGTGTCTTTAGCACAAGTTGAGAGGCCTTCCATGGGTGGGGGGAAGGGAAAGCTGGAATTTTGGGAGCCTAATTGTCTAGGTGTGTAGCAGAGCTCATGCTTTAGGGCCACTGGGCATCTGTAATTTGTCAGTGAGTATAAACTGTGTCATCCCAGGTTCTTCATGCTCTGGATGACGGTCATATAATTGGAGGATGAGGACTTGGGGGTGACATGGAAGAGGGGGCTGCATAGTTCCAGAGAAGTGTTTCTTGTCTTAGCACAGACCATCCCAAATTACCTTCCTCTTTTAAGGGGCAAATAGAGGCATAAAGAGTACTGACTATGTAACCAGAATGTTCGATGTGTATCTCAGCTAGGGTTGCCAGTTTTGCAAATAAAAATACAGGATGCCCAGTAAAAGTTGAATTTCAGTGCTGTATTTTATCTGGCAACCCTAATCCCAGTTCCTGCACTTAGTAGCTGAGTGACAGTGGGCACCACTGACACTCTCTGTACCTCTGCTCCCTCCTCTGTAAAATGGGGTGATAACAACAGTGCCATGAGAGTTGAATGGTTACAAGAGGTTCAGGAATCAGGACAGTGCCTGGCACAGGCAAGGTGCTGGATAGATTTTAGCTTTCACTATTATTTGATAGCATCCTTCTAAAGTTTTTATCCCAACACCAGGCCAAGGATGGACTGTTGGAGTTCTTGACATTGCAAAAATATTATTCCTACTTTTACCCCCAAATAATAAGGTCCACTGTTCACTTCCTTTATGGGCCAATAGGATTCAAAGAACAGGAATGTTTGTGGTCCAAAGCTACATCACTAATTCTGTCTAGATGTGTCTCTAATAGCTGTTCGTGGCAACAGGTTGAATTTACTAGCTGAGAGTAGGTCTAGCTCACTGTAGCAGAGAGTAGCTGTCCCCAGAGAATGTCTCACAGATATGAGTAGTGACTGCTCATGTATCAGAAACAAACTAGGGGGACTAACATACAATGAGGAAAGATGGCTTGACTTTGGGTGGTGGGCATGCAATGTGATGTATAGATTATATACGATAGAAATGTACACTTGAAACCTATGTGATCCTAGTAACCAATGACACCCCAATAAATTTAATAAAAAAAGAAATAAACACAATGCAGAATTGTGTTCAAAGGGCTTTAGGATTATCTAATTCAATCACAAGCAGCACTGTCCAATAGAACTTTCTGCAATAACAGAAATAACCTCTGCACCTTCCAACAGGCCAGCCACTAGCCACATGAAGCTACTGAGCATAGGAAATGTAGCTAACACAAGTAAGAAAGTGAGTTTTTAATTTAGCTTCATGTGGCAAGCAGCTACTATATTGGACAACACAGGAAGGAAGCATCTGGAACCCAGAAAGGTAAAACTAGTTTTCCAAGGTCTCCCAGTCAATTATTTATATGTCTGAGGCTAGGACCCAGGCTGCTTGACTTCTTTCTCAGTGTTCTTCCCATCTGGAGCCCTTAAGAACAAGTGCTAAGTGGTAGGCAGACAGCTCCTTTGCCTAGAGAGCCTTGTAACATTAAACCAGAGGCATTCTTACTTCTAAAGCAATGAGAATACTCTCAGAAACAAGGCAGATGAAGAAATGCAGCCTGTAGAGTTAGAGACATTTCTTAGGGCTCTAATCCTCAAATAAACAGCTCTGCTCTTTCATCTCTTCCACATGACACCTCCTTTGTTAAAGCTGTCAGGCTCTGTGAAACCTTAAGCTCCACTGGCTACATTATCTGGCATGTTGCAGAAAGCCAACCTGGCTGGGTAATAGTTCTACATGCACTGGGCCGGCTCAGTTCCACTAGCACAGGCCCCTTATGTCTTTCTGAGCTGACACCTTCTAAGGACCCCATCTAGGTGGGACAAGCTGAGGCTTAATACTGAGAGCAGGGAGCAGAGGAGGCAGTAAAGTGTAATGGGCTCTGAAGCCAGTCAGGCTGCCTGGATTCACATCCCAGCTTTGTCACTTACTAAATAGAAGCTGGATGACCATGGGCAAATCACTTAGCCTCTCTGGGTCTGTTTTTTCAGAGGTAAAATGGGAGACAATAACTGTATCCATTTCACAGAATTGCACTTGGAACAATGCCTCGCACATAGGAGAAACACTTGATAAACAATCAGTGTTTTCAG
Source organism: Trachops cirrhosus (assembly GCA_028533065.1). Taxonomy (NCBI): domain Eukaryota; kingdom Metazoa; phylum Chordata; class Mammalia; order Chiroptera; family Phyllostomidae; genus Trachops; species Trachops cirrhosus. The sequence goes on along the minus strand of CM052542.1, from coordinate 91,318,002 downwards.
AGTGGGCCTTGACAGAAAGGTTGCGGTTGGAGAGATGGCAATACACAGGCTGGTTCTGGCAAATGACTTGGGCAAGCTGCTTAGTGTTTTATGGATCAGCAGTTTTTAGGTCTAAATTATAATAAGAACAATGGAGCTCCCTGATTAAGAACATGATAGAAGGGAGTTAAAGGAATAATAATAGTTTTGTGTGACTATGAGGTGTTCTAAAAACTTTCTCTCCTAAAATTATTTTCTGAGAACTTCAGGAAGCCCTACCTTTATATTTCAGGACAGTGGCCACATTTTATGTCAGTCTTGCAGACTATTTCAAAATAAGATGAGATCCTGGAATTTAAAGACTATAAACTGAGACCCACAGGGTAAATACAGATATGTTTTGTTTGGCCTGCAGTGATAACCCAAACAATGTTTTAAAAGTGTTTAATAAGTAGCCAACTTTTAAAAAACAAGAGATTTCACATTTTAAAAATTGGGTTCCCAGTTTGTCTTGCAAAACCAGATAACATGGAAACACCTGTTCCAACTTCAGGCCAGGCAACAACTGACTGGCACTGATCACAGGCCCTCTGGTCCAACTCACTCTGTGTGACCTGCCTGACTCCACCCACCAGTGTCCCCCGGATCTAGTCCCACCTTTCCTTTTAAGAATGGGAAAACCGAGGAACCCAATTTCCCTCTGCTGACGTCCCTTCCTTTGCCCCTGCAGCTTCTGAACTTTTTTTTAAAATATATTTTATTGATTATGCTATTACAGTTGTCCTATTATCCCCCTTCATTCCCCTCCACCCTGAACACCCTCTCCCACCCACATTCCCCCCCTTTACTTCAGTCCATGTGTCATAAGTTCTTTGCTTC
>CM052542.1:91297331-91316644 GCA_028533065.1 Trachops cirrhosus | reverse complement strand
CCATTCTAAATGAAAGCTTTGCTGGATACAGCAATCTTGGATGTAGGTCCTTGTCTTTCATGACTTGGAATACTTCTTTGCAGCCCCTTCTTGCCTGTAAGGTGTCTTTTGAGAAATCAGCTGACAGTCTGATGGGAACTCCTTTGTAGGTTACTATCCCCTTATCTCTTGCTGCTTCTAGGATTCTCTCCTTCATTTTTACCTTGGCTAATGTAATTATGATGTGCCTTGGTGTGTTCCTCCTTGGATCCAACTTCTTTGGGATTCTCTGAGCTTCCTGGACTTCCTGGACTTGAGTCAGCATGAGAATCACGTGGAGGACTTGTGGAAACACACTGCTGGGCCTCACTCCCTGAGTTTTTGATTCAATAGGTCTGCACTTGTGACGACCAGATGCTCACGCTGCTGGTCCAGGGACACATATTGAGAACCTCTATTTTATACCCTACCACTTTCCATTTGAGAACTTATCATCCTGGCACTGACCTAGCAATTGACTGTTCCCATTGATTCTTCCCCTCTTTTTCCATCGTCTTGTTTTTCTCTTCGCTGTTTTTGTCGTCTTTTTTTCCCCAGTTATTCTTTCACCCTACCCTCACTTTTCTCAATTGCCTTTCTTTTTGGAGGTCCCCTGTGGGAGCGTGTTGAGGACCCTCCCCATAACTTGCCTCAGCACCTCCCTTCTTTCCAACGCCCATCCTCCCCAGCCCATCTTCAGGGAAAAGGGCGGTGCACCTGGCAGAGCGCAGAGCCCTGACCCGGACTGTGGGTCCCCCAGCCCCAGACCGCCCCCATCCTTTCCTGCTCAGGCCTCTGACCCTGCCAGAAGCAAATGTCCGCCCCTCTGTCCAGCCCAGAGTCTCTGAGAAACCCTTGTTTGGACTCCTTGGCCGCGGGGGGGGGGGGTGGTCTCGGTGCCAGTGTCCTTGCAGAGATTTGCATCCCTGCAATAACATCTGTCACGCCTCTGTCATTACTTATCTCCCTTCAAACCCTTTCTGCGGTTAGGAGAGTTTTGAGCAATCAGGGCGGGTTGCCCCTAGGTGCCCCATATGCTGGCGAAGCAGCATCCTCGGAGAGGCTCTTCTGGAAGAGAAAAGCGATCACAGCCCTTACCAGATGAATTTTCTCTTACTCTGAAAACAAATAAACAAACACAGAACCTTGCGGGTCGATGGGGTTTGGGCCCCTCTATCCGCGTCCCTCAGTGGAGCCGCGAATGCGAGGCACCAAGCCCTGCGCCCAGGAGGTGGCCAGGAGCGCCCACCAGGTTCATGCGGATGGGGCCGCCCTCAAGTCCTGCCCGCCAGTCTGCAGCTGCCGCCTACCCCTCCTAGGCCGGCCGCGTTGCCGCCTTTGCACCTGTGAGAGGTCCCAGGCCAGTTTTGGTGAGACTCTACCCCCAGGTGGTTCAGGAGTAACTGTGGTGTCTCCATCAGGGGGAATATCCATGTAAACTCTAATAAGGACCAAGGCAGGCAGGAGAGAAAGTTCTTCAGGTGAAGGAAGAGAGAGGGGGTGAGGAGAAGACAAATGTTGCTACTGGGAACTTGGCACCTTCTCGCATGGCTGGGAGGAACAAATGTACCTTGAGACCCTCCATGTACCAGGTGCTTCCCTAAATCTTTGGCAGAACTGAGCTTTGATTGCCCTCCATTCTCCTCTTGCCGGGGAAGAGAGGCTCCCACTGGATTTAGTGTTTTCACTTTTCCCCTGCCCAGAAATCAAGGATGGAAAAAGAGGATTTCTGGATCAGAAGGCCCAGGGCCCTTGATTGCCACTAGAATCTTCAGGCTCCATAAGCAACTCTTCCACTCTGCCTGCCGCTCAGCACGCAGGTCCATTTGTAGGGTATCACACACTGTGACTTGTAGGGTATGGAGGAATGGTGAATCCTATAAATGAGGGCCGTGAGAAGAGCAGGTGGTAGGGGCCATGAGGGTGGGGTGCGGTCTCCTACCATCAGATGTATCTAATCCACCAATATTTAGTATAATAACAACTGCTTATGTCTGTTGAACACTCACTATTCCCTAGACACTGTGCTGCGGGCAAGACTTGCTTTCTCTCATTTGAACCTAACAGCCCTATGACACAGGTGCCCATTATACAGAGAAGGAGACTGAGGCTTAGAAAGGGTTAGGTATTTGCCCATATTTGTGCAGGCAAGTGGTCGGCAGAGATTCAAACTCAAGATGGCTGACTCTGAAGCCTGCACTTCAACCCCTTTGGTATTTGACTCTCTCAAGAGTGACAGCCTCTGTGGACAGAGGGATCAGGAGCTAGAGTTACCAGGGAGAGGGATGCTGAATGAGCTTCACTGGCCTTGAATAAAATAATCATATTTCTTTTCTTCTTCTTTTTACTTTTTAAGGAATAGAATAAGAGCATACATAATGGTTAACTGTTCCAAAATTTTAAGGCCTATCCTCATTTCCAAAAGTTTGTTCTGGTATGCTTCATTATTCATGACTATGTGTTGGACAAATTGTTATGTGGACTTCAAACTGCCACTGAGACTCTTTATATCTGGCAGCAACATGAAACTCACCTGTTGGTCTGTGAGTTCCACCTTTTAAAAAAGATTTTATTCTCATTTATTTTTAGAGAGAGAGGAAGGGAGGGGAAAAGAGAGAGAAACATCAATTGGATGCATACCCCAGGCATGTGTCCTGACTGGGAATCAAACTAGTGACCTTTTGGTTTTTAGGCCAGTGCTCAGTCCACTGAGCCACACTAGCCAGGGCTGTGAAATCCACCTTTTGACATACAAATGACAATTTCCTATATCACAGGAGCGTTCCCTCTGTCAAAAAAAGGAATTAGAGAAAGAATTGGTCTTATTTTCATTCCATCATACTCAGATGAAACTTTTATGAGGACATATTGAAGTTTCCTAAAAGCCTATAACTTTCCTTTTTATTTTTGTTTGTTTTTGGTGGTCCCTATTTCCCTGTAGTGATTTACAGAAACACCTTGGAAGTTAAAAGAGACTTTACAAACTATATCATCCAACTCCTAATTCTATAGGTGAAGTAAATGAGGCCAAGGGAATAAGTAACCCAAGATGGCAGGCACAATTAGGTACTGGTCAAGGTGAACCTAGAACCTGGAGTTTGGGCATCACAGTCCTGGGGTCTTTGCACTTCAGTGAAATGTAAATGGCCCTGTGCTTGTTTCATGTGGTCAGGGTATGGGGGGGTAGGAGTATCATTATGAGAAAACCTAGGAAGTAGGGGAGGCTGTAGGTAGAAATAGAGGAGGAGTCCTGGCGGAAGGGAGGGAGCAAAGAAACTGGGTTGGACCCCAGTGGGTACTGGAAGACTTGCATTTCCAGCAGGTACAGACAGCATTGATTACTGAGGTTTCTCATAAGAACAGTCTCTCCTTGTAGGTTGGCTCAGGTATAAGGCACTCAGCAAACCTTTCCAGGCACATCCTGTCATCTTTACCTTTTAGTCTAGAGATTCTTCCCTTCTCAAAACCCTCATCTCTAGGTTGTATCCTTCTGGCTGTCAGTCTTCTCATCCTCGAGTTTTAGTGATGGAGTAGCCTGCAGCCTCCCCTGTGGACTTGGAATGAGGGAAATACATTTCTTTTGGAGACCTGGACCCTTCTGGCTTCTACCCTCAAGTTTTTCCTCTCTGTAGTGATGCTATAGGTCCTGTGGAGCCATGATTTTTCATAGGGGCTACAGGGTGGTTATCAGAATATGGAGAAAGGATATCACTGATTAACAAAGTAGAAAACAAGCTGATATTGAAAGTGACCAACTGTCTTCTGCTCTTCACTGAAATGAGATATACTCACCCCTATATACCTCAAAACAAAGACAATAATAGAAACAAACAAAACAAGAAAAGTGGCTCTCTTAAGATCAAAATAAAACTTTCTTTAGAAATTACCATAGTTTCTATTTGTTCTGAGTAAAGAAAAAGTGATTTACATTTTTAAAAAAGATTTTATTTATTTACTTTTAGAGAGAGTGGAAGGGAAGGAGAAAGAGAGGGCAAGAAACATCAATGTGTGATTGCCTCTTGTTCCTCCTCCACTGGGGACCTGGCTCGAAATCCAGGCATGTTCCCTGACTGGGAATCAAATCGGTGACCCTTTGGTCCGCAGCCTGTGCTCAATCCACTGAGCTACAGTAGCCAGGGCAGTGATTTACATTTTAAACATTAGGAATCATGTGAGTTTTTAAAGTCATATATATGAAAGAGAAATATGATAATTTTGAAAAGAGACAGATTTAGCTACTCTGGCCTTCTAGGGTCACTGCATCTGACTTTGCCATGGCCTTTCTTTCTTCCAGCCTGTCCCCAATTCTCCTTTGGATATTTAGAATGTAGATTAGTAGCCTAGATTATGCTACAGTGACAAGTCCCAAATTCCAGCAGCTTAAAAGAGGAAACAGCAACTTTTTCTTAAAGGGACAGATACTAAATGTTTTAGGCTTGCAGGCTAAGGGCTCTGCAATAATTACTCAACTTTGCATTTGTGCTATGAAAACAGCCATGACATGAGTGTGTTCCAATAAAACTTTATTTACAAATATAGCCAGTCCTCAGCATAGTTTACCAACCTTGTTTGCCATATCCATGTTTGTCACAGGCTAGGTGTTACCATCATCACTAATCCAGGACACAGCTTGATGGAGAAGCCTCTAAATGAAACATTACTAATCATCTCTGCAGGGGAAAAGAAACTGGCAAAGTATTCATTGGTCCTGAAAGCATCTGCCCACACATGATAGATCTATTCTGCACACAGTTTATTGCCCAAAGCAAGTCACATGGTCCCACCTAAATTCAACAAAGCAAGGAAGTACAGTCTACCATATGCTAAGAGAAGAAACAACCAAACATTTGTGAATAGCTGTAGTGGTTACCACAGAATGCATAATTATAAATTAAAGAAAATCTCTGTCTTGCATAGGGAAGTTGAGTCATCCTACACACTTCCACTGAATACTTATAGTTTGCCAAGGACTAGTAGATCTAAATTTAGTAATTCAGAATTCCTGAACATCTACCAAATGGATAGAAAATTAAGAAGAGTAAAATGCCTGAAAATTAATTAAATAGAAGTACCCAATGTGAATAATCAGTAAGAAAATATATTTTTCAACTTGTGCATGCTACATTGTGAAATAATAGAACCAGTAGATGACCACATTTACTAAATATTTTATTGTACCACTATTATTAGTTACTAGTTATGTTATTGGCAGTTTTAGTAAAGGTGAATTTTCTTAATGTTATAAAAATCATAAGTGGCCATTGAGTGTTATGCTCTTTTCTAGTATGTGGAAGTGAGGATATATGTTTAATAAAGAATTTCCACTTCATGCATGTAACTCAACAGTGTTATCCTGCTTTAAGCAACTAGGAAACTGGACAAAGTTTAATAAACAACTGTTTTCAGATATTGGACAACAGATAGTGCAAGACTGTGATCACTGAGAAAAGAGAAAAAACAATTTAAGTCCTGTGATCACTTTTGACTTCTGCCAGAAGAAAAATTCCAGGCCATTGAGCACAGATAGTTCCCAAGCAGAGCACTGCAGTATTATTGAGTTGGGAGAACATAGTAGAGTACAGAAGGTTGATGTGGCTATAGATTGTGAGCAGAGTCCCAGAATTAAGGGGCGAGGCATAAAAAAAGCTCTAGAAATCTGCTAAATTCTCTGAGGCATTAAGAACGAAAAACATTGAGTTTGTATGTCTGTGACTATCCTCAATGAGTACTAAGACATGGATTAGAAGGTGAAATTCCATTAGGCTGAACAGAATGACAGGGTAACTGTGAGCTGAATGAAGAGTTTCCAGAGAGCACACAGGACTGAGAGTGGCTTGAATTTCAATCAGCTATACTGAAGAATCCTCACTGATTGCCCAGGGTATTCAGTAGAGAACCCAGAAGGCAGCATTTTATTAGTGAAGCTAAACTGTCCACAAAGGAAGGGTAGTTAAGACATTATGATATAAACATGATATGTATATATGCACACATATATGTGTGTACACATATATGTATATATGCATGTATGTGTGTGTGAGTGTGTGTGTGTGTATATACTCAAGGGACTAGAAATAGAACTTGCCCAGCATTAAACCCATATATACATGGTCAATTGACTTTTAAGGAGCTAAAGTAATTAAATGAGGAAAGTATAGTTTTCAATAAATATTGTTAGAAATTGATGTCCAAACAGTGAAAAATAAATATTGATCCTATTTTACACCATACAAAAAACTCAAAATGGACCACACACCTAAACATAAAAGCTAAAATTGTAAAAATTCAAGAAGAAAACATAAAAGAACATTTTTGTAACATTGGTGTACATAAAGACAAGGATTTCTTTGGTAGTACATAAAAAGCACAAATCCTACTAGGAAAATTTGATCATGTAAGCCATCAAAACTCAAACCTTGTGCTATTCAAACTGCTATTAGAGAATGCAAAAACAAGCCACATAGTAGAAGATAATATTTAATATCTGTATACCTGACAATGAATTTGTAACAAAGATTCTAAATTCAATAGAAAGACAAATGACCCAATTTAAGAAACAGACAAAAGATTTAAACAGGTAATTCAGAGAAGATGCTATGAATAGCTAAATAACACATAATGTGATGTTCAGTATCATTAATCACCACACAAATAAAAATAAAAATCATAAGATTCCATTCCTGCCTAGTAGAAAGACAAAAATGAAATTTACAATACCAAATGCTGGCAGGATATAGAATAACTGAAATCCTTGTATTTTGTTGGTGGGAATGTAATATGGTACATTCACTTTAGAAAACTGCATCACCTCTTTATAAATTTAAATGTATACATAGTCTATGGCCTAGTAATGGTACTAGTAGGTATTGTTCCAAGAGAAGTAAAAAACTATGTCTCCTCAAAGACTTGCTCACAAATGTTCATAACAGTTTTTTTCATAATATCCCTAAACTGGAAATAATGCAAATGTCCATCTACAAGTGTTGGAATAACAAACTGTGTTATCTATCAAATGGAATCCTTCTTTGTAATAAAAGGGAGTGAGTTGTTGATACACACGATGACATGGATGAATCAGAAACTTGCTGAGAAAACATGCCAGATACAAAAAGTGCATATTATTATATAGTTCTATTATATGAAGCTCTAGAAAAGAAAATTTCATCTTTAGTCATAGAAAAAGACCAGGGGTGAGTAGGGACTGACTAGGACAGAGTCTGAGAAAAAATTTTTGGTGTAGTTGAATTATTTTTTATTATATCTTGATTGTGGTTGTCAAAAGTCACAGAATTAACATTTAAAATGGGTGTATATTATTGTATGTAAAATATACCACAATAAAGTTGTTTTTAAATCCTAAGTGAATAGAAAATGTCAAGTTTTCTTAAATTAACTATGTCTAATATGAACCTAATTATGTGACCTTCAAAACCATAAGACAGTTAGTACCACTCTTCACCTACTGTCAAACAAAATGTTTACAATGTAACTGTAAACATCACACACTCCCTTCCATTTCCGGAGATTCTCTAATGCCTCTCAGTTCTGTCTTTTAAATCTTTACATGTTTTATTCTCTTTGAATCAGCAATTTCACTTTTGAGAATTTGTCCTAAGAAAATAACCATGAATATGAGCACAGCTTTCTGCAAAGATGTTCAATTCCCATTTATTATAATAGCAAAAGTAAAACTGGAAATATTAATAAGAGATTAAATAATAATTTATAGTCCATCTACAGAATGGAATATCACACAACCAAGTATGGAGACTGCAAAACAACATGTGATGTTTGCCTTTAATCTTGGCAAAAAACAAATAATGTTTTAAAAAGATTTGAAAGACATAGACTGTCACTAACAGTGATAATCTGTGCATGGTGAGTTTATGTGATTTTAGTTTCAGAGAAATTATATGTATTTTCTAGATTTCTAAAATTAACCTGCATTATTTTATAACTTGAAAATCAAAAAATAAATGTTTTGTTAAAAAAACAATTTTTGGTATTGTGTATTTAGAGAGATGCTATGTTAGTGTATCATGCTTAGGATGACACATATTCCCCAAAATTTGTGTATATTTTTTGTAATTCATATTCTTTTCACTATCCACATTACATACTATCTAAAAGCATACTCTAAGGTACTTTTGTAGTATGAATAATATTTTCTAATCTATCTGTAGTTTGTCTGATTCAAAATTTAAGATATTCATATTCATTTTCTAAAATGGAGACTGTAACACAGGAGGTTAAGCCTGAGGATTTGAACTGTCCATTCGGATAAGCTGAAAAATCCACAAGGAGGACTGGGTGAAATAGATATTGCCTTTATTACACACATTATGGGGAGCAACAATGGTGGCAGGTCAGTGAAGCAGGACCACACACCCCCGTGTCCAACACTTGTTTTAAATGTCCCAGACAAAGGAGGCACATGCTCTACACATGACTCTAAACTATATTACCTCTGTGTAAAGAAAAGATCAAGAAGCAGTTGCAGGACAGGAAGCCACACTCAAAAGGTGATAAGAAGAAGGAAGTTGCAATCCATTTCCAAAACAATACATATTTTTTCTGGCCAGGGGCCCCCTGGTTAGCCCTCAGCCACAGAATGGGGAAGGACCATATTCATTGATTCCACACCCCACTTCAACACTGCTCTTCTACCTCACATTCTTCTGATAGGAGACCTGTGTGTTGAGCATGCTGGCACATTGCATCCATATGCAGATGCAGTAAAGGCTACACACCATGACTAAAAGTGCAAGACAGAAGCCAAAGAGACTCTGGAGGAGGGAATGTCACAATGGTCTGTAGCAGTCACTACCATAATATTCTTGTACAGGGTTGTCGGCATCCACCCCATGAATTGCACTGTTTTATTTGCAGTCCCATTTCTGCATTCAGTGCATATGGGTATGGGCTGTAATACTTCTACCTACAATTCTGACAGCCACCCCATACCATCCCAAATTGCATACATGAGCTATGGCTTGGTGCAGTTAGCCTGCTTTTTCATGAGCAAAAACACCTTCTCATGCATCAGTTTGAAGAGGGGAGTCAGGGGCCTTCCAGACTTGCAGCTAGTCCCAGCATGTCTGGTTTGCAGGATGGATCCTGCATGGATCCAAAGACCATGTTCAGAAACTCTGTGTAGACCCAACAGTCTGAGTGGTTGTTCTCAGCAGCCATCATTTCTTCTTATTGGGGGAAGGTGTTGCTTCTGCAGAATCCAACCCCAAGAATTTGACAGAGAAACCAGGTAAACAAGGTCATAGTACACATTTTATGAAAACAGAAAGAATATAAAGGTTAATGAACACAGCAAATTATAAACCAGTTTCTGAGTGCTAGAGTGTCAGATGAGAAGACTTCTAAATGCAAGGCTTTGCTGTAATGAAATTAAGAGTGACAATCTGATATATCCTCTTTACCTTTAATTTAAATGTCTCTGGTGATATCATCATGTGCTTAAGTATATCTTGTAAGGTCGATACTGCATCAGCAGTTCTCAACAATTTCAAATCAAAGGATGAAGAAAAAATAAATCATTAGTTTCCAGTCTAGTTCATAGGTGAGAAATAACATTTTACAGACAATACACTGAATTAGAATTAACTTCCATAATTGTGTATGAGATTTTTTGAAACATAATTTTTCTCCAAAAATCACTCTTGTTTTTACCAAAGAGCCAAATCAAGACTAATTCATTTATTGCATTAAGTCCAGTTTCAATTTGGCCTGATTATTTGCATAAACACAATAGAATACCAACTGATCATATAGGTTCTTTAAGACTGCTTTTCTGGAACTTACACAAGGAACCCTTAGACTGAGCTTCAGTCAGCCCTTCAGGGCACAGAAGCCAAGCCACACACACTTGCCACTAGGCATTGCCTGCAGTACCTACAATCCTCAAGTCCTTTAGGTTCCCATCGTGTCTTGATGTTCCTCCTTGCCATCTTTCAGGAAAGCAACCTTTGCTCCTTGCCTGGAAAGACTGCCATGAACTGCATAACCAAACACAGTATCAAGTCATTTCTCCAATAAGCTTTTATTGGCTTCAAAAGTCAATCTCAGTTTCTCAAGGCTTTCTAGTAACAACCAGAGTCCTGACATGCTTCCTTCAGGCATGACATTCCAGTCAAAGTCTTGGTTAATAAAATCACAATTGGAAACTGGCTTTACCTGTCTTGTTGTGAAGAAATCAGATTCCTTTTGGATTTTTGCAAACATATTGCCATAGAAAGAATAATACTTACTCATTAAGAATTCCCAAATTCCAGAGGGGTCAGGCAGAAAGAAAAATATTAATGCCTCAATATTGCTTATGAAATTATACTTTACCAACTTGCTTTAAGAAATAGAAAGTTTTCTTATGTCTGAAAGACAAATTATTAAAAATTAGCAATGTTTTTCAACATAAAAGTTATAAAAGCTATAGTTACTTTTAGTTTATTATGTACTGTAATTAATTTCTGTTTATTCTGATCATATGCAATCACCTCTATAAATCCAATCATTTCACAGAGCTCCAGCAATCTTTACTCAATTCAAAGGTGTGATTGAAAATACATTCTCAGAAACATGCAATCCAAAACAAGTCAGAGTCCTCTCATGAACCCCTCCCAAGACATAATATATTTTTGCAAATGCATTAGAGCAAAACAATGACTTTATAAATGACAAGACTTAAAAATGACATGGTTACAGAGTTCAGTATAATGCAATTGACAGAGGAACTTGCTTTCCTGCAACATTTTAATATAACTAAAATTACAAATAAGAGTATATCAAAACTTATATAATCTCTAGAACATCTACTTTAATAATAACAATATATGTATACAAATAGAGCATACTTTTTATTTCTTTATCTGACAAAGCTTCCCATGTACTTTAAACATATTAAATAAGCCTAATTAGTTCAAAAACTTATCTTTTATAAAAGAAGAACAAATCCTTGAGGTATTCCAGGGGCCCATTGGAATAGCTCAAAAAAAAAGTCATTTCTCAGTTAAAAAGTCTCTTAAAATTTAAAGTTTCGGAAAGCTTTCAAATAAACTTAACCAAAAAAGTGTAGCATAAACTTTTTATAAGATGACACATTTTTATGGTAATAACTTCAAAAGACATTAATTAAACTTAAAACTGGTTTTCATATCAAACAATTTGTCCAGACGACAGGATCCTGCTAATTTATACAAGTATTTAATTTCTTCAGGTCAGTAATATATTACACCCTAGTAATGCCATTTGGAGGAAGAAAATGTACCACAAGTAATACACAGATGAATGCATATCACATACAGATAACACACATAAAAACTATATACATAAAGCACAAGATTTTCACATTTGCTTATCTTTTTGCTTCTTCCTTTTACACTATCCTTCTTCAACTTACACAGATCCTCTGCAATTTTCCTAGTTCCTTTTAGTTTGCCACTTTAACACATCCAAGAATAGAATAATTTATTTATAATTATATTTCCTTCAAAATATATTGCCATAATTTACATGTTTTAGTACCAAAACCATACAACTTATTTCCAACTCAATTTAAATTTTTAACTTTTAGAAACCTCATTTTCCAGTGATAACCAAAAATAAGTAGCCAGTGTCCCCTAGATTGACTTTTGTGAACACATTTCATAACATGTAGAAACATAGGTTCTTCTATTGGCAAATACACTCACTTTCAAGAAACATACCTCTAACAAAGACATTTATTAACAATATTCATTAACAGCTCCAAATCTACTCCACAACCTGTCTGCAAAAAAAGCCAAAAGCTGGTGAACCCAAGATTTGTCTAGCGATCAGTGTTTTTAGCATTTCAAAATATCTAGTAACCAATAACTTTAATCAAAATTCACTAATTTAGAAAGGAATAGCTGAAATGAATTTATTTGGTCAGATATAGCTAAGGTGTGTTTTTTCTTCAACCCTTTTGATAAGAATCATGTTCCAACATTTTCATATTAAGAGACTGAGATCAGGTATTTGCAATTCAGAGACAGATTTTGGTTTTGGAGTTGTAGAATGGGAGGAATGGGGTGTTAGCATTTATTAGCCTCAGAAGACTTCTTTAGTTCAGAAAATCTTTATAATTTATTAACTTAAAAAATTACCTGTGACCCTCCCAGAAGCTTTTAATTTCCAAATCAATACACACTTCCCATTTACCAGACTTTTGGCCAAAAGAGAAACATGAACAATATTTAAATCACAGACAAAGTTTCAAAGAGGGCTTATCTCTTCATTTTCCTCTCTAACTTAAGTTCACCCTCTGACTGCCTTACTTTCACTTTCACTGGTTTCCTGCCCCACCCCACACCCCACACAGGTCCCCTTCAAGGCCCACTGGAGCATGGGGGGCATCCCCCCAATACTACTGCACCACCCCAGGTTTACCCCCACCATTATCCATTCTTGGGATTTTCCCTACTATTCCCCACCCAGCATGTTGTCATCCACATTTGACTCAACACAGGGATTTTCCATGGTATCTGAATCCTGCCAATGACTATGCCAGTTGTAATGTAGGAGGTCAAGCCAGGGGATCTCAACTGTTTATTAGGATATATTGAAAAATCCACAAGAAGGGTGGAGTGGAATAGACATCGCTTTTATTACTCACAGTACAGGGAGCAATGACAGCAAAGCAGAACTGTACCTCTCTGTGTCCAAGACTTGTTTTAAAGGGTCCCAGACAAAGGAGGTAAGTGCCCTACATGTGACCCTAAACTATATTACCTCATTGTAAAGAAAATGTCAAGAAGCAGTTGAAGGACAGGAAACTCCCAAAAGGTGGTAAGAAGAAGAAAGTTACAATCCATTTTCAAAACAATACATGTTTCTTCTGACCAGGGACCCCTAATCAGCCCTCAGTCATGGGAGGGGTAAGGGTCATGCCCATTGATCCCACAGCACCCTTCTGTCTAGTTCTATTGTACCTTTGATCCAGTGTCTAAGCCCAATTTTTATAACACATAGATACAGACACAGTGTGGCATTAGCCAGAAGGAAAGGGGAGGTGGGGTATGTGGAGGTAGGCAAAGGGGGAGAATGGGGATGGAAAGATACTTTGCTTGGGGTGATGGGCTCATGATGCAGTGTGTAAATGATATTTTGTTGAGATGTATACTTGAAACCTGTACAGTTTCAATTTGGCAAACCAATGTCACACTAATGAAATTTTTTCTGTCTATCTATCTATCTATCTATCTATCTGTCTGTCTGTCTGTCTATCTATCTATCTATCTATCTATCATCTATCACCTATCAATCATCTTTTTAAAAACGTTCATGGGGAAATTTAGAGAACTTTTGACTAAAGAAACCAGGGATATCTTGATAAAGGAGGTAAATTGGAAAAAGGGCTTGACACCTTAAAAGGATTTTGATTGTTGCAGGGCTTTCTAGGCAGAGAGAATGGAAGTATGGGATTATGGAGGTAAGATAGGAACCATCTTCCCATTAAAACAGCAAATAATAGACTCCCAATGGGAGGAGAGGCCCAAATCAGGGAATCCTGGAAGCTTCCATGGAAAGTACAGACTATTTCATTTACATATAAAAATATCTCTCTAATAGATGATGCCATGTTCTGGGTATTTTCCTTCATAATAGCCTCACTTCCTCAGTGTCATATATAGCCAGAATGACCAAATTGTATTAGGAAAGTTTTATCTTTGACCTCACCTTTTTTATCAGCTCTTCCCCTGTCTTTCCCTCCTTGGTTGTTCTCACTTTTCCCCTCATGTTCAAAGTCTATGAAAGAATAGTCCATGGTGATCATTGTATCATTTCTACAGGATGTGTATCATTACTACTTATATATGGGACTTTAGCTAGATATACTTCTTTATAGAAAAGAAAGATAGGACATGTATCATTATTACTAACATGTGAGACTTGTGCTAGATACCCTTCTCCACAGAAAAGAAAAATGCCATCTGGGAGAGGAGATTGGAGCAGGGCTGAGGCTGAGAACCTGAGCTGAGATGGGTTTGTATGCTCATTGGGATCTAGCTGATGTCAATATCTCTGCTATGCAAATGAGGAAAAAATATGTAGTGTTTTGTCTAGACCAGTAACCAGAACTCAGTGGGAGGTCGCTAAAGGGTGTGGTGCAGCTGGAAAAAGAAAAATTAATTTCATCTGGCCTTGAACAGAACAGGATATTCATCAGACTAGCTCCAGGGAGGCAGGTAAAAACACAGCCCCCAGAAGCTGAGACGAGAGGCCAAAAAGTTGCTAAGAGAGAATCCAAGACCAAGTGCTTACAGCCTCTGTCAGGCAAATATGGGCTGGGAATTAGATGGCTAACCTCAGAAGAAACCTGAAATTTGCATATCTATTTTCTGTTATTCTTTCTATTTTGTCTCTTTCCCTTTGGAAATAATTGACCCTTAAGTGGTCTTGAATGCTGCCTGGCAATCATACTGGGCTTCCCTAGTCTGTTCAGTTCCATATCTCCTAGGGAACTATTCCACACCTTCTCTCTCTGAAAATCTACCAGACCTCCACCCAGCTTTTGCCCTCACTAAGGAAACTGGGGCAAATACCACAGCCCCCAACTACCAGCAACAATACCCACATACTCTGCTTTCCCACCTGTTGCCCTTCTTTTGCCTGAAAAGCTGATTCTAATTGTGCACCAGACCCTGTGCTACAACTCAAGGACAGCCCTCCATCTTATCTTCCTTCTCTTCAATTCTCACTTTCTCCGTACCACTCCTACCAGCTTACAAGATTATTGTCATTTTTTTCCATTTTAAAGAATAACAACAAACATCTCTTAACTATCTCATTTTTTGTTCCCCTTTGCAAAAAACTCTTCAAAGAATTATCCACCACATTCTTAAATCCAATGGTTGAATTTCTGTCCTTGTGCTCTTTGGCCAATCAGCAACATATGGCCCCATCTCCTGCCATCTCCTCTTGGTTTCCAGCATGCCACCTTCTCTTAGTTTTTCTTTTATGTCAAGGGCTGCTTCTCAGTCCCCTCAACTGCTTCCCCTTATCTTCTACCCTTTCATGTAGGATGGTATGTTCATTTTCTATTGCTGCTATTATAAATTACTGCAAATTTCTTGCTTAAAAAATACAATCAGTATCTTACAGTTCTGGAGGCCAAATATCCAACACAGATCTCAGTGAACTAACTTCCAAGGGTCAACTGGCTATGCTCCTTTCTAGAGGTTTGATGGAAGCCTCAGTTTCCTTGCCTTTCCCAGCTCCTGAAGGTTGCCCTCATTCCTGGGCTTTTGGCCTCCTTTCTCATAGCCAGGAACATTGCATCTCTCTGACTCTTCTTCCATCATCACAGATCCTCTAACCATAATCAGGAAGAGTTTTTCACCCCTAAGGATCTGTGTGATTAGATGGAAGTTGAATGCATGATTTTGCCACCAAACCTTCCTCCAGTCACCTCCATCTCAAATGATGGCCACTAAAATGGCCTTTCATCTACCCAGTTTAACAATCTTAGAACTAACTTTGATTCTTCTTTTTTCTTTTACATGCTTCATCATGTATGTCAGGAAATCTTGTATCTACCTTAAAAATATATCCAGACTGCTTTAAAATAATCCAGTGTGTGTTGGAGGTGGAGAGAAGGAGTGGGAAAAGCAGTGGTTAAAAGAAACAAGATTGCTCATGTTTCAGTAATTGTTGAAGCAGGATGATGGGTACATAGAGGTTCATTATGTTAACTATTATCTCTACTTTGAGTATGTCTGAATGTTTTTATAACATGTTTTAATTGCATGTACCATTGAGCCCAGCAGTCTTGTTCCTTTGAAATCTATCTCCTATAAGTAAAAGCAGTAGTAAATAATAATACTCTAACGTTGTTTTCAGAGGGAAAATAGTGGAAACAAAGTGAATACCTATTAACACAGATACAGTTGAATACATTTCTGTACATACATCATGGGGTATTACACTGCCACTAAAATAATGAATTTTATGCTAGGTGATTTGATGAAGTTTCCACAATTTATTGATAAATAAGAAAAGCAAAATGCATATAATATTTTCCAATTTTCATAAAACAAAAATTACAATAAATCAATATATGCATGACAAAAATTTTCAAGACAAGCAAACAGAAGTATTCAAGGTCTAATAGTGTCTAAACACCTTCATTCCCTCCACTGTAGAGCAAGCCTCTCCCTTCTCCTGACTCTCCCAGGCTCAATGAGTCTGATCTTAACATAGTAACCAGAATGCTCAAAACCCTGAAACAGCTCTTCTTTTCATTCAGAAACAAACTCAGTGTCCCAAATATTGATCATTGACAAATACAATGATCAAATACAACCCCTCATCTCATCACTTCTCTGACTTCATCACCCACTACTCTCTCTTTTCCTAACTTGGCTGCAGTCACACTAAAGCCTACTAAAGTATTTCTGCCTCAGGACCTTTGCTCTGGCTCATTCTTTGTATTGGAAATACAAAGAATTTTGTATTCTTTGCCTCTGCTTAACTTCCTAAGTTCCTTTAAGTCACCTTCTCAATTAGCCCACAGTGCTTCTCTACTTTAATACAAAATACAAAAACTGCCCCACACTTTCCTGATTCATCTACCCTGTTCTACTTTTCCTTTTTAAATAGCACTTGTGATCTGTTATACTGAATAAGTGATACATTTATTATATTTATGTTTATTGTCTTTCTTCTCCATCATAATACAAGATCCTTGAGGGCAGGTATCTTTGTTTTGTTCATGAATGTATCTCAGAGCCCTAGAACAGCACCTCTCACAAAGTATGACAATAAATAACACTCAGCAAGAAGGCAAATTGCGTTAATGTAATTTGCACTGGAAATGCTTTCTTGATAAAAATTTACCAATTTTGCCATAGTTCTCTTTCAAATAATTGGGGGTTTATTTTGTTTTATGAGATGGCATTTCAGGTGTCAGGTGTTGATTCCTTGTTGAGCCATGCTGTCATTGGAGGACCTTCTTTTGTTTGAGAAGTTCATCCATCCATTTACCCATCCACTCCTTTATTCATTCACTTTCTTCTCCATTTCCTAGTTCCAACCCTCTCCCCATGTACAGTATTTTGATGTATTGGATATGTATCCTTTTTTGGTATATATTCTTGTATAATGTCAATTTTTTGTTAATGTGTGCTTTTAAATTATATACACAAGTATTTCATTCTGTTTCTTTTTCTTCAGCATTGTTTTTAAAATGTAGTCCAATTACTATATTTCTGTATGGACTATTGCTTTTAACTGCTCTATGGTGTACACACAACACATTTTACTAATCTAGTTCTACTGTGATGGATGCTTTGATTGCTTCCAACTCCCAGCTATTACAAGCAGCCTGATATATATATGAGACTATTTCTGGAATACTAATCCAGATGCAGAATTGCCAGGGCTACAGAATGGCTGCATCAGTCTATACTACCCCCCACCCCAGTGACACATGACAATTCCTAAATCCCCAACTCCCACCAATATCTGGTGTCATCCGGATGTTTAATTTTTGCCAGTCTAATAGAGAAAGGAATTTCACGGTAATTATTATTTTAATTTCCATTTCTCTGATCACTCATATGCTTATTAGACTTCTTTATTACCTCTTTCCTAAACCACCTGTTCATAGCCTTTGTACTTCTTTCTACTAGGATTCCTGTGTTTTACTTGTTGATTTGCAGAGTTCCTTGTATATTGTACATAACAGTGTCTTGCTCATTTTAGACATTGGTAATCATGTGTTCAACCTATCACTTGCTGTTATTTTGCCCCTTGTTTTTTTGTCAAATGTAAAGTCTTTAATTATGATATAATCAAATTTATCAGGTTTTCTCTTCTATTTTGTCTAATGGTTTGTGCTTTGGAGCTGTTGAGAAAGTCTTGCTTTAATTTTTTATCATGAAGAGTTTCACTTTTCACATTCCAGTTTTTATCCTTCTGTAGTTTCTATTTTATGTAGGGATTCTGTTTTGTTTTTTTCCATATAGTGAGCCTGTATTTTCATAATCCTATTTACCAAGCAACCCAATTTCCCCATTGATGGTAGTGTTATCTTTTCCTATATATACCCAGGTCTGTTTAGAAATCTTTATACTGATTTCTCTATGCCTAATTTTATGCCAGTAGCATAATGTTTTTATTACTAAGGCTTTGTAGAGTGTTTTAATATTTTGAAGTGCAAAGTACCCCTTCTTTAGTCTTCTTTTACAAAGTTAACATATCTGCTTGTTGACCAGTATTTTTCATATATAATTTGTATTTGGGTTAGAATTACATTGAATATGTAGATTAATTGGGGGAAATTGACATCTTTATAATGTTAATTCAACTTATTTATAAGAACATGAATATTTTTTCATAATTCATATTATTTTTATGTTCTTCATTAGAGATATTCATTACAGAGTAATATAAGATTAGATTACTTCCCATGTCTTTCAAAAAGAGATTTGCTGCTATTGTGAGTATCTTAATTTTCTATCTGGTTATTTATTTCTCTCTTGTTAGTTATCTTATTTTTTAATCTGGTTAGACATGCTACTGATTTTTTACAAGTTGAACTCAAATCCCCCAACATTCCTAACCTATATTAGTTTTAATAGCTTTTGTTATTTCTTCTTTTTAAAACATCTCATTATTTTTAATTTTTCAATTAAAATTGACATACAATATTATATTAGTTTCAGGTGTCCAACATAGTGATTAGACAATTAGACAATTATATAAGTTAGGAATTGATCACCCCAATTAGACTAATACCCATCTGACACCATACATAATTATTAGAATATTATTGACTATATTCCCTATGCTGTACTTTACATACCCATGACTGTTTTATAACTGGCAATTTGTACATCCTAGCCCCTTCCATGTTTTCATCCATCCCTTCAACATCCCCTTCCATCTGGCAACCATCAAAATGTTCTCTGTACCTATGAGGTTGTTTGTGTTTTGTTTATTTTGTTTTTTAGATTCCACATATAGGTGAAATCATATGGTATTTGTCTTTCTCTATCTGGCTTATATTACTTAGCATAATACCCACTAGATCCATCAATTTTGTCACAAACAACATGATTCCATACATTTTTTTAAAGATTTTATTTATTTATCTTCAGAGGGGAAGGGAAGGAGAGAGGGAGAGAAATATCAATGTATGGTTGCTTCCTGTGCATTCCCTGCTGGGAACTGGCCTGCAACCCAGGCATGTGCCCTGACTGGGAATCGAACCGTGATCTCTTGGTTCACAGGCCCGTGCTTAATCCACTAAGCTACACCAGCCA
>CM052542.1:91265064-91296831 GCA_028533065.1 Trachops cirrhosus | reverse complement strand
AAAAAAAAAAAAGGAAGGAACCAAGCAGAAGATGGAAGGAAGAAGAGATAAATTTGGAAAGCAAGGGAGAAAGGTCAACACTAGGGTGACAGAAAGAGAAGCATAAAGAATTGATAGATAAAAAAATAATACAAATTAAGAGATAAAAGCTTACTTAAAAATAATTAAAAGAAAACAAAAAGAAAAACCAACAAACCAAAAAAACAGCAAAAACAAAAACAAAAACAAAAACAAAAAACACCTATTGTTGGTTTCAGATTGGCCAAACCAGTTTTTCTAGCTGGCTTCCGCCCACTGAGGGGCTACTGGGGACAGTTTTTCTGTGTTCCTGTTCAAGACTCAGTCAGCCTCTGGCGAAATGTTCACAGTTTAGGTGCATGTTCTCCCCTGAGCCCGTCTGGAGCATCCCAGAAGGGACCTGTGTGTCGGGGCTTGGTGTAACTACGCAGATCCTTTGGAGTTCACCGCTGTGTGTTCTGCTGTCCCGCAGAGCACCCGCCCCTTTTCCGGGTTCAGAGGTGTGCACTCTCTGGATCCCGAAGGGTGCCCACTTCCCCCAAATTCACAGCCAGGGCATCAGATGTCCCAGGGATCACCTGCGCCTTTTCCTTTTTCAATGCTGTGGTTTCTGAGACTTTCACCAAACCTCGCTCTCTCCGGGTTGGGGACGCGGGTGCAGAGGTGGGTGCCTCTGGATGCACGGGGTGGGGTGCACACTTTCACCAGGGCTTTGCATAGGTGCTTATAGCCCCTGTGTGGGTGCCTCTTCATCCTCACTCCTCTCTTACTCCTGTCTCTGTGCTCTCTGGTAAACTGGCCTCCCCAGGTGCTGCTCAGTCCCTGTTTGTCCAGGGAGGGAGCGGTTGACCCAGCTCTCTCCCGTGAGCCCAGTGGCAGACCCCAGAGCGCTGGGGCTGGGGCTGGAGCTGCAACCCCCCTGGTCCCCGCCACTGATCCACACAGTCTCCTTTCCCTCGGGTCTTTCAATGTCGGCTACAATTTGCGATCTCCCATTTTCATTTATGTCGTGATAATGTTGGCTCTCTGCTCTGTTCCTACCCAGAATGGCGACTATTTTTCCCTGGGTGTGGGAGAAGCAGAATCCGCTCCCTCCTACCATGCCACCATCTTCCCTCTCCTCTAGTGAGAACTTAAATTTTTAATTTTACCAAGAAAATTTCTTTTGTTAATTTTTAATTCATAGCAAATTTTACCACATATAGCTTTAGCTGTTGATAGCTTAATTATATGTTAATATTTTCACACAATCCATTTTTTGCATTAAATTTTTGCAATTTTATTATGATTGTTAAAAAAACTTCAACTGAGTAAATTTAAAGATCATTAATCAGGTTGTATCCTATCTAGTAAATAGAGAGATGTTCCCAGGAGCTATATGAAATGAGAGGTTTTTATAGGCAGAGAGTAGGACAAAGAAGTTAAAAGAGTGGATGATTTTAGGAAAGATCACCTTCCCTGAAGGCAATGCAAAGGTCTTATCAGGCAGATTATCTCCCTAGCGCTGACCAATCAGTCAGGAAATTCCATACTGACTGGTTTAAAATTCCACTCCTGGGAGAGGTTAAAGCTGCAGTCGGGTTAGGTATTACATCTTGGTAGGGCTTAACACAAGTGACTCCATTTGGGGACTGTTTTATTTTTTTAAACACTATCCACAAGATGTGTGTGACACTGTGATACAGTAAAAAATAAATATGTTAGTTTCATGCACAGTTTTAGCTTTGTAATATTCTAAGTTTATTAAAGCAGTGGGACCATCTTGTCATAATATTTGGATTTAGTCCTCAGTTTTAAAATAGGTTTAGATACATAAAAGTCAATAGATGCATTTTATTATTCATAACAAACCCCTTTCAACAACACCAGAGTTTACATTAATGAGGTAATTTTTAGAAAGCCCCTAGATAATCACAGGATGGAGACCTATGATTACAGGGTTGGAATTTAAGCCCCTCCCCATCATGTCCAGGGCAGTAGAACTGGCTGAAGGTTGAATTAATCACCTGTGGCCAATGATTTAATCAACCATGCCTATGAAGTATCCAGAAAACCTCCAAATGATGGAGAGCTTCTGGGTTGGTGAACAAGAGTGCATCATAAGCTCCCTAGCCTGGGACCCTTTCAGACTTCACCTCTTATACTTCTTCATCTGGTTGTTTATTCTTATACTTTAATACTTTGTAATAAAACAGTAATCTAGTAGGTAAACTGTTTCCCTGAGTTTTATGATCTGCTCTAGCAAATTATCAGATCCAGGGAGGGGATCATGGGAATCTCCAATTTATAGCCAGATTTGACAAGTTGTGGGTAACCTGGGGACCCATCCCTTGTGATTGTTATCTGATATTGTGTTGGGGACAGTCTTGTGAGACTGAGCCCTTATCCTGAGGCATCTGCACTAGTTCTAGTTAGTATCAGAATAAAATTGAATTACAGGACACCCAGTTGGAGTTGTAGAATTGCTTGGTGTGGAAAACCCACACACTTGGTGACTAGAATTAAAGTATTCTGTAAGTAGAGTGTTATAGTAGAGAAAAACAGAGGAGTTTTTTCCTTCTATTGTGATTCTTCAGTTTTCAGATTTCACTGTTCACTCTTTTAGTTTATGTCAGATTTATTTCTTGGCTATTTTTTTTTAATTATAAGAGAAAGTTTATCTAGAAAGTCAGAGATGTAGATGAAGTGATCATGGAAGAAATGAGCTCAGGAAACAAGTTACAGAAGCAAAAGAAGGTTCCTTGGAGCTTGGGTAATGCACCTGGGTAGAAGAAGAGGGGAAAGGGAAAGGCACGGGTATGTTCCCAAGAGGTAGAGTGCACCTTGGTTATTATTTCTACAGGTAAGTTCTAACAGTAATCATCACTGTAAATTAACTGTCCAAAGATTGATTCTTTGCATTCTTTTTAAATTGAAGCAAAGAACATCAGATGTATGTACACAGTTAAGCTCATTACATTTTTATTTTCAATACGGTAGGGTAAAAAATTCTTGCTTATTTTGAAGATTAAATTAAACAACACATCAAATACTTAACATGATATGAGGAGCATAAATCACTCAATACTGATCAGTTATTATTATATTAACTCTAAATATTTGTGAGTTAAATTGAATTTTGAACCCTGTGAGATGAGAATTATTATTATTATTGTCCCTTTTTTATCCATGAGGAAGTTGAGTGGATTGATGTCTGGTCCATGTTAATCAGGGACATGGGTCCTGTCTTTGGACACCAGGTACCAAATCCTTTCTTTTACCCTACACAGTTCTTTGGGGGAAAGAATGGTTCTGTCCCTGGAAGAGACAGTTCAGCTCTGTGCTGTGTCAAGTGGACACAGGTGTGATATACATACCAGGTTATATCAGGATTTCTATTTGAACAGTGCCAAGGACAGGCCAGGATGGGACCTATTCTTTGGAAAACATAAGGCAAATGGGAAGAAAACACCAGGCTGATCCTAGAAAGTTGGAGTACCAGGCGATACTCACCATACCAAGACTCTACTGTTTGTAAGGGGGCTAACAATACCTCAGGAAACCCCAAAATCTTTGGGCAGGAGGGGCCAGGAAAGACCTGGTAGGTATCAGAGATACTAGATTTCCATGGCTCCTGACCCAATGCTCAGCTTGCCTGTACAGATTCCAGAGAAGCAGGGTAGCAAATGGAAACAGCAGCCCACTCAGAACACTGAAGTGGAGCTAGGCCAGGGCAAGGACTATGTATTAGTTTCCTATTGCTGATATAACAAGTTACAGTACACTTAGTGTCTTAAAAATAAAGATCATTGTCCTACAGTTCTGGAGGTCAGAAGTCCAAAATGAGTCTTAATAGGCTAAAATCAAGGTGTCAATTGTGAATTCCTTGTAGAGGCCGTAAGGGAGAATCCATTTTCTTGCTCTTTCCTTCATGTATAGGTCATTCACATTCTTTGGCTACTTTCAATAGTGCCAGGCCAAGTCCTTCTCACACTACCATCATTCTGGTTCTCTCTTCCAAGTCCCTCTTCTACTTTCAAATACCATTGTGATTACATTGGACCAACTTGGATAATCCAGGACAATCTCTTAATATTAAAATCAGATGATTTGCAGCCTCAATTATGCTTTGCTCTCTAATCTAACATAATTTATTAATTCTGTGGATTAGAAAAGGTACATTTTCTGTCCACTGAAGGTTGATAGAAGTAAACCTGAACAAAAGTGAGGGCATCATTGTAGAAAATTGGTCAGTCCCTCCATTTCATTCTAGTTGTTAGGCCAGTTCCTGGGAGATGGTATGATGTAGCTTTGGTGTCAGGAAAATCTGGATTAGAAGCCTGGCCTTAATAAGTAATGATTGGTAACTTAGATACTCTGAGGTATTATCTTATCTGTATGGTGGTAATGATAAAACTTAAGGCACACACTTAGCAAGGGTTCAATAAGACATCATGTGTAAAAATGCCTAGCACATTCTATGTATTTAATTACCTTTTACTGTCATCAATTTTACAATATGTAGGAGCTCTTGTCTCCTTCTTAACATTGATTTACTTAGTGAATATATGTGGAATATGAACCATGTGTTGAATGCTGCATTAGGCACTGAGAAAGAGTCAGCACCTGGATCTGTCCTATCTGTCCTTCGAAACCACAGCAGGAATAAAGCCAGATCATAAGTCAGGCAAGGGGCAACAGCAAAGAAACTAGAAGATGGTGAGGTCTATGTTTCTCCCAAGATCCACATGTGTCATCCTTTACTAGGCAGTGTCTAAGTGAGTCTCTTATCACAGAGCAAGGCAGCAGGAATGGGAAAGGGTAGAAATTAAGAGCATTGGGGGTTAAAATCAGACCTGGAGTTTTTAAATATAGAATTTTTATTATGAAAATTTTAAATATTAAGAAAGAAGAGAATATAAAACTATGTTGTCTAATTTAGTAGCCACTGGTCACATGTGGCTATTGAATACTTGGAATATGACTAGTCTAAATTGAGCTATGCTTCAAATGTAAAATACCCACCAATTTCAAAGACTTAAGTAATTTTATATTAATTATCTGGGGTATGTTAGGTTAAATAAATTATATTATTTAACCTTTTATTCCTTTATAATAGGGCTAGAAAAAAATTAAAGTACATATATGGCTCACATACAGTGTTGGGAAAAAGTAAGTATAAAGCCCTGGCTGCTGTGGCTCAGTGGATTGAGCCCCGGCCTGAGAATCAAAAGGTTTCTGGTTTGATTCCCTGTCAGGACACATGCCTGGGTTGCGGGCCAGCTGGGGGCATGCAAGAAGCAACTGGTCAATGTTTCTCTCACACATTGATGTTTCTCTCCTTCTCTTTCTCATCCTTTTCCCTCTCTCTAAAAATAGGTAAAAATAAAATATTTTTTAAAAGTAGGTTTACAGTTGTTAATATGGAAAAATAATACAATAATTGATAAATAATAATACAAGAATAAACTCTGTGTACTCATAACTGTAAACCTACTTTTGCCCAACTCTGTACTTCTCAGTCAAGCTGATATATAATAGTTAATCCCCACCTTGAGTGAATAACTTAGCTTCAACAATTACCAGTTTCTGAGTTCTCACATTTATACCACTACCAACCTCCACCCCAACAGAATTATTTTACAATAAATTCCAGATATCATATTATTTCATATGTAAATATTTCAGCACTTACCTCTAAAAAGACTACTTTAAAAACATTGTCTCATTATTATACTTAAGAAAAACTAATGAATTCAATTATATATAAAGAATTGGAGAAAAAAACTAATACTTCTTTGATATTAACAAGTAAAGATTTCTGGTTCCAGACAAGATGGAGTAGACACATTTCCTCCTATCCCTTCTTCTAAAGACAGCTAAAAATTTTGGACATAATACATAAGACAAATATAAGAAGACACTGAAAAGTAGAGAAAAGAGAAGTGGGTAGGAACCTCAAGATTTGAGGAATGATGTGACTATGAATTCCAAGATTTTCTCATTTTTTCTTATTATATTTATTATGGCTTCACTCAATCTGGAAACAACAGAAGTTGCATATAAAATAATCTCCAAGACAATGCCTTTGTCTCCTCATTTTGGCAGCCACCCTGTGTTTGTTTCTGTGTATTAGGTAGAGCTGCATTGACTCCCTGTCTTAGTAGTTTGGCCTATTATAGAAAAGTGCACCTGTAAAGAAATAGGGCCCAAGTGGAAGAACAGAAAAAACTTCAGAAAAGAACTAAATGAGATGGAGATAAGCAATCCATTACATACAGAGTTCACAACATTGGTTATAAAGATGCTCAAGGAACACATTGGGTATATCAACAGTATAAAAAAGATTCAGGCAGAAATAAAGTTTACATTAACTGAAATAAAGAAAAATCTACAGAGAACCAACAGTGGAGTGGATGAAACTGAGAATCAAATCAACAATTTAGACCATATGGGAAAAAAATTTAAGCAGAACAGAAAGAGAAAAAAAGAATTAAAAAAATTAGGGTAGGCTAAGGAACATCTGGGACAACTTCAAATGTACCAACATCTGAATCATAGTGGTGCCAGAAGGAGAAAAGGAAGAGCAAGAAATTAAAAATTCATTTGAAAAAATAATGAAAGAAAATTTCCATAATTTGGTGAGGAAATAGACATACAAGTCCAGGAAGCCCAGAGAAACCCAAACAAATTTGACCCAAAGAGGACCACACCAAGACACACCATAATTAAAATGCCAAAGGTTAAAGATAAGGAGAGAATCTTAAAGGCAGCAAGAGAAAAGCAGATAGTTACCTAAGAAGGAGTTCCCATAAGACTGTCAGATGATTTCTCAAAAGAAACTTTGTAGGCTAGAAGGGATGGGCAAGAAGTATTCAAAGTGATGAAAAGCAAGGACCTACAACCTAGATTACTCTATCCAGCAAAGCTGTCATTTAGATTGGAAGGGTGGATAAAGTGCTTCCCAGACAAGATAAAATTAAAGGAGTTCATTATCACCAAAGGAGTTCATTTAATATATGAAATGTTAAAGGGAATTATTTAGGAAAAAGAAGAAGATCAAAACCATGAACACTAAAATGGCAATAAATTCACAACTATCAACAGCGAAATCTAAAGATCAAACTAAGCAAACAAGCAGAATAGGAATAGAATCATAGATATGGAGATCATTTGGAGGGTTGTCAGTTGGGAAGGGAAAGGGGGAGAATGAGGGAAAAGTTACAGGGATTAAGAAGTACAAATTGGTAAGTACAGAATAGACAGGGGGATGTTAAGCACAGTATAGAGAATGAAGTAGCCAAAGAACTTATAGGCATCACCTATGGACATTAACTAAGGGGTGAGGATTGATGGAGAGAATAGGAGTTACCAGGTGGATGGGGGCAAAGGGGGAAAAATTGGACAACTATAATAGCATAATCAATAAAAAATATTAAAAAAACCAAAAATCTGTAGCCAAAGATTAGAAAAGTATCAGCCTAGCAGACCAAAGTCTTTTTTAAAGCATTTACTCTACTCTAACCAAGCACTGTGGGAAAAAGCAAGGCACCTGTCATTAACTAAGGTCAAGTGCAAGTCTAGGCTTTCATTTCTGCCCAGGGGTGATAAGGTTTCTCTTCTAGCAGCCTTCCTCTATGTGCAGTGTCAGCAGAGACTAAATGGGAAGCCTAGACTTCTGTATTACCTGGAAGTATTGAGGTGGCACCCACTCTTTCCCCTGCTGGTACTGTGCCAGCTGAGACCTGCTGCTAGAATAGAATATTTAAATAATAGCCAGAGTTCCATAACATAACATCCAATATGTCTGGTATACACTAGAAAACACCTCTTATACCAAGAATCAGGAATATCTCAACTCAAATGAAAAAAAAAATAACCAAAAGATACCAACACAGAGATGGCATAGATTTTGTAATAATCTTTCAAAGATTTTCAAGAGCTCTAACAAACAAATATAGCACTCTTTAAGTAAGTGAAAAAGTAGAAAGCCTCAGCAAAAAATTAAAAGATAAAAGAAGAACCAGATGGAAATTTTAGAATTGAAAAATATAATAACTAAAAGAAAAATTCACTAGATTGACTCAATCTAAAATGGCAATGACAGGGGAAAAATAGTAATTTTGAAGATAATTCAAAATAAATTACCCAGTCTGCACAACAGAGACAAAATAGACTAAAAAGAACAGCTTATCAAGAATGTGTGGGACACTAACATTTCTGTCATTTGGAGTCCCACAAGGGGAAGGGAGAGTATGGGGATAAAAAATATTCTATGAAATAATTGCTAAAATTGTCCCAAATGTGGCAAAAGACATAAACAGATTCAAGAAACTAAATCCCAAATAGAATAAGCCCAAAGAAACCTGTGTCAAGACATATCATAGTGAAATTTCTGAAAACTAAAGGCAAAATAATAATTTTGAAAGTGACAAGGGAGAAATAACACCTTACCTATAAGTGAAAAAAAAATCAAAGACAGCAGATTACTCACCCAAAACCATGGAAACTAGAAGGAAATAGCCCAGCATTTTTCAAGTGCTGAAAGAACTGTTAGCCCAGAATTTGTCACCTGCTGATCTGCCCTGTGAGAAGGGCTGAAGGAAGCTCTCTAAACAAAAAAGGAAATCATAAAAGAAAGGATCTTAGAACCTCAAGAAAGAAGAAAGAATATGGGAAAAGTAAAATGTGATTAAACACAATAGGCTTTCCTTCTCCTCTTGAGTTTTCTAAATTGTACATAGTATGTACAGTAAATATTTAAGATAATTTTAAGTGTAGGAAAGTATAGAGACCTAAATGAAGGTAAGACTTCTAGATTTCACACAAAGCAATAAAATGTTTATGGTAGTATTATGTGATGTTATATATGTATGTGTAATGCCTAGAGAAATGATTTTAAAAACTGTACATAAGATACACCCCATAACACTCTTGATATATCAAAATGAAATTCTAAAAAATGGTCTGTAATCTACAGGGAGGCATGATAAAGGAAACAGAAGATCGGAAAACAAAGGAACTAGGCAAAAAATCAAATTAAAATGACAGACTTAAGCCCTAACATATCAATAATTACACCAAATGTAAATGAACTGAACACACTAGTTAAAAGACAGAGATTAGCCCAATAGATAAAATAGTACAACCCAGCTATATGCTGTCTACCAAAAACTCACTTCAAATATGATATAAATAGGTTTGTGTGAGAAAATACAAAAAATACCATACAAACATTAATCTAAAGAAAGAAAGAGTGGTTACATTCATACAGATAAAGCAGACTTTGGAGTAAATAAAATTACAGAAACAAAGGGAAATATAACATACTAATTAAAGGGACAATCCACCAAGAAGAAGTAACAATCCTAAATGTATATGCTCTGAACAGTGCTTCGAACACATATGAGGCAAAAACTGGTAGAACTGAAAAGAGAAATAGACAAACCCATAATCATAGTTGAGACATTAGCACTCCTTTCTCAACAACTGATAGAACTCCTGAACAAAAAACAGCAATCCACAAGATTTAGTTGGTATTTATAGACTAATTCATCAAGATGAATTCTGTGGTCCTAGATTTTAGGGAACGCCATGCTTTCTGAGCTTGGAACCCCGCATAATAGAATTCCATAAATAAAAAGTATACAAGAAGACAAACATTTTGGTAACTGCTAATTTTTTTAAAAAAGATTGTATTTATTTATTTTTAGACAGAGGGGAAGGGAGGGAGAAAGAAAGGAGAGAAACATCAATGTGCAGTTGCCTCTCACGTACCCTCTACTAGGGACCTGGCCTGCAACCCAGGCATGTGCCCTGACTGGGAATAGAACCAGCAACTCTTTGGCTCACAGGCTGGCCCTCAATCCACTGAGCCACACCAGCCAGAGGATGGTAACTGCTAATTTTTAATGATTATTTTACTTTTGAATGATTATTTTTATGGCTACAAGAAAACAAGAAGGCTGTACCCCAATCAACTGGTTGAGAACCTTGGTACTGAGCCTTGATACTGAAACCCTGGATGGATGCATAAGCTATTTTCAAAAAGAATAGAGCTCAGAAGGCAGTCTGGCTGCCCATGATTAATGCCAAGTGTATTAAAGGTGTACTAAAGTAAACCTGAGGCTAAGCCCTTGATAGAGCCAACGGCCAAGTTCATAGGGTTACATCAGCAACATAAGAGACCAGATAGAGAATCTGAGAACATCGATACTAGCACCAAACTTGGTTCTAGCACATAGTAGGTACTCAATAAACATCTGTAGAAAAAAAAAATGAAAAAATGGTTTCAGCTTAACTATCTATTGTGTTTTCACTTTTCTGAGCTTTCTTATGTGTAAATGGAGTGAGAACTTGGGTCCAATTATCTCTCCAGCACCTTCTAGCTCTCACAGTCTCTAACAGTGCCTCACATTGCAAAGCACTTTCACACAGATATCACTCTTAGTGTCACTGAATCTGCATCAAAAGAGTCAGTTGAACCCGTTTTAAAGATGAAAACACGTAGTGCCTGACCAAGTGCCTGGAATATACATAATTGTTGGTTATGATTTGTTGTTCTCAAAAATCCTAGTAATGTAGCAGAAAATGTTATTTTTACTATTTTCCAGATGTGCAGAATGAGAGGAGTGTTACAATTTTCTCACAAATTACAACAGCCGTCATTTTGTAAATCAACATTTTCCCAGACCACATATTGTAAGTTTTGGAGTCACCAATGAAGTGGCCAAGGTACTGACATCCATCTTTTAAGGCAAAGAATGATTTAACTACATGTCCAAGTTTGTCTTCCAAGCCCTTCATTGTTGTAATCTCATAAGTGTTCTATTTTAGCTTGACAGTCTTTTTTTTTCTAAAATAGTTATGAAATCAGTAAACTACAGCTACAGAATCATAAACTCAAAAGCATGTCAATATAAATTGTCAAAACTGAAGCATAAAAGAAAAAAAACAATATATGAGAAAGGAACCTCAAAATTTTCCACAAATCTTGTACTAAACTGAATGCTCCCTATTTGTTTTTGCACCATCATATGTCCCACCTCAGTAGCCGCAGCACCTCATGTGGGTGTATGTCCCATCTTAGAAGTACTCCCTGTGTTATTAAATTAAGGTTCTTTCTGATGCTGAGGTTTCACCATTAGACCCTGGAGCCATCCAGCCAGGGAGATACACTTTTCAGGCTAGTGTGTGTCCATTTTGACAGAAATGTGTATGGGGGAGGTCTTTTTGAACTTGGGTGGTTTCAGTTCTCTTGTTCTTGTTTTTCCTGGGAATACTGAAGGAGTAGGGAGGAAAGAGTTGGCACAGGTAGATCTCAGTTTACTTTCTCTCTAAAGTTATATAAGATGATCATTTAAATTACCCAGGCCAACAGTCCCTGGGTGGCCCAGCCCTCTACCAGCACCATTCTTGTGACTTCTGTCTCTTCTTTATTCTTCCATTTCTAATTTTGACTCTTGGTCAGAGACAGAGTTGGAAGAGAGTAACTCAGAGTCAGGAGTGACTTCAGGCTAATTCCTGGGCTGTTCCTCTGGGAGAAGCACAATCCACTTCTTCATGAAAGGCAAAGCAAGAGGCTTCTGATCCTGTCAGCTGTGACAGAGGCCAATGTGCACATTCCTGCTCTCAGAGTCACCAGCTCTACCATGTGTCCTCATCCAAACTGATACAGTGGTAGAAAAAGAAGACAAAAGGGTTCACTAGGGGATACTTTAGGGTAGAGAATAGGGGCTACCTGAGCAGTTCTAACCCCCAGTACCTGTGAATGTGACCTTATTTGGAAACGGTCTTTGCAGAGATAATCAAGTTAAGATGAGGTCATTAGGATGGGCCTTAATCCATCAGTGTATTTATAACAAGAGGAAAATGCCATGTGAAGATAGAGACACAGGGAGAATACCATATGACCACAGAAGCAGAAATAAAAGGGATGCAGCTGCTAGCCACGGGCCAGCAAGGATTGCCGGCAGTCACCAGAAACTGGAAGAAGCCAAGAAGGACTCTACTCAAAGCCTCAGAAGGAGCACAGCCCTGATGACACCTTGATTTTAGGCTTCTAGCCTCCCTAACTGGGAGAAAATGTAGTTCTCTTGTTTTAAGCAACTCAAGTTTGTGGTATTTTGCTATAGTAGCCCTAGGAAACTAACACAGTCCTTCACAATGGGGCATAAAATTCCCACCTGGGTGCTGTCCCCTGCACACCACCCAGCCCTGTGTGCCCAGGTCATTGATGTCTGCCTCCTCCAGCACTCCCTTGTCTCCTCCATTGGTCAAAGGGGTACTTTCACAGGGCACACAGCAGAGCTTCACTGAAAGTAGGGACACACCTTCCTTTCTTCTTGTCATTCATTTATTCTTCCACCCAGTCATTCATTTATTCACTGAAAAACTAGGTTCTGAGCACCTGTTATTGGGCAAACATTGTTCTAGGCCCAAAGAGAATAAATCATCAAACAAGACAAACAACATCCTCACTTTTAGGGAGCCTGTGTTCCAGGAGGTTCTGGGAAATAAACACATTAGGCACATAAATAAAATCATTTTAGATGATGATAAGTCAGTGGAGGGAAATAATGCTCAGTAGAAAAACCAATCCTGGAGAATGGGGAGAAGACTTAAGTACCCTTACATTGGGTGGCCACCTAAGGATTCTGGAAGGCAACAAGAATGGCTGAGACCTGAATAAAAGACAGAGTCAGCTATGCTCCAGTGTGTAATATCTGACCTTCTCATGAAAGTATACACTGCCTGAGATTTGGAATAGTGTCACTTTATTTCCAGCATCTGTGATGTATTTGAACTGCCACTGACACCCACATTGAACAGGTGCCAGACAAAACCATGTTTTGTTGAAGAAATGTCTGAATGGGAAATGTTACAAGAAAAATGTTGGAAACCACAAAAAGAGCCTGGTACAATGTTGGTGTTCCATTAATGCTTCCCCTGCTCCTTATCTCTCATCATTGGCAGAACAGGTATACTTGGAGCCCATTGGCCCCATACAAATTGTCCATCACCTCACCAAGAAGGCCCTTTTTACCAAGAGGCTGCCAACCAAAATGACTCCCTTCTGCAACTCACACACACAGTACAGATCAAAGACTTCAGTCCCTGACAATGCAAGCATTTAATGTGGATGATAAATGGTCATGTTGATAATAAATGGTCATGTTGACAACAAAAAGTTAGAATTTTTAAAAACTCCCTCATATACCACATCGCTTAATTTTTTCCAGATCCCTTTAATTCAGAAAGCATCATTGCTGCCATTTTTATATACAAAATTCTAATCCCATACAGTTGAAGGGTTTCCCAAATATCCCCCCACAATAGTGGAGGGCTCCTGCTCTAAGTCCCTGTTCCAAGTCCCAGCTCCTCCCGCTGTACCATAGACTTGACTTAACCAGGCTGAGGGAGGAACAGGAGATGTCTGTTAGTGCAAAGCTGTGTGACCAGAGGCTGTTGAGGTCCAACACTCAGTTGGTCCTCAGTAAACGTTGCCATTATTGTTGTTGAAAATTTTAGAAGCAGAGAAATTTATTGCTTGCTAGAAAGTTACCACCAAATTCAGAAACCCTGAGGGCAAGATTCCTCTAAAGCTGATTAGGTGGCCTCATGCACATCATGGAAACTTCTTTTGATTACCTTTTTGTATATAAAACAAAGTTAGAAACAAATGAAAACAAAGCAAAAGGAAAAACAGGAATGATTTT
Organism: Trachops cirrhosus; assembly: GCA_028533065.1. Lineage (NCBI taxonomy): Eukaryota > Metazoa > Chordata > Mammalia > Chiroptera > Phyllostomidae > Trachops > Trachops cirrhosus. Next base: position 91,283,116 of record CM052542.1, on the reverse strand, counting down.
ACTTCCCTTCCTCCAACACAGGATGACCAGTGAGGATGGACTGAAGCTGGAAGGTAGTGTCCAGGGTAGTGTAGAGGGGGTGCTGCTGTGTACCTGAAGACTCACCCAGTGTCTGACTGAAGATTATGTCTATCCAGAGAGAAAGGGAGAGACAGAGAGATCTTCTGAGATGGAAGGTGGAGAAGGGGCTGGTCTCAAACCCTGTGGCAATGACAGTGTCCTGCAGGGTGTGGTGTGTGCTCTACTCAGTGACCCATATGCTGCTGTGCTTCCCTCGGCCAAGATGTCACCAGCTGGGGATAAGGAAAAGATCTGAGAGTAGCTCCTCTCACTATTGTCCCTGGATCCCTGGCCAGCATTTTGCTTCCCACCCCCACAACCTTGGGCCCTGCTGGTCAAGAGGTCTTAGTCCCCAAGTGGGAACATTTCCACATGGAGCACAGCACGGTTCCACTGAACTGGAAGTTGGCACTGCCACCTGGCACCCGTGGCTTCTCTCTCCAGGCAATCACCAGGCAAAGGGGTCACTGTACTCTTTGGGGTGACTGATCCTGCCTCTGAGGAGAAATTGGGCTGCAAGCACACAGTGAAGGTGAGGATAAATATGTCTGGAATGCAGGGGCTTCCTGGGGGTATCTCAGCACTTCTATATGCCATGATAAAATTCAGTGGAAAACTACAACAGCCCAATTTAAGCAGGTTTGCTAATGGCCGAGCCTCTTCAGGAAGAAAGGTTCAGGTCACCCACCAGGCAAGGAGCCCAGGCCAGCCAAGGTGCATGCTGAGGGCAGATGGAATATGGGGTGGGCTGTTGCAGAAGAGAATTGTAAATAGCTGTCACAAGACCAGTTTTGGAAACAATAAATGTAATATTTGTATTTCTCCCTTTTTTGGATATGAATATGCTTGTGCATATATTAACTAAATTTTATACCCTTTTCCTATTCTCTGACCATCTATCATAAGATGTATTAACAGTAATAAATCTTACATCTCAGTATTTAATTCATAGGATATCAAAGAGGGCATATAGATGAGCTAGAAGAAAACATCATCTAAAGATGGAAAAGGGACCCTGTGTCCTCCTCTGGACAAACAACTTAGCATGTGACCAGTTGTATGTGGAATAGCTGTGTTGTGATAGATGAGTGTGTGGCTCTGCTATTGCTTCTTGTTAAGTGCAGTTTAAAGAGATGTATTTAAGTGCTAAATTGACAAGGGGTAGACTACAGTGACTTTGTAATATGTCAACTTGGCTAGGATAAGTATGTTTCCCCAAATTCCCTTTCCTACATTTTTGATCAGGGTAGATCACAAGAAAGATTTTGCATGAGTTTTGAAGGGCTGGAATGAAGCAGCATTCATAATGTGTGTGAGTGGCAAAGGCACCAGGCATTGTTACAACTCACACATGTGGTCACTTCTCTGCTGGCTCAACTTGTTGGTGTGGGCCCGCAGCCTGACCTGCAGCTGCTCCACCTCCCTCCCTCCATCTCTGGCTTCTCCAGCTCTAGAGCAGGTCATGCTCAGTTTCATGACAAAGGACACTGGCTTCTCTGGCAAGACATGCACATCATAGTTGTGGGAGGCAAGAAGGACTGCTTGTGGACTAAAATGTGCCCCACTTCAAATCACTAATTCATATATGTTTAGAGATAAGGCCTTTAAATTAAGATTAGATGAGGTCACAAGACTGGAGGCCGTAATCCACTATTATTGATGTCCTTAAAAGATGAAGAAGACACAGCAGGGGTACATGTGCACAGAGGTGAGGTTATGTGAGGACACAGCCAGGGGAGAGTAGCAATCTGCAAGCTAAGGAGAGGCCTCAAGAGAAACCAGAACTACCAACACTTTAATCTTAGACTTTTAGCCTCCAGAGCTATTGAGAAGATAAATTTCTGTTGTTAAGTCATCCAATCTGTGGTATCTTATTAGTTCAGCCCTAGCAAACTATATAGGGCCTGACCCAGCTTCCAGCTTTGCACATGGCATTCAGCCTGTCCTAGGTGTGGCCCACTTTGTATCCATCCTCTTTTCTAAACTGTCTGCCCTGTGGACTTCAGGTGTCAGCATCAGAGAAGACAAGCCTTCCAGAGACTGCTGAAGCAGCTCTCACAATTGCATACAGTCAACCCCTGTAACAAATCTTGGGGTTGTACGTTTCCAGCTGAGGCTTGATTGATCCAAGAGGGCAGGTTCTTACATTAGCCTATGGGGTAGCCTCTGTAGGACTGAAACTCTGAGCTGTGTTAAAGGACATGCACTGGCCAAGTATATGGGCACGTTGACAACATGCCCCATGCATCTCTCTCAGAACTTGGACAGAAGGCAGCAAGTCTGTACCCTCCAGCAACTGTCAGGAGAAAGGGTGCATGGCAGAGGTGAAGTTAGTAATGGAAGCAGGCAAACATGTAGTCCACTGAGCAGATGCTGGTGCCCTCCCCACCTCACCAGCTGCCAGGCCTGTGCTTTATCAACCGTGCAGCTCAAGCACCTGTGAATCAGGTGGTCTGGCCCTGCTAGGTGGGGAGAAGCCCCAGGAGCCTGCTGCTTTCTCCCATGTGACAAAGCCAGGAGCCCCCAGCTGTCAGGGTTAAAGGGTGCTCCTTTGGATCACTAAAGGTTTAAACTATAGGCAGTTTCCCTCCTCCTCCAGTTTTTTTCTCTGCTGCCTCTCTGGGATTGGGGAAGTTGCTGGAGGGCAGGCCTTTTAATCAGGCTAACGCTGCTTTGAGCATTAATTTTTAAAGAATGCAGTCAGCCCCAGGGTCTTAAGCATCCAGGCCCAACAGTCCAGAGGCCTGGTGGAGAAGCAGAAATCAAAGAGAAACTACTATGTGCCAGACATAGGCTAACTGTTATTAATCAAGTTCCTACTATGCACTGGGGGTTTATGGTTGTAATCTCAGTTACTCTATGAAGTAGGTTTTAGCATCTGCGTGTTTTAGAGAATTCTTAGATGCTTGGAGAAGGAAGGTGAATTAAGGAAGGTCATGTGATTTTTAACAGAAAAATCAAAACCCAGTTTGTCTGACTTTGAAGTCCCTACTTATCTCACTCCCCTGAGGCTGCTGCTTGTTTAAATCCACCTCTCTTAGCCCAGATGGGGCTGAGCTGTGAGTGGGGGCAGAAATATGAAATAGTGCAGCGGTTCTCAAAGTATGGTCCAGTTAACAGCCTCAGCATCACCTGGGACCTTGGTAGAAATGCAGACTGTCAGACCTGCCTCACAATTCCTGAATCAGACACTCTGGAAATGAGACCCAGGCATTCCTGCATTAGAGTCCTACAGGTGGTTCTGAGGTGTGCTCAGGTTTGAGAACCAGTGATCCAAAGACTACGGCTCTCTCTATCTGATCTTGGGTTTCCTGACTACGCATGTGGAGGCTCCCAGCTTGAAGGGCCCAATGCGTCCTATAGCAGGACACTGAACAACTTGTTATGACCCCTTTCATTCACCAAGCACATCTCCACCCTTAGCTATTCACAAGAATGATGCACATCATTGCCCTCTTTTTTTCCTGACATTTTCTGACTATCATTGGGTTCAAATCCTGACTCCATCCCTTCCTACCCATGCGACATCAGCCATGTCCACCCCTGGTGTGGGCCTTCACATCTTTACCTGTAAAATGAGATGACTGTGCCTCCACCTCATAGATTTGAGTGTCATGAGCTCAGTGCTGTGCCTATGACAGCTGGTAGCTGTTATTGTGTGGCTGATCAGGGCTCTGAGAGGAGAATAAAAAAGCTGAGCCTCTCCAGCTGCCTGAGGTCTGAAGCCAGAATCACGGGAGGAACAGTGTCCTGCAGCGGGCTCTGCTCAAGGCCCTGCTCATACCTAGTCTAGCTTTGTGATACTGGACTCATTATTTGCTAAAGGCCACAGTTCCCAAGAAAGAGAAGGGTCCAGATGTGTTCAGCCTCTACCCTCTTGGTTCAACAACTCCTGGGCTCTCTGCAGGGAGGTGCAGCATTGGCTGTCTGGGTGCCGATGCAAACAGATGGTTCCAGGGGCTGGATGACATCACAGAAAGACAACACCAACTGCCCTTATCTACTGGGACATTTCAGATACACAGGTTGATTAAGATGAAAGTTTTCCAACTGAAGAGGCATCCTTGGCCCTGGATCAGTTGGCTCTTCCTGCCCAGCAGTTTTGCTCCTCAGGCTCCTTGAGGAGGCAGCAGAAAGCAGGAAGCCCTTGATCACGTCTTCCTGGACAGATCCATTTCAGGGCAAGGAGCTGCCTCACACTTAGCAGTTCTGGGATCTGGGAAAGGCAGTGTTGCTAATGCTGAATGTGCAGATGGGTGTTTAGACCTCACATGTTGTTTCCTCACATATTCAATCACAGAAAGAAAACCTCCCTTTTATGTACTTAGGGAGTGCTTCCAGTCTCATTTGCTCCACAAAGCTGCTCTGAGAGCAGTGTCATTAATTCCATCTTCCAGAAATCGGTACAGCTAGAAAGCAGTGGGATTGGGATTTGAGCTCTGCCCCACCCTATCTTCTAACTACAAGTGCAGTGGGTTTTACTTTAGAGCCAGAGTTTCCTAAAATGGCAGGTCATGAGGTTATTAGGCCCTCACAAGGGACCTCCTGGAGGGGTCAGCACTCTGCTGCAGGAAGGAGGTTGCAGGCCTGGGTTCCAATCTTGTCTGTGCAACTTTCCAGCTGTGTGTCCTTTGACAGGTCAATCAGCTTCTCCAAATTAGGTGTTGTTGTTTGAGCTTGTAACCACATATGTTGAAAATGGAACTCTAGCTTTTTTATAGGAATAAGAAACTCTGATTGGCTCAGATTTGATAAATAAAAATAAGTGAAGCTCCACTTCACTTATTTTGGTGAAGTAGTTTATTTGGTGGTAGGCAAAACCTTTGAGGAACAGAGCCACAATGTGGGGGATAAATGACAAAAGAACTCCAAGTGCACAGGTGCCAGCCAGAGACCTCAGACACATTTGGATGGAGACTGATGACCTCTCAGATAAGAAGTAGGTACACTCAAGTATTCTGGTGGCAAGTTTTCCTGCAGGAAACCTCTCTGCGTGATCCCTACACGGGTTTATCTGCCTGCCCTTGAAGGCTTCCAGTGATGAAAGCACCCCTCTTAGGATAAACTCTTGCAGGTTGAATGACTGATTATAATTAAACTTTTCTATAGAGCACATCAGAACCAGCCTCTGGCCTCAGTGTAAGTCTAGACCAAGAGTCCTCTGGATATTTGTAGACAAGCTCTGAAGTCTTTGCCAACAAAATCTGACATTTGTTTGGAGTCCACAGCTCTGATCCCTCTAACCTACCACCTTACTATCAGAATATTCTGGGATAGTTTAAAAATTAAAGTTAATTAAATTTCATAACCTCTCCCAAGCTTATACATCTGAGGGCTAATGAGAATACTACCACCCATTCCCCCATCTGGGTAGTTCTTCATTTCCTTGAAAGCACTCTTGTGTTTGTTATTTCAATTATCTCCACAGCAATAGACAAATGGAGAACCATATCCTCATTTCATGGATGAGGAAACTGAGGCTCAGAGAGGTCAACTGACATTTCCAAGGGTGAGTGTTGGGCAGTGTCATTATACTGGGGGCACCTAAGTCCATGGTTAGTGCCCCTTCTACCACAACTCATTATCAGAACTAAACTACTGATAGGTTACAAAACAATCTACTTCTAAGAACTTGTCCTACAGGAATATTCATAAAAGAATGCACACATTTGTGTATAAGAATGACCACTATAACATTGTTGGCAAATGATTGTGGGTAATCTGATTGTCCATCAGTGGAGAATTGGTTAAAAATTGTGAACAGCCAGCAATGGAATTCTACATAGTTTTCAAAATAGAGTAGATGACTTCATGTGTACTCACAAGAATGATGTGGATGCATTTGGCTGAGCCATGTATCATTGAGTGGGGAGAAAAGCATTGTATAAGTAGATACAATGTTCCATTTTTACTTCAGAAATATATATGTTTAGATGTCATAAAAGCTTGGAAGGATCCACACCAGCTATCAACCATGGTTATGTTTTGTGGGTGGGGAGAAGGAAGGTGAGTGCCTATTGAGGAAAGGGGAGGTTTACTCTCTGTACTTCTCCAATGTTTTTACTTTTTAAACAATGAATGCAGAAAGCTTAGAAGGATCACAGAAGTCCTTTTATATTAAGATTTTTGTTTTGTAATAAAGATACATTTTTTAAAGATTTTATTTATTTAATTTTTAGAGAAGGGAAGGGAGGGAGAAAGAGAAAGAGAGAAACATTAATGTGTGGTTGTCTCTCGCACGCCCCCTACTGGGGACCTGGTCTGCCACTCAGGCACATGCCCTAGACTGGGAATTGAACTGGTAACTCTGATTCGCAGGCCACCACTCAACCACTAAGCCACACCAGCCAGGGCATAAAGATACATTTTTATGTGAAAATATATATATTCCCCAAAGCATTGCCAGAAAATGGTTTTATCTGATTTCAAAGTAAGAAAATTTTAGAGTTCCAGTCAAGTGTATGATAACTTGGTCTTCATTGGGGTATCTATCTCATCCTCAGGGACAGCATTTTATAGTTTACAGAGAAGACTCCCTTATATCCGTAAATAATCTTATTACATGGCAGGTGGGAACTCATTAGGCTTGATGGTTAAAGGGGCTCAGGGTGGACACTCTGTAATAGGTGTTTGAATTTTAAGGACAGGACAAAAACCACAGTTATTGAGGATCTACAATGTCAGTAATAATATAACAATATAATATAACAAAACTATTATTATTGGCATTGTGTATTATTGGCATTGTGTAATCTGAAACTCCCTGAGACTGCCTCAGCCAGTGCAGGAAACAAGCCCATCTTGTCTATTTTCATATCCCTGGAATTTAATGCAGTGCCTGGAGCATAGTATATGCTCAATGAACATTTTTGGTAAATATCTGTTGAAGGAATGAATGTAAACTATTTAGATTCTAACTAACATTTATCATAAAGATGATTTGCCCTAGTGATACTGCTTCAGGACTTTTAAAATGAAGGACATAATTTTCTAAAAATTAACTTTCATGATTTCCTTTAGTTATCAAAAACTCCTAGCAGAGAAGTCCTCCTGATTCTGCTTCCATGGGACAGAGCCTCCTTCTCTTCTGTGGCTGGAGGGTGAATGTCAGAGCCTTGAGGCCAGTCTGGAAGGGGAAGCCCATGGGCAGTCATTGTTGAGTGGTGAACCTAGCCACCCACCCAACATCCTACACAGCTTGACCTCATGACAACTCTTTCCCAAAATCTCATGATGATGTTTACTAATTTGATGACTAAGAAAGGTTTTGAACTTTTCCTTTAAATATATCTAGTGCATCTTTAATTTTATTGTCCTAAATTACATAATCATATAATTCTTCGAATCTAAATGTTCGTATCTAGATGTGCTTTAACTTCTTGGTAGAGGCCAGAGCTCCCCACTTCTTGCCCTCTTAGTTTCTCTAGGCTCTACTTTCTAGGGTAGTGGGACTGTTTAATCCAGGATAGGGTGGGGAGGGGTTTCTTTGAGATCAGGGGATGACCACTGGGGAACAGGTGTGAGAAGCTGTGGTATATCCTGCATAATCCTTACTCCAGCCTAAGACTTAAGTAATGGATCACAAGGGTCTTCAAGTCTCAGGGAAGTCCCACCCAAATCACAGGGCTTTGACCTTGCAGCAATTCAGATCCAAGCAGCCAGTGTGCCTCTGGGCCGCAGACCCCCAGGACCCTAAGCATATCTAGGAAATTCACATTGTTCCAGTCCTGCCCATGTAGTAACACCCTTAGAGCTGATTTTTTAATAATCCATTTCAATGGGATTGTCTTCAGGAATCTCTTCTTAAGAACTGATGAACATAATCTTCAGTGAAGAATCTTCATCTACCTGGTCCTCCAACAACACCCAGTGCTGCCATAGCCTCACCTCACTTCCCTGCTTTGCCCAAGAGGAGCTGTGTAGAAATTCTGTCTGTGTGAAAAGAATTCCACTGAACTCTCTATATTTGAGGAAATTTGAAAATCAATTTCCTAGTTCTTGTGAAGACTAATAAACACAACCCACATTTAAACTAGAATTGGGAGGGCCTGTAAGGAGAGATCTCATGCCCTACCCCTCATTGTCAATTACCCCAAACAGGAAGAGACATGCTTTCATCTCCAACAGGAGGCTGTTTTTCTACACTACTACCCCAGCAAGAAGGAGGAGCATATTCTCCTTGTCTGGCAAAGACTCAGACAATGAAAGACTGTTACAACTCAGCCTGTGAGAAGCCACTACACTTCCAATTCTTTGTTTCCTCCAGTGAACTCTGTTTATAACAGCCTCTCTGAACTCTTTTTTTCCTTGATAAAAGAATGTTCCTCTCCTTTGTTCTCTGGACTTGTGTGTGGTTCTCCATTAGACCACATCCCAAATTACAATTCTTCATTGTTTCTCACTCAACTTATTTTCCTACAGAAATATCTGATTATTTGTTTAAGGTCAACATTATCTATTGCTGCAAAATAATAATAAATAGTATACAAACTTAGCAATTAATAAAACAACTAATTATTACTTCACAGTTTTTGTCAGGGAGGACTTTGAGTGTGGCTTAGCTAGGCTGTCTCTTTGGGAGTCTCTCACTGAGCTATAAGCAAATTGTCAGCCAAGGCTGAGGCTCTGAGGCTCGAGGGAGGGAAGGCCTTTTTCAAGCTCACTTGGTGGTTCACAGGGTTCAGTTCCTTGCAGGCTGTCCAACTGAGGGCCTAGGTTTCTTTCTGGCTATTGTCCAAAGCCCACCCCCATTTTCTTGTTACATGGACCTCACTGTAGGGCAGCTCATAACACAGCAACTCACTTTGTTAAAGTCACAAAGGGAGAGAATCTGCTAGCAAGATGAAAGTGAAAATCCTATGAAAACTAATCATGGGAGTGACAGCCTTTGCTGTTTCTATTGGTTCAAAGTAAGTCGCAAGAAGAAGACTGTCAGACAGTGCACAGATGGCCCACCCCTGCCCCAGAAGGTGGGGAATGGCCTCAGATCCCCACTTTGGATGACATCTCCCTGCTTCATAAGTCCCAGTCCCACTGCAGGGCTACTTTTGGCAAGGGGATGGTGCCTGATGAGGCGCTGCTGCAGCCATATCCAGAGCAAGTTCCATTTCTGGTCTGTGATTCAATACCTAGACAGAATCACCTAACAACTCAGCTGACTGAAGAGGAACAAATGAGGATAGCTCACAGAATAGGCCTGTACAGCATCTGCCTAGAGGAGTTTGTGACCCTGGAAGAGATAGATCAGAAGAAAAGATCCAGAATGTATGCTCTGCATGGTGGACTTTTCCTATGGGGACACATTTTGATCTTGGCATACAGGTACACACAATCTGTCACCTGAGTTGTCTAAGTGAGTGGTTGATGCGATCCTTCCCCAGCCCCACCTATGTGAAGCCAGCTGATGCAGCACTGCTTCCTTCCTACCAGACTAACTGAGCCAGGGTCTTTCATCTGACTTCAAGTGAACCACCCTTTTTGGTGGTTTTGACCTTTTTTCACTGAGCCCAGACAGCCAGGGACGAGGAATTAAGACCATGCACAAAAGTTTCCTAAAAATTCCTGAATGGCTACAGACCTGATAGTTTAAAAACTTAGGACAAATAATAGGATGGTGTTTTTATATAAAGCTTTAACCCAGTGTTTAAAAATATAATGGTATTTATAGTCTGGTCAAGATGGAGATGTAGGTAAACACAACTTACCTCTTTGCACAACCACAGCAAAAATTACAACTAGACTACAAAATAAATATTACCCAGAATCATCAGAAAATCAAACTGTATGGAAGTCTCATAACCAAGGAATTAAAGAAGTCACATTCATCCAGACAGGTAGGAGGAGCAGAGACTCAGAGATGTGGAACAGGTGGTTCTACAACCATGTATGATGGACAAAAATCAGGAGGGATAGGGAGCGAGGGATCCTAGGCCCATGCAAGACCACGCAGTTCAGAGTTCTAGTGCCAGGAAGATAAGTCCCAATAACTTCTAGCTGTAAAAACCAGTGGGGGTTGGGGCAACATAAGAAACTAGGATTCTCAGGAGTCTCTTTTTAAAAGGCCCACAACAGACTTAGGACTTTTGCAGACTCACTTCCTCTGGGCTTCAGCACTGGGGAAACAGCTAGAAGGGCACCAGTGACATATAGGGAGAAATTGAAGTGTCTGGCATCTGGATGAGTGCCAGGGTAAAGATTTCTCCCAACAAAACTCCAGAGGCCAGGCAGTGGCATTATCCCTTTTCTGAGCTCTCCCCAACACAGAACCACAGACAGGCAACACCATATCAAAGATTTCATCAACCTGGTTCACACAGGTTGCTCCACCCTAGCAAGTACCTAAGGCTATGCCTCATTCAACTTATGAGTGCACTTTTCTACAATAGGCCATGGTACTAAGACAGACAGTCAAAGCAGCTCTACTTAATGCACAGAAAGAAACACAAGGAGGCTGCCAAAATGAGGAGGCAAAGAAATAAGGCTCATGAAAGAACAGAACTAAACTCCAGAAACAGAACTAAATGAAATGGAGATAAGCAATCTATTACATACAGAGTTCAAAACACTGGTTATCAGGATGTTCAAGGAACTCACTGGGTACTTCAACAGCATAAAAAAAAGATCCAGGCAGAAATGTAGGTTACATTAACTGAAATAAAGAAAAATCTACAGGGAACCAACAGTGGAGAGTATGAACCTGAGAATCAAATCAATGATTTGGAACATAAGGAAGAAATAAAACATTCCATCAGAATAGCAAGAAGAAAAATGAATTTCAAAAAACAAGGATAGGCTAAGGAGCCTCTGGGACATCTTCAAATGTACCAACTTCTGAATCATAGGGGTGCCAGAAGGAGAAAAGGAAGAGCAAGAAATTAAAAACTTATCTGAAAAAATAATAAAAGAAAATTTACCTAATTTGGTGAGGAAATAGACATACAAGTCCAGGAAGCATAGAGAATCCCAAAGAAGATGAACCCAAAGAGGACCACACCAAGACACACCATAATTAAAATGCCAAAGGTTAAAGATAAGGAGAGAATCTTAAAAGCAGCAAGAGAAAAGCAGATAGTTACCTACGAAGGAGTTCCCATAAGACTGTCAGATGATTTCTCAAAAGAAACTTTGTAGGCTAGAAGGGATGGGCAAGAAGTATTCAAAGTGATGAAAAGCAAGGACCTACAACCTAGATTACTCTGATTGCCACTGAGTGGGAATAGGGGGTGGGGACCTGGTGCATGGTGGGTTGGGGGAAGAAGGCAGCAAGTTCTCCTGGAGTCCATGTGAAGTCCAGTGAAGTATCTCTGAAGAAAGTATTTGAGGATTCTTCCTCTGTATTAATCTATACATGCTGAACCTCTGGCTTTGAAGCTGCAGAAAATGTTTGATGCTGTCTATTCTTCAGAAATGCCCATTTGACGGCAAGTGGCAACAAGGCTGCTAGCATTCAATTCTTGTTCAAGGGTTTGTGAATAAAAAAATGAGCCATTACTCAGTGAAATTATACCCAGGGGCTTAAAATAGAGTTTGTCTCTAGACTTACCTTCCAAAGTGTTAATGACATCATGCTTTCCCCTGCTTGGTATCCTTAGAATTAAATCCAAACTCCTCCCTATATCTCCCAGGCTCTTCCTAATCTGGCTCTGCCTACTTCTCTGACCACTCCTACTCCTGCTTGCCTTTGCTGCAGCCTCCTTGGCCTTGTCTTTGCTCCCCTAACAACAAGGCACATGCCCATTTCAGGGTATTTGTACTTACTGTTCCCTCTGCCTAGCAGACTCTGCCCTGGGGATTTTGAGGGGCTGATTCCTCCTCATTCAGGTCTTCGATAAACATGGCCTCCTCTGAGGGATCCCCAGCAATGCTAGTCTAAAGGAGTCACAGGCACTTTGCTGTGCTAGTCTGTTTATTTTCTTCAAATCTCTTATCATCCTCTCAAACATTCTCTTTGTTTGCAAGGGTTATCATCTTTTTCTTACTTATTGCTACATCACCAATACTTGTTGTGGAACCTGGCAAATGGGGGGACTCCATAAATGTTTATTAAATGAACCAATAAATGCTTCCCTTGTTATAAGGAATAATTGTAATCCAAATGTCCAGTGGGTGAATGGTTAAACAAACCATGGTACATGCATACCATCACTACTACTCAGAAAAGAAAAGGTACAGATTATTGATACATGTAGCAACATGCGTGGACCTCATGGGAATTAAACTGAGTGGAAAAAAAGCCAATATCCAAAGTTTATCTACTGTTTGATTTCACTTATGTAACATTCTTGAAATATCAAAGCTGTAGGGATAGATTACAGATTAGTGGTTTCCAGGTGTTGGCGATTGACTGAGGGGGAGGGAGGAGAGGGTATGAGTCTCTAATTGGGCAGCAGGAGGGAGCCCTGTGGTGATGGGGCAGTTCTGGATTTTGATTGTGGATATGGTTACACAATGCTACATGTGTGATAAAATATGACAGGACTATATACACACATACACAAATGAGTGCGTGTAAAATTTGTTAAGTCTGAACAAGTTCTGTGGATTATGCCAAGGTCAGTGTCCTGGTTTTGATGGTGTACTGCAGTTATGCAAGACGTTGACACCGAGGGAGGCTGAGTAAAGGGCCACAGATCTCCCCACACATTTTGTTTTTTCATCTTCCTCGGGATCAACAGTTGTTTCAAAATAAAAAGTTAAGAAACCAGTCTGCACCATTAGAAAAAGAAGACAAGTGAAAATATTTTAATATGAAATCTATTTCTATAGGCTATATTGTTATTGCCATGTGATATTAAAACATATTAAATTCAACTAAAATCTTTTTTCAAGAATAATTGTGCAACATGTTTTGCCTCTAACACTAATAAAGAATTCTTTTGCCTTATTTTAAGATTGCTATTTCTCCCTGATTAATATTCAGCACAGAGACTGCATCACAGCTTGGATGCCTGTGAAAGATCACACAGAACTTTCACAGGCATCATTTCATTGGAGATTATTATACTGAGGTATTGCTTTGGTATCTCCCTTTTATGAGTAAGAAACCTGAGGTTTGGATATAAAAATTATATACCGTAACTAACAAGTAGAACATGAAGAACATGAAGTAGAACTTTAAAACCCAAGTCTCTAACTCCAATTTTTCTTCTTTCCCCTTTCCACCAATCACATTCATTTGAGTAACTTTTTAGAAATCCTAGCTTTATCTAAATTTATGCTGATATTTAGAGTCTGCAGCTTGTACCCATTTTCTCCTTTTGACAGGCTATGGCCTCTCAGCCCCAACCAACTCCAAGAGGCTAATTAACACTGCTTTTAATAAACTCAAGGTGGACTAACAGAGAAAAAAGACTGTTGGTTGTTGCTCATTTACAGATGTTTTCCTTGTAAAACCACATCAAAGCAGGAAAGCCCACCGAGGACTTGGCCAGAAACCAAAGCTCACTGGCCAATCTGAGAAGCAGCAAGTCCCATCAGGCAGAAAAGCATTTAGTTTTCTGGGCCCAAGTTCCTCACCTAGAGTTGATGGAAGTGGAGTGGCCCCCCAAGTAGCAAGGTTCTCCCTGAGCCCCTGGTTGGCTGAGGGAGCCCCCAGGTGAGGAGCCCCACCCTGCACAGGCCTAACTGGGATGGGAGCTGAGCCTCTGAACAAATCCCACAGATGGTCCTCACAGTGCCTACTGAGTACCTGCCAAGGTGCAGGGCACATGATAAATGTGAGACTGGAGAGCAATCCCATCACATTCAGGTACTGAAGAATGGAAACATATTTTCATCTTCCTGAAAGGCATTACCAAACATATGCTGATTTTGGGGGAAGAGAAGTCAGAGGAGTCATTCTGTTAGATACTGAGAGTGTGTTCTGAAGGGCATTGCAGGGAACACACAGTAAAAATTCCATGGGCCCCACTTTCTCCTCCCTGTACAGCTCTCCAGGAGATTCCAGCATTCAGAACACACAGAGAAACATCCAAGATCTCCCAGAAGGCATCTAGGTTAGATTTGAAGGAAGCACAGGAGTTACAAGACACAGGTATTATAAGAGGGGGTTGGGGGAACTGCTGTGCCAAGGAGGACATTCCAGCAAGAGGCACCAAAGAAACAAGAGTTGCATATGCTACTATGTCTCCAGATGTAAACATACTCATATCCTCCTTGGCTATAACCTGAACTCCTTGGGGGCTGGGCCCGTGGCTTTCATTTTCATAGGCACCAATACACTTTGAAGGAAGGAAGGAATGAATGAATGGGTTAGTCTCTGAGTAATGGAGATTAATCAATGATTTCTGAGCTGTAGAGGTGACACAATTTTATATATGTTTTAGGAATATCACCTTGACAGCCGTGTGTAAGGCCTGATCATAGGGTGAGAATTTGGGCCTTTAAGCTGGATATTCTAAATCTGAGAGGATAAGGTAAGTTCCTTTAATCATTCCTCACTCCTCAATTTGACATCTGGTTTTGTAAGTAAAGAGCTCAGTTAAGGCTTGGTTCATGCAGGAACTGAAAGACCTAGATCTCTTCAGAGAGCTGAGTTTTAACTAAATGTGACAGCCACTGTGCCTTACAGTGTCCTTGAACTTGATAAATGTGTGTTGATTTCATTAAATGAAAAGACCTGAAGAATTTCAAAACTATGGAAGCATGGACACTTTTCATAGCATTGCATTTAACCTCTCTTCCTAATTGGAAGAATTCCCCACCTCTTGGTGAGAAGAAAAGCCCATGTCACACTAAGAAAGCAGCAACCCACAAAATTTCTCACTCAGGCTTTTTTATAGTCAGAACACTGACACAGCACCAGAGCTAGCCAACCAGAAGCCCCTACCTTCTTTGGTTTTAATGAGGTGCCAATGACACCATCCCATACCTCAGTCATAAACTTCTTGTAGAGCAAATATCACCCAGGTGGATAGGAGATCAATGCAGATATCGGTAGTGACCCCCTGTTGTGAACCACCCTGTCTGGTTTCAGAAGCTATAACCACTGCCCCCCTCCCCAAGGCTAAGGCTGAGTGAGCGACCTTCAGACCATAGGATACTAAGGAGACAAAGCTTATCTCCCTGGCAGGGGCGCCACCTCTGCCCATTTTACTTCACCCTGCCTGGCCCCCAATGCATGATCGGTTAGCCAATGACAGATAAGATTCCTCAAGGGAGGGACAACCTAAGACAGGCATGATCATGGGGGCCCCCAAGAAAGAACTTGGGGGGCTATAGTAAAAGGAGGTGATGGACCCTTGCCCCTCGGCTTCAACATAACTTGAGTCTTCATTCTGTCTGCAAGAAGTCTCCTAATCTCTTGGCTGCCTTACTTCCCCCACCTGACTTAAGCTTGAAACAATGACAGAGGGTATTGCAGCCCTGTGCTGGAAAGGGAGGGTTCCCCAGGTGATCAAGCCTAAGAAAGTATACATAAAATCCTGTGAAACCTGCTTTGCTAAGAATGCCCTCAATTTAAATGATAAGGGTCCAAGCATAAAATGAGTTTGTTTCCCAAAGTTTTGTAGCCCTTTAGCTAACAGACCCTGACTCAGAATAAGCCCTCATAGTTCTTTGTATGCTATCTATTGTTTGATCCTTACTGCCTGAGAATGATTGATGAGCTTTACCTATATTCCTGTGCAAAATGAACCCAATAAAAGCCCATTGAGGAAAAGGCTCTTGACCCTTCTCTTTTGAGAGATCAGCCACCTTTCCTTCACATGCAGATCATATCTTGGTAGACTTATTCTTATCTGTGGTGGCCGGGGGGGGCCCTGTGGGCAGAGCCCCCTCACAACCCTCAGAACATTCAGCGGATTCAAGGATTCTGCCATGCTGTTACAAGGCCATAGTAAGCCATTGTCATGCCCTGCCCCTGCACCTAAGAGATACCTTTTTAAAGGAGAAGAGAGCATATTCACTAGTCTAGCCACCTCAGGGTCAGGGTATTTGATTGACAAATGAAGAATCTTTGACTCAATACTTCGTGTTCTAGATAATGCATCACTGTTGAAGTCTGAAGGGTACTTGAAAGTTCTTTCCTATATTAGCTGTCCCTGAATGTTCTGAAGAGATAGCATTTTGAGCTTGTTTCACACTAGTTGGGAGGTTAAAATCACACTGTAGAGGCTAAATACCTAGACCCCTGAATCAGACAAACTAGCATTTGGCTCTAAAATCCTCCAGCTCTGTGACTGGCATGAGGCACATGGTGAGTTCATCAGTGTGGCTATGATTATTATTACTATCTGGGGAGACTATATGAGGTATCAAGATTGGAGAGGAGGAAGGAGAAAGGTGACTCCCTGAACTCCACTCATGGCCCTGGCTGAGCCGAGGCAGACAGTGGAAGGGGACTCATCTTTTCAGTGTGTGTCAATGAGGGCAGTGAAAGAACCATGGTGGAAGTTAGAAGGCAACATGGTTGGCCTCAACATAAGATTTTCTAACAATAATCTGAAGATATGCCACAGTCACTCAGTAAATAGTAAATCTGTGGTATGGGAAGTGTTTAAGCCAAAGTTGGAGAAATGCTTGGTGAGCTATTGGAGAGAGGATTTAATTAGACATTAGATTTGATCAAAGTTTAAACAATGAAACTTCCTTTTCAAATGAAATGTTCTGTGAACCACAGTCAATGCTATGATTAACCAAAAGGCATACTAAGCATATGCTCTGAACACCAGTAAAGTTAGAAGAGGGAGAGAGAAAAGTTCCATTTAAATAAATGGCTACTATTTTTCTAGCAGCAAAACTAAAAAATGAGCTACTTAAATGTCAGTCATTACAAACAAGGTACATGTAAGGATGGGGGCATCACAATCTTCTCAGTATTTAGGGCCTTTAAAGCCTTCATCTGGTCCTGAGCCCATTATAACTGAGCAAAGCAGATCTGCCTTACAGGCAGGAAACTCTCCCAACAGGCTCCTGCCTGAGGCCTCTGCAGGGACATGATGACCCTGGAGAGTCGAGAAGCCAGGCTAAAAGACCCAGAGTCCTTCTAGTCCTGGGATTATGGGAAATTCTTCTGATTTTTACACACTGGCTCAAGCCCTATTTAGAGTTTCATCTATGATATTATTTAATTTTAAATTTTTAGTAATTTTAACTGTTTAATGTGTTTTTTTCCATATCTATTATCTTAGTTTACTCTCTAAACCTTACCTGAGGTAAGTTGAAGGGTGTTTCTTTTATCCTATTTTATAGGTAAGGAAACAGGTTTAAATCACACAACTTTATTTTTTTTGAAGTAGAGAATTTCTAATACATAAAAGCAGACAAAAGGATATGATAAACCCTCAAGTATCTATTATTATCCAGTCCTGATAACCATCAGCTTATGATCAGTTCTGTCTTATCTATACCTCAATCATGTCCACCTTTGGTTTTATTTGAAACAAATACCAGCCATCGTTTCATTTCATCCATAAATATTTCAGGATATATTTTTAAGAGGTTGGTATTTTCCTCTCTCTTTTTTAATATATTTTATTGATTATGCTATTACAGTTGTCCTATTATCCCCCCTTCATTCCTCTCCACCCTGAACACCCTCTCCCATCCACATTCCCCCCTTTAGTTCATGCCCATGTGTCATAAGTTCTTTACCTTCTACATTTACCCTACTATTCTTGCCCTCCCCCAGTCTATTTTCTACCTACCATCTATGCTACTTATTCTTCGTATCTTTCCCACCTCTCTCCTTCTCCCACTTCCCTGTTGCTAACCCTCCATGTGATCTCCATTTCTCTGGTTCTGTTCCTGTTCTAGTTGTTTGCTTAGTTTCTTCTTGTTTTTGTTTTGGGTGTGGTTGTTAATTGTGAGTTTGCTGTCATTTTACTGTTCATGTTTTTTATCTTCTTTTTCTTAGATAAGTCCCTTTAACATTTCATAAAATAAGGGCTTGGTGATGATGAACTCCTTCAACTTGACCTTATCTGAAAAGCACTTGATCTGCCCTTCCATTCTAAATGAAAGCTTTGCTGGATAGAGCAATCTGGGATGTAGG
>CM052542.1:91211279-91264564 GCA_028533065.1 Trachops cirrhosus | reverse complement strand
AAACCCAATTAAAAAATGGGCAAAGGACTTGAATAGGCATTTCTCCAAGGAGGACATGCAGAGGATCCAGAAACACATGAAAAAATGCTCAATATCACTAGCTATGAGAGAGATGCAAATTAAAACCACAATGAGGTACCACTTCACACCAGTCAGAATGGCCATCATAAATGAAACAACAGACAAGTGTTGGAGAGGTTGTGGAGAGAAAGGGACATTAGTGCACTGTTGGTGGGATTACAGACTGGTACGACCACTGTGGAAAACAGTATGGGACTTCCTCAGAAAACTAAAAATGGACCTGCCCTTTGATCCAGCAATTCCACTGCTGGCACTGTATCCTATGAATCCTGAAACACCAATCCAAAAGAACCTATGCACCCCAATGTTCATAGCAGCACAATTTACAATAGCTAAGTGCTGGAAACAACCTAGGTGTCCATCAGTAAAAGAATGGATCAAAAAAGTATGGTACATTTACAAAATGGAATTCTATGCAGCTGATAGAAAGAAGGAACTCATAGCCTTTTCAACAGCATGGATGGATTTGGAAAGCATTATGCTAAGCGAAATAAGCCAGGCAGTGAAAGACAAATACCATATGATTTCGCCTTTAACAGGAACCTAAACAACAAAACAAAGAAACAAGCAAAATATAGCCAAAGACACTGAAATAGAAGACAGGAATGGAACAGAATAGAGAGCCTAGAAATAAACTCATACCTTTATGGTCAATTTATATTAGATAAAGGAAGTGAGCAAATACAATGGGATAAAGAGAGTTTTTCAGTAAATGGTGTTGGGAAAATTGGACAGATATGTGCAGAGAAAAAAACTACACCGCCTTCTTACACCACACACAAAAATAAATTCAAAGTGGGTTAAAGACTTAAGTGTTAGACCTGAAACCATAAAAATCCTAGAAGAAAACATAGGCAGCAAAATCTTGAATATTGCTTGTAGAAATTTTTTATCAGATATATCTTCCCAGGCAAGAGAAAGAAAAGAAAAGAATAAACAAATGGGACTACATTAAACTAAAAAGTTTGCACAGCAAAGGAAATCATCAACAAAATAAGAAGACAACCCACAGAATGGGAGAACATATTTGTTGATACATCTGATAAGGGGTTAATATCCAAAGAGTTATATAATCAACTTGCAATTTTAACATGCTTACATGTTCCATTTCTCTTTTCATCACGCTGAAAATAGAATCAGGCTCCATCCCAACTTGCTTATTTACACTATTTGCATTATTTTACAATTTCATTTATTAACCATTTTTCACTATCCCATGCTCGACACTGCCACCAAAGTATTTTTTCTAAAGCATTAATCATGCCATTTCAGTTTCTTTTCCCAATCATTTAATCTCCCATCCCATCAGCCACATCATTACTTCTAGGGTTAAACCACAAGCTCCCTAGAAAAATAGCATATGGAAGGTTTTCCTGATATGGCCCTGCCTTTCTCTTCACACATATCTCTCACTAAGACACCTTTACCTGCAAGGTACAGAAAACTCAACTAAAATGTATTTAAGTATAACTAACCTTGTTTTCTCCCCTAACTAGAAGTCCAGAAGTCCTGGAAAGTTCCAGGAATGCTCAGTTCTGAGGTTCACAGCATCACTCAGGGCTGAGAGCCTTGTTCCTGCTCTGCTCTACCGTCCTCATTGGAACAGTGGGCTGCAGCAGCTATACGTGTCTCCACCTCCTATATGAATGTCAAGAGGCAAAGCCAGTCTTGGGTGAGCTTCCCCTTGCATTTCATGGGTCAGGGCCAGGTAACAGGCCAATTTGGAAATTGGCATGGCTTTTTGATTGCTTCTCATCTAGTCATTCTACAACTATTTACTGAGCATCTAGAAGGTGCCAGGCATGGGGGATACAGTAATGAACAAAATCAGACACAGTGCTACCTTTATTTTATTCCACTTCCAAAATGGTAGTACTTCACATACTATATTTTGTGGAGTATGTGACATTAGTCACCTCTCTATAGTTATCATATTTAGTGGTATATATGTCATTCATTAAGCACCTTTTTTAGCCTCAGTTTCTTTATATACAAAAGAGCAGTAATAATGTTCACTTTATTGTTGCAAAATTGAGAGATAATGTACATACAGCACTGAGGATGTTCTTGGTTTCTAGCTGATGCCCAAATAATGATAACTTTAAAGATTTGTTTTCCCCAGATAAAGGGTGATGTTCTTGTACTGTGAACTACTTTGACAGTCTCAAATAATATTTTCAAATACATAAAATAAAATGCATGGGATAAGAAAGAGAACCAATTATATCAAAAGAGTTATCAAAATATTTAAAAATATTTGTAATATAGAAAGATATGTTCCTTATTGTTAAATAACAATATAGTGTCAGATCTAATATTATTTCAAAGTACTGATGATTGTTCATGATATTTTGATATACCTGCAACAATATCATGTGAAAATGTCTGTGATTTGTATTGCTGATAAAGTCCCAGGTGCTGCTAATATTAATTGGTTTGTCACCAACATTTGTATTTTAAGAAAGTGCTAACATTCAGACACAGGCTAGTAAAAGTAAAGATGCCATGTTTCCTACTCAAGTTCTCAACCCCGCCTCACCCCCTAACCCAGTTCTATCCATGGACCATTTGGGAGTTAACAGACCTCAAATTAAAGACCTGCCCCTGGAGCTGGGGCAGAGATGGTCTATTTTCCCCAGGCCCTAAAAATAGTATCCAATAAGGTCTCCATACCTGAAAGAACTAATTAAGTATGTGTGTGTACATGTCAGAAAATGAGAACATACTAGGCATGGTGCAGACTGAGCCTTCTTTTTAGACCCTGGAGTCTAGAAGGGCTTTAGACAAGTTCTTCCTAACTGTGGCAGTGTCTGTGTATATTCAGTCTCTTTCATGTTCCAAGCCAAGATGGCTACTTGGAACCTGCAGGAAGCTCTACCTCAACTGCAAGGGCTGAACCCTGAGAGAATCTTCAGGATCTCTTTCCTTGCATTAGACCTTGAGCCCGACCTATGTTGACAGGAGCAATGCCTTGCAAAGTAAAAGTCCAGACTTCCCAAGCTGTCCCACTGGATTAGCTGTGTGACCTTTCATCTTATTTGCTCATCTATAAAAAGCAAGCATTGGAGGAGATGTTTTTCAGATAGGACTCCAGACATGCATTTTTGGTGTTTAAGAATTTTCAGTGAATGGTGAGCTACTCTCCGTGTGTGATTTCATCTTGATAATTTTTTTAAAGACATTTGCTGGATCATCAGTCTGGACACTTTACAATTAAATCTTAAATATTTCAGTGTCTGAATTTGCACTGGTATTTACAATTGCAAGTGACAATACAATCTCAATTGCCACAAACCAGTAAGGAGAGGCAGACAGATATATGACAAGCTGGTCCCAAGTAAGACCATGTGGCATCACAGTGTGCTGTGCTTGGGATGTTTCCCTGTGGTTAGAATGCAAAAAGTGATGGAAGAGCTTAGTTATTCCACAGTTGAAAAAATGAATATACTAAACAAGCAATGACAACAAAAATCATGCCTTAGGAATGAAGTGCCATAGTTATATGCACAGGAAATTTGAGTGCAGCATGTGATATAGCATGTATATTAATGAGATGACTTTTAATTTTATTTTGTTTATCTATTTGTTCTTATTTAATTTGAATTTTTTTATTAACAGAGGTATGGACACATGGAACACACTGACAGCTGTTGGAGGAGAGGGGGAACTGGGTGAAAGAAGGTGCAGGGATGAGCCAAAGAACATATATGCATAACTCATAGACACAGACATCAGTGATGGCCAGAGGGGAGGGGAGCTGAGGTGGGTGGAGTGGGCAGAGGGGAAAGGAAAGGGAATATCTGCAATAGTGTCAACAACAAAAACAAGAAAAAATAATTTCTGTGTATACTTGTGTGGCAGTTATCAGATTCAGAAGCTTAAAGGTTTATGTCTGAGTAGCATCGCTACAAAACAGAAAAGCTATTTAAAACATTGCAATAAATGTGAATGATTTTTTACTTTTAAAAAAGAGAGTTCCTAATATTAAATTTGAGAAACAGTGAACTGAAAAAATACTTGGTTCCTGTCCTTTCCTCTAACCTACAGGGGTTCTGATTCCCAGAAAACAAAGTCAGACTAGCAGTCCTGTCAGGGAGTTAGGCAAGTGTGCTCTGCTGCCCTCTGCTGGCCATGGGAATCATCGTCTGGGCTCACCCTGGGCTTGGAGAATTTGAAAGGATACTTTTGCCTACAGGTGGTGGGGACAGGCGGGAGGGAGGGTGATTAAAGCTCCAAGTAACCTTTATTTGCCGAAACGTTGCACAGAGCTGGGCCCCGACCTTTCTCAAGGCTTAATACCTAAATTGAATCAATTTTACAAACAAGTGCTGTTCTTGCTTGGGGCTAAGTCTTAAACAACACATAGTGGAAGGAAAACAGTGAAGAAAGTGATGAGGTGAAGAGGAGGCTGTAGAGATGACATGCCCATAGCCTCCTTGTGGCCAAACCATAGAGATGTTCCACGGGCTTCACCTGGGCCTGAAGGACTCAGCGCACTGCATCAGTTCTCAGCTTTTCACCCGGTACAGGGCCATGTCCTGAGTTGTCATTCAGAGGAAAGGAACTCTTCCCTAAGTTCACAGACTCTTCTGCTATGACAGGAAGTTCCAGTCTCTCCTCAGGGTATAGGTTTGTAAAAGGCCTTTGTGATGACAAAACCATTGAGGCAATAGTCCTGAATCTAGGAGAATCCCCTTGGTACCTAGCAGATCCTTGGAGACCCAACCCAGCCTTCTTCCCCCCACCACCTCCCTCTCTTAGCCAGTCAGCTTTCCTCCTCTGGACCCTGCAGCTCCTCCTGCCATGTCTGTCCCAATCCACCATCCACAGAGTCCACACTGAGTAAAGGCTGGGTTTTCTGGCTAGGTCCTGGATTCAGGGGTATTCAACAGCAGACTTTAAGAAATGTTTAAGTACTGGGAAAGCAGACCACTAAACCAATCACTAGGACACTGTGGGTCATTGCTGAAGTGGGATGGGGAAGAAGGCCTGAAGGAGGGCTTACTGGGCACTTACATTCGAGAACTGTTTGCTTAAGCAAAGTCTTGGGGCAGCCCTGGGGTGTTGTCACAAACTTTTACCCTTCTATATAAGTCAACTCCAGACACATCTTTTCCTACTTTTTATCTATCCCTTGGTACCCAACATAGTGCCCAGAACTTGGTCGGAAGTCACCACACTGGTCCTCAGCATTTGCCCACAC
The DNA here is from genome assembly GCA_028533065.1 of Trachops cirrhosus. Lineage (NCBI taxonomy): Eukaryota > Metazoa > Chordata > Mammalia > Chiroptera > Phyllostomidae > Trachops > Trachops cirrhosus. Next base: position 91,259,280 of record CM052542.1, on the reverse strand, counting down.
CCTGGCACCCAGGAGGCACACAGATTGTGGAATTGATGGCTGGAAAGGGAAGATCTGGGAAGATGCTTTTTGGGGGCAAAGTCAGCAGGAAGCCCTCTTCTCTTTTCAGGAGTCCAATGGCCCAGTCTCTCCGTGTTGCTTGCCCTTTATTTGGGACACAGAAAATGTTAAGTCTCCCCGTAATCATCCAGTTGCAGTCTGAGTCTTCTCAGTTGGGGCCAACCAGACTCAGCCTCCTTGCCAGAAGCTGGAAATCCCACAGAACTACTCTAACACCCCCTCCACTCAACACACGCCTGTTCCCAGCCATCCCCAGTGAGGAACTCAGCTCCAATTAAGAGGCTAAACCAGAGAAAAGCTCCCCATAAATGTACCAGAACTGTGCCCCCTCTGTAGACATCTGGTCCTTCTCCTAATGACGGGACCTCTTCTCTTTCCCTCTACCTTCAGATATAGCCCTCTCCCTGTCTAGCCTGCAGACTCTAACTTGAAGACAACTTGGAAGCCTTCTGACCCAAAGCACTTCTCCTGGTCTAGCATGGTGGTTGAGCTCGAAGACCCTACACTCAGCCTCACATCTCTCTTCCACCACTTACTAGATGGGTGACCTTGGGCAAGTTACTTAACCTCTCTGAGCTTCATTTCCCCATCTCTAAAATAGAGATCCTAGCAGTATTTTTCATAAAGTCTTCATGAGGATTGAAGGAGTCAATGTCTGGAAAGTGCTTTACGAAATGCTCAGCACATCATTAGTGCTCAAGAAAGGGAATTGTTCCATCATCATCAATGGGAATTAACAAGGCTGTTAACTGGCTAGCATAGCCACCACTGACTAATCCATGACATTCAGCCCCCTAAATGGCTGTCATAGAGCCTGCTACTGGGCATACTAGCTAGGTGATGGCAACTGCAAACCTGCACAAGAGCTGTGCCAGCTCTGTGAGGCCACAATAGAACTGTGTCCTCTGGGAAGATGCAAACTCACTGGAAAGATAGAACGAATTGCCAAAGCAATTAGTAAAAAGTACAAGACAGTTTAAAAGTACTAAATTGTTTGGTGCAGGCTATATTCTGTTAATCATAAGAACCATTTGTTACAGCATTTTAGCATTTACCCAACACTTGGAAATACATTATCTCATATAACCCCCAAACAAACCAGCATGGTTAATATTGTAATTAGCAAATGAGGAAACAGGTTCACAGAGGTGAAACGGCTTGTCTGTGATCACAGCACCAGTGAGTGACTCAGAAAGGATAACTTCCACCTGATTCTGATTTCATTGGGTATGAGGCTCTTTGCTTTTTCCATTAAGTGGTCTGTGTGTGTGTGCACGCCCTTGTGTACATGTACAAGGATGATGGTTCTTCAGAATTCATCTCACTCTTGTCCTGATCCTGCACTCAGCCCTAAGACACATATGGCCAGAATAATATCCCGTAGCTCGTTTCATGTCTGTTCTGTGTCCGGTGGCTTTATTCTGGGCCCCCTTTCACAGGTGTCATGGCCTCTCAGAGGTACTCAGACTCTGAACCATCCAGAGGACAGGGGATTTTGTGACCTGTGACCCCAACACTGCCCTCTGAGGCCCTCAGAAATACACAGCAGAGAAAGAACCCCTGGCTCCGCCTACCCACACAGGGCCTGGGGTGCAGGGCCAGTGCTGGTAACAGAGACCGAGAAAGCAGGCTGCAGCAGCCCCTGGTGGGCTTCCTCCAGAAGCACAGCCATGCTCCTACATCTACCCTAAAAAGGAGAGGGGGAAGGAGGCCCAGAGGCAAGGCCATGGCTTGGAGGACAGAGAGTGGCCTACCACAGCAGAATGTGAGCAGATACATTCAGCATGGTGTGTAAAAGCTACGCACTGTATTTGAAGTCACACGCCTACGTTCAAGGAGCACCCTCTCTGCCCCCTCGTGCTGCCACCCTGGCAATTTACCTCACCTCAGCTCCTCAATTTCCTCTTCTCTAAAATGTGGACAATAGTTAACACCTGCTTCACAGGTTGCTGGCAGGATTAAATTAGGTAATTTTTCAACTAATATAGTAGGTGCTATCACTGCCACATTATGACTTCTATGGGCCCTGGGCACTTGTATGTTTCTTTTAGAAGAAATTAAAACAATTTTATGGGTGTCTAAGTGTATCATGACCCCAAAGCATTGGGTCTTATTGTACCTAATGGGTTTATCATGTATGTTGTTGCAGATGTTGAAGTATCTCAGCAATTACCAAGTGCTGTGGCCTGTAAGGATCATAATCTTTCCTTTAGAAATGCTCTTTTCATCTTGCTGTGTTTCCATCGCATTTGTACTGAATGTCACACTGCAAGGTCAAGTTTTCCAGTAAGAGGGTGGCCTCTGGCCTCTCCCTTCAGTCCCTGGGCACCACAGAGATGTGGGACTGGCATGTTTTGATGTGGGGACATATTACAGAGAACAGCCTGGGTGACAAACTCCTTTAGACTTCAGGTCATGGGAAAGGGGCTCTCAAGGCCAAATAGCCACTAGGTCCTTCAACGGTAGCCCTCAGAGTGGTAGCAGCAGCGGCCTCTACTGGCCCCAAATCTCTATCCACATGGTGCCCACCTCACCTGCCTTCCAGAGGGGCCCCCCATGTCCAGGGCCCACAGAATGAGGAATGAGGCTTCTGTTGACATTCACCTATTTGTGTTTGTGTAAAACTTCTCTCAATTCACTCAAGATTTCAATCCGGTAATATAACTAAACCCACAACTATGTGCTGTGTGTATATTTGCACACAAAGCCAAGGCTAAGCTCTAAATCACTGCTGTTAATAGAAATACAATGTGAAATATATATAAACTTTAAATATCCTTGTAAATGAAAACTGATGAAATTTGTCCCTCACAGCCTGGCTTATTTCACTTAGCATAATGCTCTCCAGTTCCATCCATGCTATCGCAAAGGGTAGGAGCTCCTTTCTCTCTGCTGCATACTATTCCATTGTGTAAATGTACCAGAGTTTTTTGATCCACTCATTTACTGATGGGCACTTAGGCTGCTTACAGCACTTAGCTATTGTAAATTGTGCTGCTATGAACATTGCGGTGCATAGGTTCTTTTGGATTGGTGTTTCAGGGTTCTTAGGATATAATCCCAGCACTGGAACTGCTGGGTCAAAAGGCAGTTCCATTTTTATTTTTCTGAAGAAATTCCATACTGTTTTCCACAGTGGCTGCACCAGTCTGGATTCCCAATAACAGTGCACTAGGGTTCCCTTTTCTCCACATCCTCTCCAACACTTTTTTGTTGATTTGTTTATGATGGCCATTCTCACCAGTGTTAAGTGGTATCTCCTTGTGGCTCTAATTCGCATCTCTGATGGCTAGTGATGCTGAGCATCTTTTCATATGCCTCTGGGCTCTCTGTATGTCCTCCTTGGATAAGTGTCTATTCAAGTCTTTTACCCATTTTTTAAAAATTATTTTATTGTTTTTCAATTATGGTTGTCTGTATTTTCTCCCCACCCCTTCTCCCCACTCCCTCCAAACCCACCTCCCTCAACTTTCACCTATTTTTAAATTAGATTGTTTATCTTCCTGTAGTGGAGTCGTATGAGTTCTTCATGTATTTTGGATATCAAACCCTTGTCCAAGGTATCATTGGCAAAATGTTTTCCTATACATTTGTTTCTCTTTCCATTTTAATGCTGTTTTCTTTAGCCATGCAGAAGATTTTTAATTTGATGAAGTCCCATTTGTTTATTCTTTCCTTTATGTCCCTTGCTTTAGGGGATATATGAATGAAGATACTGCTGCATGGAATGTCTCATTGAAATTAAGAACAATCTGACAGTAACCAGAGGGGAGGTAGGAGGGGATAATGGAGGGAAGGGTTTTCAGGAACTACTGTAAAGGCCACATGGACAAAACCAAGGCGGGGTGGAAGCAAGGGAGGGAGGTGGGTTTGGCTGGGTTGCCGGGGGTAGTGGTGGGTAAATGCAGACAACTGTAATTGAACAACAATAAAATAATTTTAAAAAAGAAAACTGATGAAATCAATTTGATATCTTATTTAACTCAAAACACCAAAATATTATCTTCATCAGTATTCAAGATAAAATTATTGATATGTTAGATTTTTTCAATTCGAAGTCTTTGATGTTGAATATGTATTTTACAGTTGTGATGTATCTCAGTGTTCGAATTTAGTGCTCTAACTTCATTAGGAACACTTATGTGTTTTATGCACTTCCTAAAATTTATAGTTGAACAAGTAGATTTACATACCAGCATTTTTCCAACCACACTTAAAAGTTGTCCAATAACTCAATCAAGTACGTTTTGAAAGTTAAATGTAAATTAAAATTAAATAAAATTTAAAATTCAGTTCCTTAGTTGTACTATTCACATTTGAAGTACTTAACAGTCACACATGGCTAGTGGCCACCAAACTGGACAATGCAGGGCTAGAACATAAAAATAGTGGGAGCGCTAAAGCATGCCTTTGTGAAAATAAATCATGTTGCACTGTGGAAGAAAATTATTTGCAAATAAAGTCCTCAGAATCAAGTACAAAAATCATTACTTACAGCTGCGCTAATGAGGGCCCACAGCAAACAAGTCACAGGAACCAAAACTCAAGTAGTCTGTGGGTCTTTGGCCTAGGCAAGTGAAAATATGGAGGCATGGAGAGGGGAAAGCATGAGTCATGTTTTCAGAGAAAAGAACGATTTTATTTCTTGGGGCATTATGATTGCGATGGTACCTATGGAAATGTAGGCATCTCACTTTATTTAGTGGTCGAGATCACTGCTTCTTGCTGCTATGTCACATGCCCTGGTGAACTGATATATGAGCAGGTGAACCAACATATGAGCAACAGAGCAACCTGACTCAGTTTGCATTTTGAGGATCACTTTCCTACATGGCTAGACCTGGTGATCCCACATCTCAACTGTTCACCACCACCTGTACCCCACTGCCTGCTCTGCTGCCCCCTCAATGCTGGGCCAATATGAAACAACTGGTAGATATAGGACACACCATAGCATCACCATTACCCCTCAGCAGCCACTGTCCCCGGCCCACAGGCCATACAGAGTCACCATCATACTGGACATGCACTTGTAATCTAGGGATTCTGACATTTCAACAGGGTGGTAGCCTCTTACCAGACAGGCCCAGACCTCTGAATAAGCAGACTCAGGCATTGTGAGCCTCAGACCTGTGCTAATGGAGTGTACAGGCCCCACCTGCAAAGGTTTTAGGGTCTGGGGTCCTAAACCCTGGAGCCAAGGTTGACTCTGTGCCCAAGGCTCTTCATGTGCAGAACCTGGAACCTTCCCATGCAGCAGTAATGCACCCTGCACTGTTCAGCAGTTGGGGTGCCCCTCCAGTGACCTTGCACACCCCTGTCCAGCTTCCCTGGTGACTAGGTACCACAGCACCAGGTGAGAGCACAGAGCAAGCAGCCATGGAACCGAGCAAAGCCACTGGCTCCAGATCCCATTGCACAGCCTCCTGGGAACCTCCTATATCAACACTTACAGGGAGAAGGTGCTCAAGGTAGCACAGAGGGCACCGCCACCCCACCCCAGGGTCTGAAATCTAAAGGAAGCCAACTCCAGTCTGGCTATTCTGCAGCATTCAGGAAACGATCCCTCCACTGCTGGCCCATGTCTTCAATTGTGTTCTGAAGCATCAGCATCCAGTTGTCACTCTTCCTCATTAGGGTACAGTGTGTCTCCTTTCTCTCCAGGGGATCTTTGAGGGAATTTCTGGGGTCAGCCCAGCAGCCAGGACAGCTTCTTGGAACTTGGCTGCAGAGGCTGGGGCCAGACAACACCTGGGAGTGCTGTGGGGCGGAGCAGGTGGAAAAGTAGGTGGGAGATAAAAGATGGAGGGACAGGCACAGAAAGGGAAAGGGGAGGAGGGATAAGAAGAAGGCACAGGGAAGATTATGGTTGTGTGGGGCACAGAGGAGAAAGAGAGAGACAGATGTTTGGTACCTTAAACTTATTTCTACAATGACTGCTGAGCAAATTACTTCTTGCTAGAGGCTCAGCTTAGCTGCTGCCTCTCATGTGGGCTCTCCCTGGGATATCTATCACACACCCTCTTCTAGGACCATGGTTTTTGGGGCAGTTTCACAGAGCATCTATTATGTTCATTAAAGCCATCTGTTCACATTCCTGTCTCCCCTGCTTGAGGAAGAAGAGGGTCCCTGAAAGTCAAAGTATCCCCCCCACCAAGTGACCCAGGTGTCCACGGCCATACCTGGTGGGCTGCCTATGCAACTGCTGGTAATGGTAGCTCACAGCCACTGCCGAGTGAGGGCACAGCAAGTACTGGTTCTCTTCCCAGCAGCAGACCATGGTCTGGGTGATGGTCTCATCTGACACTGACTCAGATGTCACTGTTGCTGAAAGCTGACAGGTCCCAGGGCCAAAGGGGTGGAATCAGAGTTAGAGGAAAGCTGGGAGAAAGGTGACCAAAATCCACTTCATAACACAGCCAGGCCAACACAACACCCAAGGGAAATGTTCATATTGAATGGCTTAGATTCAGCCAAGTCTCACATTTCTGAGTTGTTAAGCTGATTCACTGAACTTAGGGGAATTTTTTTCGACTTTCAGGTCAATAAACCTAGTTAGGATTTGGCTCATGAATCAGCAAATACAGAGTCTGGTTCAACAACCTCAAAATCACAAGTTAAGAGCATTCAAATATTCCCAGTGCTTTGTCATTGGTGTGCCCTCTTTCTGTGGGTGTGAGACCCCTTCCTATCAGTTCCCACCAAGTTTGTGCAGCAGCTCCTCTAGGAAACCCCCTCACTGCCCTTGGACAGAAAAACTCCCTTCTTTGTGTCCCCTCAGTATAGATGGCTTATTTGATCATTCTCTGAAAATTTGTTGCATGCCTACAATATCCCAAACACACTGCATGTGAGGTCTGTCTGGAGAAAGTTCATCCATTGTTAATATAACAAGAACGGTTTGTACAATATCGATGTAACCTGGCAGCCAAGGAGAGTGGACTGGAATGCACATGTGTGAACAATGACAACTTCACTCTACTAGTCAGTGGGGACAGTAGACGCTGTTAAGTGAACATGTGCACTGAGCGACCATCTCATTCAAAATGACTGCACGAGCAGAGCATTGAATCTGCATCGAGTTTTGTGTTAAGCTTGAACATTCCTCCATGGAAACTATTCAGATGGTTCAGGACGCTGCAGCTATGGGCACCTAATGATTGGCGGCTTCACATCTTGTGCAGAGTTTCTTGGCAAAACATCAAATTACCCAGGTGACTCAGCCTCACTACAGCCCAGATTTCTGAGACTGTGACTTCTGGCTTTTCGCCAAACTAAAATCACCTTGGAAAGGGAAGAGATTTCAGATCGTTGATGAGATTCAGGAAAATATGATGGAGCAGCAGATGGTAATTGGAAGAACTGTTTGAGGTCCGAAGGTGCCTACTTTGAAGAGGACTGAGGTGCCATTGTCCTATGTACAAGATACAATCTTGTATCTTTAATAAATGTCTTATTTTTCATATTACATGGCCAGGTATCTTCTGGAAAGACCTCATATATTCAATATCAATAGAGACCAGAGGGTGGTATAAAATTGTTTATATAGCTACCTACCTCATTAGGGCTCAAGGAGGACAATGAATGTGTTTTATTTATATTCTTATTTCCAAAGCCTAGCACAGTTTCTGGCTCATAGTATCTATGTGATGAATGAATGAATGATTGAATGAAGACTGTTCTAGTAGATGAAGTGTCTTCTACAAGCATGCCAGGAAGGGAACAAAGAGCTGGAGGATTCTGTGTCTGTGTTCATGGAGTTCCTTATTCACATGAGGAGAAAGTGGAGGTCAAAACAAACCATTACCCAATTAAGTTGACCTTTGCTTGTGTTATGGTCTGAATTCGTGTGTCGCCCCAAATTTCATATCTTGAAACCATAATCCCAATGTGATGATGTCAGGAGGTGGGTTCTTTGGGAGGTATTTAGGTCACAAGGGTGGAGCCCTCATGAATGGGATTAGTGTTTTTATAAAAAGAGGCCAGACAGCTCATAAATCTCTTTTCTCCTGTGTGAGGATATGAGAAGCCACCATCTGCAACTTGGCAGAAGGCTCTTACTAGAACCCATCCATGCTGACACCCTGATCTCAGACTTCCAGCCTCTATCCATAACTGTGAGAAATGAATTTGTGTTGTTTATAAGCCACCCAGTCTATGGTACTTTGTTATAGCAGAGTAGGCTGGTTAAAAAAGTTTACATCAATGCAGCATATATTCCAGAAGACAGAAAGACCACTCTGCTCTGTGTTGGTACCTAAGCCCAGAGAACTGTATCTAGTTCTGGAAATTAACCACTCAAAATTATGTTATATAAGACACAGTTAAAGGAACCAGGAAGGATTAGTGGGTAAACAAAGATACTCTTGAAATACGGGAATTGGACTGAACCAGTGGGTAAGTTTGGAGGAGCAGACTGTAGCACAACATAAAGAACTGTGTAACGATTAGAGCTAATATGAGGACATGAGGTTCTGGTCACTGGAGATATACACAATCTGGATGACACCTGGTGGGACTGTGGTAGAGAAAATTAAATGCAACTTCAAGATATAAAATTCTATTTTTTTGCATAAGTGACCATCACCAGGTGACATTAAAATGAAAGCAATCCCTCCCAACTAGATTTCTACCACTCTAAGGAGACAAAATTTCACCTCCTTCAAAAAAAAAAAAACTAACAGGACAATGGTCTCTGTTCATACTAGATGGACAAAGTGACTTCCAGTTGTTGCTATTGACTGGAAATCAACAACAATAAAAATTAAAATAATAGTATCAATAGTTAATATATCAAGCCCTATATTGCCTGGTAGTATTCAAAGTACTTAATGGGTATTATTTGATTTAAATCTTCAACAAGGCTATGAGATAGGCATTCTTATTACTCTCATTTTACAGATGAGGAAATTGAGGCACCAAGTTTAAGAAACTGGTCGAAGGTCTCACAGCTAGTTTGGAATTGAGCACATCTGACTCTAAGCCAGTACTCTTTACTTCCTCTCCTCATTCAACAAAGTGACTGCAAAAGTTCCAGGTTCAGAGCATGTGCTCAAGAAACAGGTGTCTCCATCCCTTGAACAGATTTTCAAACTGGAAGTCTGGTTGTATCTTAGAGCTGCATCCTTTCTTTCTGTGTGGTGTATGGGTGGTAACTGACCTTGCTTTGCAGTTCCTTAGATAGACGCACAGTTTGGGTCCTTTCAAACTGCTCCATGAGGGCTCTTGTCACCTGACTGTTGTAGTCAGATAGCAGCCAGAAAATCCTCTCCGTGTTGTAGGGCACCTGCACAGGAAGGCAGAAGCCAGTGGCAGGGGATATTCTGATCTCAGCCCTTGTCCATCCCCACGCAACCAACAGCTAGCCAGAACTGCACACCTCCCAACAGGTCCCACCTGAATGTCCACAGCTGATGCCAGGGTTGGTTTGATGGTCTTAGACAGAGAGAAGTCTCCTTGCTGGATGGTCCTATGGATGATATCATTGCAATTCACTGCTGCAACCAGGTGGATGGGCAGGCCCATCCTCTGAGCAATGCACCCAGCTTAAGACGAGAGAGGAGAAGAACAACTGTTTCTTAGGCACAGACAATAGAAAAAAAACAGATAAATTGTACTTCATGAAAATTTTAAAACTTCTGTGTTTTTGAAGATTTTGTGCTTCAAAGGACACCATCAAGAAAATTAAAAAGCAATCCAAAGAATGGGAAAAACTATTTGCCAAACATACATCTGATAAGAGACTTATATCTGGAATATATATAGAACTCTTACAACTGAACAATAAAAATAAAAATAATCCAATTTAAAAATAGGCAAAGTACTTAAGTAGACATTTCTCCAAAGGTATACAAATGGAAAATGAACACATAAAAAGTAACCTAACATCATAAGTCATCAGGAAAATATAAACCAGCCACAGTGACAAATTTGTCATAGTTTGTCCCAGTAGGGACATCCCAGTAGGATGGCTAGAATAGAATCTTAGGATGTGAATTAATCAGAACCCTCATACACTGTTGGTAGAAATGTGAAATGGTACAGCCACTTTGGAAAACAGTCTGGCAGTTTCTCAAAAATTTAAGCATTGAGTTACCATATGACCCAGAAATTCACTCCTAGGTATATACACTTAAGATAACTAAAAACAGCTTCACATAAAAACATATACAGAAATGTTCATAGCAGCATTATTCATAATAGCTAAAAATTGAAATAATCCAAATGTCTATTGACTGATAAATGGATAAACAAATTGTGGTCTATCCATACAATGGAATATTATTTAGACATAAAAAGGAAAGTACTGATCAATGTAAAAACCCAGATGAACCTTGGAGACATTATACTGAGTGGAAGAAGCCAGACATAAAAGGCCACATATTATATTCCATTTATATAAAATTTGCAGAATAGGCAAATCTGTAGAGGCAGAAAAGATGAAATCTAGAGCTGGGGAAATGAGGGGGTGTGGGGTGACTTAATGGGAACAGGGTTTCCTTTTAGGGTGATAAAAATGCTCTAAAACTGATTGTAGTAATGATTATACAAATCTTTAAATATACTAAAAACCACTGAATTACATACTTTAAATTGATGAGTTGTACGGTACATGAATCAAACAGCAATAAGCTATTCCCACAAACAGAGAAGTGAAGAGGAGGAGGAGAATGTTACCATGCCCTGATACTGTTTTCCACATCCCTGCCCCACCAGGTACTGACACACATGCCTGCTGCCACTTGCAGAAGAGAAAATGGCGCTTCTGGGAAGTTTAAATGATCCATGCAAAGCCTGCTAAGTAGCAGAGTGCAGTTTTGAATGAGGTCTTAGTCCAGACACATTCACTAGTCCTCTGACTCTGCCTCCCTGAACAGTACCTTCAGATTGGACAAACAAGGAGCTCCTCCTCACCTGAGAGGTGGAGAGCCCAGAACAATAACAAGGCTTAGGAAGATTTTAGACAGGGCAGGCAAAAGTAGGTTTATAGTTGTGAGCCTGAAAGTTTATTCTTGTATTATTGTTTATTAATTTTTGTATTATTTATTTGTATTCCAACTGTAAACTTACTTTTGCCCATCCCGTATACTTCCATGAATGGTTTATCTCTGGTGAGTAGTTAAGAGATAACCACACCACCCCAATATCACTCTTAAATTTGCAAAGCACTTTCACATTCTTATTTCATTTGATTCTCATGAAAATGTCATGATATCTTTCTATGAAAGAAGAGAAATGGAGGCTCAGGTGGGTCAAGGGGCTTAAGGACAAACAGCTAGTTCCTGATGGAGCAGGAAGAGTTAGAAACCCCCTCTGCTAATGTTTCTTTTGTGCCAGGCACTGTGGTCAGCACTGGGACATGTGCAGCTTGTGTGGGTCTAGATGGCATCATTTGCTGGAGGGTGCGGTGAATGGGGAGCATGGTGGGCTTCACCCTATGGGTGATGAAGAAGGCAGAGTCATCCTTGCTTAACTGTGGAAGGACTCAGGAAGACTCCTGACCACTGAGATGTCTGCATGGCCTCACCTATGCCACCCCATTGATACCCATTGACAGAACCCCCAGGAACAGGCATTTGCTTTAGGAGGCAGCTTTGCAAGCAGGTGAGGACAGAGGCTCTGGAGCAGCCCACTGGCTGGAATCCTGGCTCTGCCACTGACCAATGTAGACACAGGGATAGGCCAACTAACTTCTCTGTGCCAGTTTCCTCATTCTAAAATGGAAATAATAGTATTGTCTTTCCAATAGGACATAGGAGAATTAAATGATTTAATACAGAAAAGCACTTAGAGCAATGCCTGTTGTATAGTTAGTGCTTAATAAATGTTAATTATTATTATTATTATTATTATTATTATTATTGTAGAAAATGATTGTAATATCATGCAGCTACACAAAGGTCATATGCAAACAAAATAATCTTATCTATACCTCATAGCAGTCCTGAGAGCTATGATAAGTGACGCACTGCCACTTTACACCTGAGGGGTAGAGCCTCAGGGGTCACCCACACTGTTCCACTAGTTGAGGCTGGAATGGGACAGGACCTGATGTTCAGAGCTTCTTCCACTGTGCAGACCTCAGTCATGTTCTACGAGTGCAAAACACTGCCCGCTGTGCTGCTGCCCTCATTGCAGGCAGCTGGTTGTGGCTAGGAGTGAAGTCCATATTTCTGGAAGAGGGCACTGCCAGCCAAGCAAAGCAGCTGAACCTCTACTTCATCTCTCCACACTCTGCCAAGCTAAAGCATCAGGTCTGCTGACCAGAGGATATCTCCCCTGCAGCAAGAGGCTAGATGTCCCCCAAGAGTATTAGGGAGAAGTTTTTGGGAGCTTCTTCTGCAAAATTTCCCATCACCTTCAGAGCTACAACTTAATCTTTCTCCTCACAGTTGCAGGCAAGGGGCAGCTGCAAGAATCAGGGCCACAGATGTTTTTCTGGAAAGCCCATTTCCTCCCAGGGGTCTCCTTACCTGCAAGGTTACCAGCAGCCCCTGTTGGCACAACCACTTCCACAGGAGGCAGTGGGTGCACATCTAGGGATGGCACACACTGGAAGTAAGCAAAGAAGTGATGAGCCATTTGCATGAGGACCTGGGACCAGTTGATTGAATTCAGACTCATCAGATTATGCTTCTTGACAAAAGCCACATCCTCAAATACAGCCTTGATTGGCTTGTCAAGTTCATCGCTGTTTCCCTCCACTGTTAGGGGAGAGAGAAGAGGGCAGCTATTAATAGCACAAAGAATCCCAGGCAGTCAACATTTGCCATAGCACGGCTCTCCAGGCTAAGCCTATCCACCTGGGACTTTGGTTCGGCCTTGGTTTCTTTACTCTGGTGTATCTTGGCCTGGCTTTCTATACTCAGAATTAAGCTCTTCAACTATAGAAACCATGTCTCATATTCTTGTGGTCATGTTTCTTCCAAAAATAATGGTGTTTTTACCATTATATAAAATAAGATATAAAATGCCAACTTTCTGAGATATTGGAAAAATAATTCCTATTGCTACTCCATGCCCACCTCCCTCACTCTCTGGGAAGAAGAAGGAATGGCTTATCACACAGTGAGATAGTGAGAGGCTGATCCTTTACTCCACCATCCTCTATCAGGAGTTAGCGGGGAAGAGTCACTGTCCCAAGTGCTCTGCCTTTCTTCACTCATTTAGATCACAAGGGTGGAGGTTCTGCTCTCTACTCCTAAATGGTAGGTATGCTAGTGCAGGCAGGACATCTCCTCCTTGAGCTCAGTATGCACATAGTTTAATGTACAGATGAATTGGGTAAATTTATGAGTGAACTGGCTACTAGTACAAGCTGCATCCTCTAACCCAGCTCAGTCAACAATCAAGCCAATATCGATCTTGTATCTGAAATCTGGGTTTATTTCTCCTCTAGATCCTAACTTGAAGGACAGTGAAATAATATTTATTGGGAGAAGTACCACACTGAGGTTATTATTCATTCTACTTCCACCACTATGCAAGAGCAATGAGGTCTGGGGGATGACTCTAGAACTATGCCAAAGGGAATGTTTGCTGTGGTTCCAGGAAAAGATTCACTGTTTTTAAGAGAAAGTCACAGGAGGAGAGAGACTTGGTTATCTCAAGTAACCATCAAAGGACACAAGAAGAATGGGCCTTAGGATTGGGGAAAGCAGAACAGAGAATGCAAAGAATCTGGGTCCCTGAAGGTACTGCTTATCAGCAGACCACCCCACCTCTGGACTTCCACTTATATAAACTGGAAAATATTTTTGCTCAAGCTGGTTTGAGTTGGCTTTTCTGTTACTTCCAGTCAAAACCATCCCAAATAATATATAACTAGCATGTGACAATTATTATGTGCTTAAGAATACAATACACATACAATATATATGGAAATTAATGACTTATAAAACAGTGTCCAACACATAATAATCCAGGTGACCCACCCCTACTCCCTGAGCTCACCAGTCTAAGCGAAAATACATATTCACTGTTCCTAAACTAACACACATCCTCCTGGAAACCAAATCAGAAAATCCTAGAAAGGAAAGGAAGAACTTTAACAGAAATGTCTAGAAACAATAGTTAATTTAAATTCTGTTGCTCTATTTTCTTAAAGCTCTGAACTTGTACAAAACAGAAATGCCCCTTTGACTCCATCTAGCAGTAACACATTTCTGACAAACTGCACTCATCACCATTCACTTTTCTGCCATTATTTTGCAAATGGGCACCATTCTCCAACTCATGGTCAGGAATGAAGCTTCCACGCACGCCCTCAGGTAAAAGCCTTCCAATATCTGTACAAAGTGACGGGGAGCAGATGGCAGGACAGAGGTACAAAAAACAACTACTCATTGCTTCGATTCTAAGAAAAGATAGTCCTAGTTCTACAATTAGCAATTTTGGAGCTTGGGGTATAACAGGGACCCTCAGGAACCTGAATCTTGTGCATTAAAACCTTGCAATGACTGCAGGAAAATGCAGCCAAATACAGGCAATTAACAAGACTAACGTGTGAGTTTTTGCAACACCTATATTAATTAAACCATAAATATGTATGCACTTGCTGAAGAAAAAAGCACAGGGGGTTTTATTCTTGATCTTGAACAAATAGACAAAGGATACTCATGCTATTCCCATGAGTAAGGTTTGTTTTTACTGAGTTTTTTCTCCGTAACAACTTAGTATTATATAAAAACAGACTTTTAGAGATTATAGCAGGAGGCTAGGCCAGCTACAAAAGGAATGTCTTCTGCCACATTTGCTGTCCTGACAGGTACATGACCAAACCAAGCCAGGACAGCCTGGACAGCCTGCCCAAGGACATAGTGCATAAAACCTCACCTAGACCCTTACCTTGGGGCTGCCTGGAGTCTTGTAGGATATGAGAGATAAAAACAAAAATTCACTCCTTCTTTCTCCATTCTTAATCTCCATAAAGATTAAATTCATTTGGAATAGATGGCCTGACATTAAAGGAGATGGTTTTTTGCTTTTCCCAAAATACTATGATTCATGATGTGGCCCCAGAAAGGTGTCACCAGTGATGAGTCTGCTGAGAAGCTTCCTACTTTCAATACTTAGACCTGCTAACCAAGTTCTTTCCATACTATAGGCTTAGTTACTTCCATCCTATAAGGGAGGACATTAGCTGTCAACCTATAATGACATATTCTTTTAAAATAATTTACCACATTTGTACCACATTCTTGCCCTCTAAACTTCAGTGCCCTGAGAGAAAAAAACCCAGGTCCCTTAGCTTAGGGTATGGCTGTGGGTTGCTGCATACATACATGGCACTGGCAGGTTGAACTGCATGGAGGTAGTGTTCTTTGGTGCATGTTTCTAAACTTGCACTTCCTAGTTTGTACAGTCAATGTTGGTTTATGCATCTGTCATTTCTAATAGTTTATTAGACTGTGTAGCCGAGAACCTGCCCAAAGCTAAGCCAAGGCATATTACCAACCTAAAAATAGGACTGTTCAAGGAAGGGAGGAAGGGAAGAAGGGATGGTCATCTAGTCAGCAACCAGTTTTGTCCCAGCCCATCTTTTCTAACAGGCTACACTGTCCCTGGAGTCTGTCCTAGCACTCACCTGCAAACACATGGACATTCTCCTTCAGCACTGTGGTCATTTGGAGCTCCTGGATCTTTGTGCAATGCCCCTTGGGCAGGAGAACGATGATGTCCACATTCTTTGCCCCTTGAACACTTTCAATGGCAGCACTCCCCGTGTCCCCAGAAGTTCCTGGATGGGAAGAAAAAAGAACTGCCCATTTACAACAAGGGAGATATAAAAGGAAATAAACGGTCACTAAAGTACTGTTGCCAAATGAGGTGGTATCTACTATCAAATACTTTGAGGGTAGGCATCTAGTGCTTAATCTGGGCCCATGAACCACTAAGAGACCCATGGATACAATTCAGGGCACCTGTGAAGTTGGAACCACATAGTCTTATTTATTTTATATAGTTAAAAATATTCTTAGAAGATTCTGTAGCCTCCACCAGACTGTTAAAAGGGCCAGAGTATGAGAGAAGGTTAAGAACCCTGCTCTAGAAGAACCAGGAACATACTCCCAGATAGACATCGGTAGAGGACATGCTGTGGGTGGGCACCAGCAAGTTGGGGCACTAAGGGGCTCCAGTGCTCCCTCCCATAATGCCCACCTACAACCACAGTGACGTGCTTCTCTCTCTTCTCAAGGAAGTATTGCAAAAGTTGTGCTGTGCAGCACAGGGACAGGTCCTTAAACGCGTATGTGGCCCCATGCCACAGCTCCAACACATTCAGCCCATTTCTCAACCTGGACAAATGGACCACTTCTCTGTGGCGGAATCTGCTGAAGGCTCGGTGGATCAGGTCTGTGGACACAGCAGGTGAAGGGCATTATTATGTCTCCCCTCCAGTTCTCTCTCAGTCTCTTTACACTTTTGAATTTGAAGATTTTATCTCTGCTACAAGATAAAAAGAGTAGAACTTTTTATCCTACATGATACCATGCATTAATATTATTGTATAATATTACAGAAATTCTGGGAAGACATGCACCAAACTGTTGATAGAGTCACAGTGATTCCCCAGAGAGCAGAAATGTACTATAAGACTTTCATTTTTTAAATTTTATAAATATCTTCATCATTTGGATTTCCTGTGAACATGTATTCCAACAGAGGATTCAATTAAAGTTATATGACAAACAAATCAATGTTTGTCTCTCCTAATTTTTCTTCCTAAAGACAGGATAGTGTTTGCTTGTTTGTTGCATTGCTAATTTCATACCTGTGATGCCAGAACCTTTGGAGGGTGTGCATACAACCCTACCCAAAGCAGGGCGGTGTGGAACACTGCTCAAACTTTAATTGGCAAGCCAATCACCTAGGATCTTAAAATGCAGACTCTGGTTCAGTAGGTCTGAAGGAATCTGTGAATGCTAGTAAGTGTCCAGGAAATGCCATCAGAGCTGGTCACCAGACAACATTTTGAGTGGTCCTCTTCTCTTCCCAGCCCCAAACTCTCACTATTATGTTATGGTTATTACATATCTGGTCCCTGGAACAGCAGCACTGGCTCAGCTGGACACTTGCTAGGAACACAGGATTCTCAGGCTCACTCCCGATCTGCGCAATCAGAGTCTGCATTTTAATGAGATCTCTGAGGGGAATCCATAGGCACATTATAGTTGGAGACTAGCAAGTCCAGGACATGCAAAATCCCTTCTGGAATCACCATTCAAGGAAATAAAACAGCAATCTGCAGATCTGTGTGCCTTACATACAGGAAAGAAAATCCCAACATTTAAGCTATTAGTTTTGAAAAGGTGTTTTAAAAATAAACTAAAGTAGCCCTGGCCAGGTGGCTCAGTTGGTTGCAAAGGGCTGCAGCTTCAATCCTGGGTCAGGGTGTATATGGGAGGTAACTGATGTTCCACTCACACATCGATGTTTCTCTTTCTACCTCCCTTCCTCTCTTTCTAAAATCAATTAACATATTCTTGGGTGAAGATTAAAATAAATAAATAAATACATACATACATAAATATAAAAAATATTTTCCACAGGTCATTTTGGCTGGTGGGAGGAGCTGGAATAGATGAATTTTTGGGGGATACTTCCAATTCCAGAATTCTAGCATCTGAAAAAAAAACATTAAATTTTAGGAAATGTGACTAAAGATCTCCTATGGAGGAAGTGATAGATTTTCAGCTCTCTGGGGGCTGGACTGGCAGGGGTGGGAAAGTGGCACTGGGATGGATGCTCACCATTTAAATCATCTCTGGGAATGAGCTCAGGACCAATGAAGAGGGCGCACAGCTCCGTCACCAGGCTAGGGTAGGAGAGCGCACTCCACCGACAGAGTCTCCCTTTCCAGCTGGGGGAGTTTCTCAGTCACAAAGAGGCCCCCATCAGGTGCATAGCCAGATAACAGGGCCCCCTCAAAGTCAACACGTGGGGCCATCCCCCTGGTGCTGACATACCGCATGATCCTTAGAGCCTGCAGAGTGGACAGTCCAGAGGCACCTGGTCTCTTTCTCTAGCACCCCATGGGCAAAGCTGAAGTGTACACAGCTCCCTCAGCTAGCTCCTGGGTCACCACTCATTGGGGTGAGTGCCCCAGACCAGAATACTGGAGCCCTGCCTCAAGTCTCATGACAGCTTCATCTGGGATTAAGCAAATCATAACCATCTAGCCAAAATGAAGCAATTTCATTGACTTATTACCTTGGGAGAAGGGGTACTGGACCATGCCAGGAAAGACAGCTTGGTCCTCACTGGTGAAGAAGGCCTTGGGAGGGGAAAGATAACAGCAATGATAATAATTGTCATTTTGATAACCCTTTGGATAAGAATACCACCACACTTGGTCATATACACTTTAGAGATAAGTTTGTGCCACTTCGGCTGAAAAATCACCAACTTCAATGGTTATTTAGCCATGTGGTCTATAAACTAGTGGTTTACAACTCTAGAAGTTTGTTAGAATCCACTTGGGAGTTGTAAAAATAATGTCTGCTTAGGACCCTACCTGGGCCAATTAAATTAGAATCTCTAAATGAGAGGCTCTTTATGTGAGGCTAATGGGCAGCCAGGGTTAAGAATAGGGTGGCTAACCAATCCCACTCTTCCTGGGACTCTCCTAACTTTAAAACTGAAAGTCATATGTTCCAGGTAACTCCTTAGTCCAGGCAAACTGGGAGAATAGGTCATCCTAGTTGAAAACCAGTGCCTTACTTCAGCCTAATCCTAGAAAAGCAGTTAGAAGTGCTGAGATGCTGCCTTCAATCCACTTTAGCCATGCTGACTGGGCCTGTGTGTACCCAGAGGCCTCTGCCTGGGGTAGGCTGGAGGCTGTCCCAGGGCCCCTCAGGCCTAACTTAGGTCACAGTGCCACAGCAGCTGGACTTCCAGGACCCAGGAGCCAGGAGCCATGTCAAGAAGCTGGGCTTGAGCTCTGAACATCTTGCTCTGGGTCATAGCTATAAATTTGGAGGCTCTGATTTTAAAGCCACAGAACCTCCAGGAATGAATTTCCCTAGATGCACAGCAGCTCTCAGGACCAGCTTGGACTAATTTCTGTGCCAGGGACAGAGGGGAATGGAACCCCTGCCTCTAGGGGCAAAGCCATCTTAAGTTTCACATGTATAAGAAAAGGTATGAACTAGCATTGACCTGGAGGAACTCCAGTTTTCTGGACTGTGGATGTTACCTCTGAGTCCTGTGCCAGTCCTGTGAGGGCTGCTGGGTGCTACCCACTACCTTCAAATTCAAATGAATCCAATTTAGAGACAGAGACAAGTTTAATCACCCAAATAATTAATCCTTTGAAAGTGAAAGTAGGCACTATTAATAATTATGCCGAGGCAAAGGGTATAAGCCCAAACTGTCTCAGGCAAATTGGGACACATGGTATGGGGATGCATATCAAAGAAATGGAATCCCCAGCTGGACAGGGGAACTCCAAAAGTCAGCTGGAGCAGGGAAGCAAAGCAGGCCCAGTGTTTCACAAAACAGAACCAAGGTAGGGGTTCTGGGGGCTAGGAGAACCTTCAGTAAGGGAAGGAATTTCTGAAACTGTGGCAAGTGTTAGAGTCAATGCCAACTACCCAAGACCCTAGAGTAACAAGAGGGAGATCCTGCCTGGACACTTCATAGGACCAGGCTAGAGGAAAGGATGCAATTGAACTGCCAAAGAAGCTGCTGCAGGCCAAGGGCAGGGGCAGGGGCGAGGGCGAGGGCAGGCAGAGCTCTAAGGACAGACAAAGTATCTATGGAATGTCCTTCCCTGACGGCTTGGACTACATCATATTTGGGCCACTGGGCTCTGCTTGGGGCTCTGCATTTCATGAAAGATGTGGACAAACACCCAGGAGCAAAGGAGAGGGCTTGTCAGCAGGCTCTGCACACGTCAATGTCAAGAAATGGACTGATAAGCATGCAGGTGACGATATCTGCCTGGGAAAGACTGCTTCTGTTCTGTCCAGTGACCCTAAGGGCCAGCACTCTCAGGCCAGCAGGGCAAAGCTACAGAGAATACATATGTTGGGTTCAGTGTAAGATAAACCAAACACAGAAGCCCAGAAATAGAAGTAGCTGTCACAGGAGGTGAAGTTGAGGAAGAAAACGAAGCAATTTTGTATGGGGACTGGACTAAGTGACCTGTAAAATATTTTGTAATTTACCCTTGTGACTCATTTTGCATCCTATTCCAGAATAGACATGAGTCAGAAACACTGACCAATAACCTGATGAATAACATAGGAAACAGGAGACTGCCCCAAGGCTGGGAACCTTTTGAGGAAAGGCTCCTGAAAGATGGAGAGATTTTTCTGAGAAGGGGTGGGGCAGGGCAGAGACTTGGACCCCAGCAGCAGTACCCCTGGCCACTAGGGGCAGGTCACAGACTGTGTCCCTGGGAGTGGAGGCCCCTGTAGGCCCCAGGCATACATCTGCCTCTTTAGGGTCACTGGTCGCTAACCAGGCCCTCAGCCTAGAAGGTTCTGAACAGGTCTGCAGGTCAGGGCTCCACTCTCACCCTCTGAAAACACCGCAGAAACCCTGCACTTGGTGCAAAGAATCAGAAACCCTCAACCCTCCCAGGTTTCAGCAAGCTGCAGCGCCTGAACCAGAGGTTAGTTACAGAAAGGGGCAGGAGCCAACACAGTCCCGCTGAAGTCAGGGTTAAAAGAAACTTCAAAGAGTTCAAGAAGTTCAAGAAATTAGAAATACCGATAAAACGGACTTTCCCAGAACGACGTGCAATCCGCAGGGAAGAACGTGAGGAAGGAACCCTGGGCGTAGGAGAACAAGGCCGCTGGGGTGCTGGCTGGCTGGAGTAGGGTGGTGTGGTCTCTGCCGGGAGTGGGAACCCTAGCCCGGCAAGGATCGGTGGTGGCCTGGGTCTGCAGGCCGACGGCTGCCGCCCGGTTGCGCGTACTTAAGGGTCCAGGGTGCGCAGATTCTGCAGTGCATTCCAGCTGCTGACATGCGCAATGCACTCTGCCAGGCTCAGGTTTCCGGTTGAAGGATGAGAAGGGCTGTGGGGGAGGGAGGCTGAGGGCGGAGGAAAGGTGGGGGAGGGGGTAGAGAGGAAGGAGAAAGCTGAGGGGAATGATAATACGAGTGCAGCTATTTATTCCTCACATCACTCGTCTATAGGGCACTTTGCTAAGTGCTTTATTCAGTCTCTATCTTCATTGCAGCCTTGGAAGTATCATATAATCTCATTTTTCAGATTAGAAAATTGACGGCAGGGTGGGAAGAGAAAGGCCCTTTTCTCTGGTTTCATCCTCTCACTTGCAAAATCAGGCTCCTGACACACTTCCTGTTTCTCACAGTGAGGCTAGTAAGTCAGGAGTTCAGAATCCAGGGGACATACCACACCATTTTAGCTCAAAAATTCTTTTGTAGGGAAACACTTTTCAAAAGCATATATCTATTCTAGAGTAAAATGGCTCCTTACCTTATTTTATACATTTTTAAATTTATTTTCACCCGAGGACATGCTTATTGATTTTAGAGAGGAGGAAAGGGAGGGGGAGAGAGAGCGATGAGGGAAACATTGATTGGATTCCTCTCCTACATGCCCCCACAGGGGATCAAACTTGCAACTTAGGCATGTGCCCTGACTGGGAATCGAATTGGCAGCCTTCTGGTTAATGGGAAGATGCTCCAACCAACTGAGCCAAACTGACGAGGAGGGCTCCACAATTAATTTTAAAGAAAAAAAGGCAAGACACCTAAAAAAATGTCCTCAAGATATGCCCAGGTGCCCCTGGATTCACATTCGTGCTCCTGGGTCCTGACCCACTCAGATAGCAATGTTTATGGAGCTAGATAGGACAGATGCCCTCTAAGGTTTAATTTTGACTTTGGGCTGGGCCTGATCACTATAGCAGGCCCAGCTGGGCCTTATGGGGAGTATGGGCATGGATGGCTGCCCTTCAGTTCTTTCCCTTCCTTCCTATTTATGACTTTCTCTGATCATTCAAGTTGCCTGCCCTCCAACCTTTGGTCCACATAGGGTATCCATTTGATATATTGACATACGCCCATGCACCTACCATTGAATGACTCCAGGTTGGGTAGGTCTCAGGTTCCAGAAAGAGAGAATGTGACTGGTCACTGCTCAGCTAATGAATCGTAGTCATGGAGGACACACAGAAGCCAGGGCGTCCATTCCCAGAAAGGAACATAGGCCAGTCAGGGAGTTTCAAAAGGTTTCCATCCCCTGCATCAGGTCCTTAATTACTCAAAGGCCAGGGAAACTGAGGCTTCCAACAAAAAAGGCCATAAGGTGCAGTCGTGTTTTCTACAGTGCTCATGATCATCCAGGACAGAGTCTCAAATCCATCACACGAACAAAGGTACCTTCTACTGAGCTCTCCCACCAAGCCCTTTGACAGATTCACAGACACTTGCAGGTCTTCTTCATGATTCTGTGAGCAGGAGGGGAGGCCAGAAGCTCTTCTGTGAATTGTATTCTGACTCCCTGTGAAAGTATAGGAACAAAAGTCTCAGGGAACAAGAAATTTAATTCACTGGGAATCCCTGCCTAGGACTTTCAGAACAGTGCAGCTACAGAAAATAAAAACTTCTGCATGGCCCACGAGGAAGACAGAATTCTGAGTCCTAAGCCAGAGCAGTGGGATTGTAGAGTTCTATGACACTCCTACATGGCTCAACATCTAGTTTTTATAAGATTAAAATTTGCTTTTATTTATTTATTTTGCTTTTTGCCCTTATGGATTAGAGTGCTTAGCTGTCTATGACTTTGAAGCCAGCAAGCTTCAAATCAGAGCTCCTGGTCTTTCAAGTGCTGTTCCTGCAAAGCCCTCATAAGGGAGGCTTCTACAAGAGTGTGTGCACAGAGGATTTATAAGGTCTCCAGGCACTGGGATGTAGCAGGTAGAGAACAGAGCCCTTGCTAAACATGTGATAGCACTGCTGGAAAAGAAAGTGACTTGTCAGAAGTTCTCCAGCCATCTGTGCAGACCACAGGCCACAATTCAGGCTTTTCCTAGAATACAAGCTGGCAAGGTCAGCAAGACAGATGGGATAGCAGATGACATTCAAAGTGAGGACATGCTTAGTGTCTCCAGGCATTTTGACCTCCTAAATTGAATATCCATCATTTCTTTACTGTGTATGGTGGTTGTTGAATAGATGGGGTAATATTTAAACTCAAGTAGTCTGAATCACCCTCAGCTCACTAAGTTCCTGACTCTAAGTAAAGGTTTCTAATAAGTAGTCTCAAATTAATTATCAAGCAAAAACTGACTGGTATAATGCCATTAACTTTTTTTTTTACACACAAACAAACAAGTTGATCCTAAAAATTATATAGAAATTCAGGGATCTCAGAATAACTAAATCAATCTTGAAAAAGAAGAACGAAGTCGGAAGACTTACACTTCTTGAGTTTGAGACCTAGTATAAAGCAAATACAAATCAAGACAGTGTGGTACTGGTGTAAGAATAGACACACATATCAATGGAATAGAATTGAGAGTCTGGAAATAAACATATGATCAACCAATTTTTAACAAGTATGCCAAGAACATTCAATGGGAAAAGAATAGGCATTCAATAAATGATGATGGGACAACTGGACATCCACATGCATGAGTGAATTTGGATCCTACCCCACATCATATGCAAAAATTAGCTCAAAATCGATCAAAGACCTAAATGTAAGAACTAAAACTATAAAACACTTGAATAAAATATAGGTATAAATCTTTGTGACCTTGGACAGGCAATAGTTTCTTAGATATGACATCAAAATCACATGCAACAAAAGAAAAAGTGGACAATTTGTGTTTTATAAAAATTAAATAAACTTTTGTGCATCAAAGTACACTATTAAGTAAAAATATGACCTATAGAATGGAAGGAAATATTTGCAAATCTTAAACCTGATAAGAGTCAAGTATCTAGAATATATAAAAAACTATTACAACTCAATAATAAAAAGACAACCTAGTTTAAAAATGGACAAAGGATTTAAACAGACATCTCCAAATAAACTTCATAAATGGCCAATAAGCACTTAAAAAGAGGCTCAATATCATTCGTCATTAGGGAAATGAAAATCAAAACCACAAGATATCTATCTCTTCACACCTACTAGAAGTTAGAATCAAAACACAGATAACAAGTGTTATTGAGGATGTGGAATAAAAAGAACCCTCATACACATTGCTGGTAGGAATGTTAATTAGTGTGGCCACTTTGGAAGACAATTTGCCAGTTCCTCAGATGTTAAGAGTTTTACTAGATGACACAGCAATTCTGTTCGTAGGTGTATCCCGCAAAGAAGTGAAAACATCTTCATATAAAATCTGTACACAAATGCTCATAGTTACATATTTATAACTGCCAAAAAGTGGAAACCACCCAAATGACCATCAACTGATGAGTGAATAAACAAAATGTGGTCTGTTTTTACAATGGAATGTTATTCAGCCATAACAGGAATGCTGGAGCATGGATGAACATGCTATGACACAGATAAGCTTTGAAAACATTATGCTGAGTGAAATAAGATGGACACAAAAGCCCACTATCATACTATTCTATTTATATGAAATCTCCAGAATAGGCAAATCTACAGAGACAGAAAGTATATTAGTGGTTGCAAGGAGCCAGATGAGAGAGAAATAAGAAGACACTGCTGAGGAGGATGGGGTTTCTTTTGTGGATAATTAAAATGTTCTAGGGTTAGTGCTGATGGTTGCACAAATTTGTAATATATTAAAGGTATTTAATTGTACACTTTAAATTTAATTGTAATTTTTAAAAATTGCAAAAAAGAGAGAAAGAGAATGAACAACTGATTGTCCAGGAGTCAGGTCACATTATCTAAAAAGCTGCCAAGAGAGGAAAGCTTTGAAGGCCTGAAGGGGCAGTCTGAGTCCTGGGGAGGGGCAGGCTGCTCTCACTAGGGCATAAAACAATCAGATAATGGTTTTGATCCAGACATAATCTAATTCATCAGTAAACAACTTTAGAAATCATTTATAAAAACTCAGAAAAGAGCAACCAAGCATCTTTCATCACTGGAGCTTCTTATATGTATTCATTATGGTATTTTTCTTATGTGTATTAATTATGCACTCCTGATTAGAATAGCAGTGAATGATACATAATTAATACTAATCAGCAATGCTTCTTAACATTGTGATATCTGTTTTATTCAATAACTTTTGAGAAAGCTGCAGGAAACATTTGAATAGGTACAAATAATTCTGTAGTTACTATAACTTCAGGTGCTGCAATTTTACCATCTGAGCAGAGTATGTATTTTTAAGAGATGTTTGTGGTAAGAACTGGATGCTGATTTCTCAGTCATGTGTTTTCCCTTCTCCTCGCCCATGCTAAGCATTGCTCTGTATGCATGAAAGCACCTGTGCCAAGTTGAAAGCTACTTTTGTTTAAGCAAATTGGAAAACATGACCACTCAATTATCTCCACTAAAGCACCATTAAGTGAAAGCCTAGACACATGTTCCATTATCTCAAGACCATTGAGTAGACTGGTGCTATGTGTTCTGCATTATTTACACAAAGTGGTAATAACTGCAAGTTGATTGTACAGTTTAGCAGCCATGGGCATTGTTGCTGTCAGGATATGAAGTCTGGTGCGACTGTATGTGAATTCAGACACATGACATCACTGGAGCTGGCTTTTGCTTTGCTCTGAAAGATGAGTCAGTTCCATGCTGCCTGGACTTTCCCTTCACCTTCCATTCTCTCAGCTGAGATTTACATTTACTACAAATCTTCACATACATTGGCACATTTTTCCTCCCAGTCACCATATCTGAAATTTTTAATCATCATTTTCCATTTTCAGGAGCTGAGACTGAGCAGGATCATGACCTTCCTAAGGCATACCATTAGTAAACAGCACAAAATAGGTCTACAAATTCCCTATTTAATTTTATTTCCCATCATAACTGTAAATTGTTTGGAACTTGGAAAATATTTTTCTATTAATAAGACATTGTGAAAACCTGGGAAAGATGGCAGTGTAACAGTAGGAGCAAAACAGTGTAACAAACTTCTTGAAATAAACCAACCACTATGAGATGCATCACTAACATCCACTCTCACTTTATTCCTTGGTAGCAAACTCTGATATAGTCTGGGGCGGCAAGACATGCAGCTAGAACACTCATATGTACCCAGGAACTTCTTTGCCTTTGGGAGTGCTAAGTTGCCAAGTTCTGACTACTATATAAGACACAGGTTCTAAGATTGTTTTTATAAGAAATAGACTCAGCTGGTGCACCTGAGACTCAGATTTGTTAAATTGGAAACTGAAGGGTCTGACATGGTGCCCTAATTGTAAGCTAACAAGTTAGCCTACCACAGTTTATATACTCTATATATACTGACAGGAGACCTGAGGTGTTCTGGATCAGAGAAACAGGTGATTACTCATGAGAAAAGCAGCCAGAGCAGCATTTTAGCACCAGTTTCCCATCTCTAGAGGTGGATGCAGTGAGGCCCAGATGTTACTTTCACATACAATGTGGTTTGTGTCAGAGTAAAGGAACCCCAAAATTAGGAGTTTTATAAGCTTCTGTTGGATTTACCCCTTGAGATTACTCTTTAATCAAATCTCCTTCAGGAAAGAGAAGGAAGACACCACTAGGTTTATAAACTTGGAATGTAAGAAATGTCTCCAGGGTGGAGGAGAGGGTTTTAACTCTCCAAATCTCCCTGAAGGTCTCTAGCTTAAGGGGGACACTATCTCCAGTTTCCAAGGATTTGTTATTGAAACATGCCTTTGCTCAGAAAGCCTGGACTATGCAAAACTATGTCTCATTCATGGAGAGATTTTTTCCCAACACCCAGGGGCTCAGTAGCCACCTTACATCTTAAGGAAAGCCACAAACTAAGGATGGAGAAGCAGAAACATAGAAATGCCTGGGACATGTAACAGTTAGGATATTGCTTGGCTCCTAGCAAAAGAACCCCAAAGAAACCAAGCAAGTCTAGGACTAATTTAGCTTCTAATTTACCTACTTAAGGAAACACACCAAGCTCTAGCTTTTGGGCATACAAAGCAGATACCTAATTAAAAGTCCTAACCTACCAAAATTTGGTTGGATATTTACTCTGAAGGTTGAGCTGCAAAAGACAGGATTTCATACCTGTCGAGGAAGGGGCCACTGGGCTCGGTGGACAAGGCTCCCCTCCATGAGGACATCATGACTGCTGGAGAGGCCAGAACACCACTGGGGAGTATGTCCAAGTGGAAACTGACTCTCACCACAAGGGGTTGGTGCTCCTCTATCTCTGGAGATTGAGGGTGACTGGGGACTACCCCAGAGCCCCTGACCTTGAGGGCACCAGCTATGTAGAGTCATCTGGCAGAGTGTGTACTGCCCATGCTCTGGCCAGTGTAGTTTTGGCTAACCAACACCTGGAATAAGAAGCAGATGTCAGGAGGGACCCAGCATCTCAGATGCTGGCTCATCCGATTAAACTGTGTGGAAGAACATATTTGCCAATGATATATCAGACAAAGGTTTAATCTCCAAAATATATAAAGAATTCATACAACTCAACACCAGGAAGACAAACAATCCAATTAAAAATGTGCAAAGGACATGAAAGACATACAGATGGCCCTTAGACATATGAAAAGATCTTCAACGTCAGTAGCCATCAGTGAGATGCAAATTAAAGCCACAGTGGGATATCACTTCACACCGGTCAGAATGGTTATCATGCCCTGGCTGATGTGGCTTAGTGGATTGAGTGCTGGCCTGCAAACTGAAAGGTTGATGGTTTGATTCCTGTAAGGGCACCTGTCTGAGTTGCTGGTCACTTTCCCACTTGGGGGCATGCGAGAGGCAACCAATTCATGTTTTTCTCCTTCTTTCTCCCTCTCTTCTCTCTCTAAGAATAAATAAATAAAATCTTTTTAAAAAAAGAACAGTTATCATTAATAAATCAACAAACAACAAATGCTGGCGAGGATGCGGAGAAAAGGGAACCCTAGTGCACTGCTGTTGGGAACGCACACTGGTGCAGCCACTGTGGAAAACAGTATGGAACTTCCTCAAAATTAAAAATGGAACTGCTTTCTGACCCAGCAATTCTATTGCTGAGAATATACCCTAAGAATCCCAAAATACCAATTCAAAAGGACTTATGTCCCCCTATGTTCATAGCAGTGTTATATACAATAGCCAAGTTTTGAAAACAGCCTAAGTGCCCATCAGTAGATGAGTGGATTAAAAAACTGTGGTACATTTATACAGCGTAATACTATGCAGCAGAAAGAAGAAGAAGGAGTTCCTACCCTTTGTGACAGCATGGATAGAAATGGATACGATCATGCTCAATGAAATAAGCCAGTAAGTGAAAGACAAATACCATATGACTTCACTTATTAGAGGAATCTAATGAACAAAATAAACTAATGAACAAAACAGAACCAGAGACATGGAAATAGAGACAGGCTAACAGCTGCCAGAGGAAAGGGGAGAAGTGGGGAATGGTGGAAAGAAGGGAGAAGTCAAAGAACATATATGAATGACCCATGGACATGGACAATAGTGTGGAAATTGACTGTGGGAGTGCGGGGTGGGGTTAGGCTAGGTGGAGGAGGAAAAAGGGGGAAAAATTGGGACAACCACAATAGAATAAACAAGAATTTAGAAAGAAAAAAAGAATAGCCAGGAGTCTGGAATGGAACTGAGTCAGGAGAGGTTGAGTTACAGAATGGGTTCTTGGGGGACAAGTTTAATGCCACATCTCAAGCTTTAAAATACTAATGGGTGATATTCAAACTAAATGCAGTATTTCAGAAGCCCAGGACCTCATGAGGCAGCAAGTACAAAGAAGACTAACTATGGCCAATTTGCTGCTACAGTCAGATGGTGATTTTCATGAGGTGGGCTTCTCCAAACTGGAGCCTATGCAGGTGGTTGAAAACAGGCACCAGATTTACAGGACTGGAGGACCTAGCTGCCAAAGCCCACTGAAGTAATTCAAACTGTGTATTAGTGAGAAGCCCAGCCCAGAGTTGCTGGGGACCTGGAAAAGCACATGGGTTAGGAGAGGCTGAATCACAACAGTAGGATCTTGTGGACACAGGCATTTGTGCAAATTCAATCCCTCAACTACACAAAGTCAGATATTTGCCCTTGAAAGCAGAGTTGGAGGATACAGATCTGCCCTGCAATGGCAGGCCCAGACCATCTGACTGAGCCATCATTTAATACAAACAGCTGGCATACTGGTTGCCAGAGAAGTCAGCCCAGGACCCTAAGGTGGCTGGCTAAGGTCCTACCTGGTGTGGCCCTAGCCGGTGTGGCTCAGTTGTTCCATAGTCAAAAGGTTGTGGGTTCAATCCCTGGTCCAGTTGTGTACAATCCCCTGTCTGGGCACCTATAGGAGGCAACCTAACCATGAGTCTCTCTCATGTTGATGTTTCTTTTTCTCCCTTCCTCACTCTTTAGAAGCAATGAGAAAATGTCTTCAGGTGAGGATTAAAAAAATTTTTTTAAAAATGACTGTGACCAATTTTAGCTGCCACCTCAAGGTTATTTTTTAGAAGGTGGGCCACCTCCTAACTAAAGACTTTCAGGTGGTTAGGCTGGGTCCCAGCCCACAGTCTGGAGGGTCCTGCTGCCCCAGGTTGGCTGATGGGATATTTACTAACCATGCATTTGTGGAATGGCCAGGGATCTGGAAGTGGCAAGACTGGGAGAGGTTGAGTCACAGGATGTCACCTTGCAAGCCCTAAAATACCCAATGGGCAATATTCAAACTGACTAAAGAGTGCCAGGTTACTGGACTGCCTTCTTTGGGTGGGGCTGGAAATCCTGGGAAGTGGAGAAGCTCTCAGCAACAGGAGGCAGCAAATTCAAATGACTGTCTCCAAATGCAGCGGCTGCCCCCAGAGTGATTTTGAGAGGGTGGTACACATAGTCAATGAGAGTATGCAGGTAGGTGGCTGGACCCCAGCTCCTCAGGTCTGGAGACCCCTCCTGCCCAAAGCCTACTGAAGCAGTTCACACGGTACATTCATGGCCTGACTGTGCAGGGTAGCCAGGAGCCTAAGCTAAGGAATAGGTCAAGACTGGTCACAGGAATAGGATCTTTGTAACACAAGACAGCTGCCTTTTTCTATGCCTCAAATTATACAAGTGAGCATGTTCTCCCTAAAAGCAGAACTAGAGGGTACTGGCTTATTTGTCAGGGTAGGGTAGGTCCGGCTGACTGGGGAATCATCTCAAAAGAGACACCTGAGACCCTGATTGATGGAAAATCCCAGGATTTCTCATGCTGAGTGTCCATGTAAGGACTGACTGTCCTTAATTTGTAGCTGCTCTTTCAGGGCAATTTTCTAGAAGTGGTACACATAGTCAATGAAGACTCGCTGGTGTTGGGGCCAGGTCCCAGCTCTACAGTTTTAAAGGGCCCCCACTGCCCAAAGGATGATGAAAGGGCACATACTGTGCAAGCCTGTCCCAAGCAGGTCTGGATAGCTAGGGATCTACCACTGAGCATAGTCAGGGGAGGTTAGGGTCTTGCCTCCTCCCAAGCCTTAAAATATTTACTAAGAAAATTCTTACAAAATGCAGAACTCCAAGTTTCTGGACTGCCTTGCTAGGGCTGAGTGGTGAGGGCAGCTGGGATAACTACCAGTAAGACACCTGAACGCCCATAAGGCAATAGTTGCAGCTGTTACCCCAGGGTAGCCTCCTGGAGGTGGCCCCTGGGGGAGAGGCTGCTTCAAGGAACACTGTGTGGTGGCTAGGGCTGTTCCCTGATGCACAAAATCTGCTGCAGGAATGCGGATTTCACAAGTTCTGAGGGAAGAGTAAAGACAAAGAAAACATAAAATGCTGTCATTTTAACAGAGCTGACAAATTATTAACATTATGAATGTTGAGTCTTGAGTAAATGATTTGATTCTTGTCTAAACTACCCTGGGAACTTAAACTTTTGAACTTGCAACTCTTGAAATATACTAGTTCATTGTGTGTCAAGCCTGGAAATACATTAAACCTACTGATAACCCTTGGATGATTCCCTAAAGGACTCAGGACATGACCAGGCCACCTGACACTCATCATCCAGACCACCTGACATCTAACTAATAATAGTGCTGGACCAATCCAAGGGCTAAGAATGCAGGACTGAATATTCTCAAGGATATAACTCTTAGTATAAATCTCAATTTTTTTCTTCTTGGGAACAATTCTGGGTTTTTGCCTAGCTCTATTTCCAGTTTGCAAATTCTAAGACCCTTGAATCAATCTTTATCATTTATTTCTAGACAAAGCCTCCTGACTTTTTGTACTCTTGTGACACTTATGGTGTCAGCATTGTGAAATTCAAGTTCTCTGTTTTATTTCAGAAACACTGCTGTATTTGAGCAAGGTAGCTGCTTGAAGTCTTTGTGCTTTGTCTTCTAGGTTTCCACTAGTGAGTTCTGTTTTTTATAATGGAGCATTCTTTGTCTACAGCTGCTACAAAACAACAACCCCCATCATCTGCAACACCAGCTGGATTTATGTTTAAACATTATGGTTAATCCTCTGTTAATTATCTATCTTGATGGACCTCTGTTACAAAAGACAATTTAGAATGACAGTGGCCACTTCAGGACCTTTTGAAATTGCAAAATTAGTGTATTTACACACATAGCAGAAAATTTTAGACATATTAAACAAGCTGAATAAGAAGCATTTTCAATTAATATTTAGAGGTCTATAAGTCATTAAATGATTCAAAGATAAACTTAACATCTCTTACCTTTTTGTCTGGCCATGAGAGCTTTTGGGGGAATTTATCTTTAACACAAGAGCTCCACCCTCTAAAAGTTCCCAAAAAGTTCCTTCCTCAAAATTTCTATTAGTTATATGTACAAACATATTGGTCCTTCCTCTTGTGCTTTTTTAATAAAATAGATCAACTCAGTCAAAATAAATTAAAACTCTAATTGTCATTCAAAAAAACCTTTGTTCTAAATCCACCTGGAGGGCCCACCCGGAGGGCCCACCCCTCTAAAGAAGAGGAATCCAAACTTCTTGGGGACAATGTGACTGATGTGTGGAAGCTACTAAAAGACAGAATGACTTTTGATTTAGTTATTTTTCTTTTTGTTAATTTTTCCATTGCTACTTATTCCCCCTATACCCTCCTCCACCTCCACCCAACATCCCCCCACACACAATCACCACACTGTTGTATCTTTCCAAGAGTTCTTTCTCTTTTTTCTTTTTAGCTTGATCCCTCCACCTGCTTCCCCCTCCCTGCCCCCAGCCTTCCTGGAGCTGTCAGCCTGCTCTCTATCAATGAGTCTGTCTCTATTCTGCTTGTTAGTTCAGTTTGTTCATTAGATTCTACATATCAGTGAAATCATATGGTATTTATCTTTCTCTGACAGGATTATTTCACTTAGTATAATGTTCTCCAGGTCCATCCATGCTGTCACAAAAGGTGAAATTTTCTTCTTTTATAGAGTCAAGGAGTATTTCATTATGTAAATGTCCCATAGTTATTTTATTTACTCATCTACTGGCAGACACTTGGGCTGCTTCCAAATCCTGGCTATTGTAAATAGGCTGCAATGAATATAGGGGTGCATATATTTTTTCTAATGTTTTTTGGGGTTTCTTTGTATAAATTGTCAGGAGTGGAATGACTGTGTTTAAGGCAGTTCCATTTTTAATTTTTGAAGTATTTATTTATTTATTTTTAGAGAGAGTGGAAAGGAGGACAAAGAGAAGGAGAGAAACAATGCACGAGAGATGCATTGATCAGTTGCTTCTTACACCCTGCCCCCCGCCCCTGCAAGTGGGGACCTGGCCCACAACCAGGCATGTGTCCTAACTGGGAATGGAACCCGGACTCTTTGGTTCGCAGACCAGCACTCAAACCACTGAACCTCACCAGCCAGGGCCCATTTTTAATTTTTTGAGGTAACTTCATACCGCTTTCCACAGTGGCTGCACCAATCTGCATTCTCACCAACAGTGCACATGCACACAAAAATGACTTTTTAGAAAAGAGCTCTAAAAGGATCCCAAAAGAAATTTGGGCATCTGAGCAGGTACTTTAAAATTTCTTAAACTGTAAATTGCTGATATGGCTTCAAGGCTCCTTGCCAAGGACAAATACAAATTTTAATTGTCTTCTCCACAAATATTAATAAGAAAAAACCTTAGCCATCTGAAATAATATACTTAACTTAGTTCAACTACTATAAATTATTGGGGGCGTTTCCTTATGGTTGAAAATTTTTAATGAAACTATTAAGTCTCTGGTTATATCTGTGTACATGTCTGTGTATATATGTCTACCTCTGCAGGATATTACTAAAGTTGGTATGTATGTAAAATGCTCTCTTTAATTGGTTTAAAGAAATTAAACACTTATATAAAAGTTATATAATAGAAACTGTCTGGCTGGGTGGCTCAGTTGGTTGGAAGCTCATCCCATAGACCAAAAGGTTGTGGGTTTGATTTCCAGCCAGGGAATATGCGTAGATTGGGGGTTTGATTGCCTGTCAGGGAGGTGACCAATTTCTCTCTCTCTCTAACTCCCTCTAAAATCAATAAACATATTCTCCAATGAGAATAAAAAACAAAATAAATTAATCAATTAATTAAAATAAAATAAAAAGTTGAGGCTTTTAAAAAATATACAATAGAAATTAACCCTGAGGCTGGATAGGATCACATAATTTGAAAAAAATATTTGATACTGGAGACAATTTGGGTTTGGTTTAGTTAAATAGGCATGTCTTTGGATGTATCAATGTTAAGTATAATGCTTTTTTTCTACCTGGGTTTATTAGTTAAATATGTTCATTCATCTCTGTAGCAAAATGTTGTCAGTAAGGATAGTAACTTAGTAGGAATAAATATCTATAAGTAATCTATCAATAATTGTTAAAATCTAGTAAATTAGATGGATACAAGTAGGATGAAAAGGTTGTTTTAAGCTGTAACTTTTTAGTAATGATTATATGTGTTATAGTATTTGTACTTAAAAATAGTTTAGTAAATTGTTTAGTAACTTGAGACTTTAAAGTTTTGACAGCTAAATAAGTGATGAATAGTCATTGAATATCCATATCATTTCCAAATAAGATAAAATACTGGTACATTAACTGCTAAATAAATCTCAGTTTACTTATTTTTGACTTTTTATTACAGAGAAGCTAAAAGATAAATTTGGATCTGTTAATGAATATCTGCAAATGAATAATAGGAGTAACAATAGAAGCAACTTTGAACGGAAAAACAAATTTTTTTTGTAAAACAAGGTATAAATTATGGAAATGCATTTCTGAGGAAATTTTTTTTTTGTTGGATACAGTGAACTTTATTGATGGTGCATGACAAGGCAGGGATCCCTAAGCTCTTCCCCTCCTCAGGGGATCTAGGATGGAAATCAGAGGTCAGGAGATTCTCCTGACAATGTGTTGGGGGATCGATTTGGGGCAAGGACTCCCCAGCAGCTGAGAGTCTTTCTTCCTGTCACTGGGCTGGTGGTCCAGGCCTCTTACTCATGGAGGCCATGTGGACCATAAGGTTTACCACCCTGTTGCTATAGCCAAATTCATTGTCATACTAGGAAATGCTCTTGACAAAGTGGTCATTGAGGAAAATGCCAGCCCCGGCATCAAAGGTGGAGGAGTAGGTATCACTGTTAAAGTCACAGGAGACAACCTGGTCTCCAGTATAGCTCAGGATGCCCTTGAGGACCCTCTGATGTATACTTCACTACCTTGTTGATGTCATCATATTTGGCAGCTTTCTTCAGGTGGCAGGTCAGATCCACAACCCACACATTGGGGGTGGGGACATGGAAGGCCATGTCAGTGAGCTTCCCATTCAGCTCAGGGATGACCTTGCCCACAGCCTTGGCAGCTCCAGTAGCAGCATGAGTGATGTTCTGGACAGCCCCTCAGCCATAATGTCACAGCTTCCCAGAGGGGCCATCCACGGTCTTCTGGGTGGCAGTTATGCATGGACTGTGGTTATGAGTCCCTTCACAATGCCAAAGTTGTCATGGATGACCTTGGCCAGGAGGGCCAAGTAGTTGGTGGTGCAGAAGGCATTGTTGACAATCTTCATGGAGTTGTCATACTTGTCACGATTCACACCCATCACAAACATGGAGGCATCCACAGAAGTGGCAGAGATGATGATCCTCTTGGCTCCACCCTTAAAGTGAGCCCCAGCCTTCTTCATAGTAATGAAGACACCAGTGGACTCCACAATGTATTCAGCAGCAGAATCACCCCATTTAATGTTGGCAGGATCTCACTCCTGGAAGATGGAGATGGACTTTCCATTGAGGACATGCTTCCCATTCTCAGCCTTGACTGTGCTTTTGAACTTGCCATGAATAGAATCATACTGGAACATGTAGACCATGTAGTTGAGGTCAATGAAAGGATCACTGATGGCAACAATTTCCACTTTGCCAGAGTAAAAAGCAGCCTTGGTGACTAGGCTCCCAATATGGCCAAATCCCTTCACTCCAATCTTCACCATCATGTCTCAGGGTTGAGGCTGGCACTGTGCAAGAAGATGCAGGAGTCTGTGAAACAGGAGGAGCAGAGAGCCTGCCTACAAAGTCTTTCATTGTCACCGTTATTAAATGGATAATTAAGATTGTTTCACAGTGCCCTCTGATTTTATTAGAGCAAGTGTTTTAAAACTTATGACATGTTTAACAAACATCTCAAACCTCAAATGTTTAATAGTCTTCTTAATATAAAAATAACTGAGATTTTTTAAAGAAGAATCCTGAAACTTTTCAAAGGAAATCTCTCTAATTGTTAAAAGGGGATATTACTTACACTAAGTAGATGTATTTGATATGTTAAAATTACATGGAAAGCATTGGCAAAAAGTAATAAAGTATTTGCATGCAAAAATTTATTAAAATAAATGTTACAGAAAGTATATAAAATTTCTGAGAAATCATAATGTCCTGATGTTTTATTTGCAAATCCAGTTGTTATCTTAATATATTGTGTGTTACAGAGAAAAGCAAATATCTTTGTCAATTTCATTGTAATCAGATTTTTAACCATGTAACTTTAAGTCTTTGCCATTTACAGAGTCATTGTCTTACTCTGTTTTATCTTGAAAAAATGTTTTATATGCAGAGAGATTAATAAAGTGGACTGACATGCTCTAAGATACAGGATTCTGATGAACTTTCACACTGTATCATTGAACTTCATGAGGATATGCAGACTCTAAAGAAAAACTAAATTTATATAAAATAATTAATTACATGAAACTGAATGAACTAATGAGGATGATTATAATTTGATGACATTTTATTTGAAACACAAATAATCTGGCTGTTTAATCTTTTGTTTTCAAGATCTAAAGAAATCATTTCTCGTAAGCTACCTATGACATAACAATTTGATAAATTATGCCTTTGTGAGTAGAATTGAAATGCCCTCCAGAATTTGGAAATTATCAGTGTGTATTCTCTTTTTAAAAAATATTTTATATATTTATCTATTTTTATAGAGAGGGGAAAGAAAGGAGACAGAGATGGGGAGAAACATCATTGTGTGAGATTGCCTCCAAATGGGGACCTGGCCCACAACCCAGGCATGTGCCCTGATTGGAAATTGAAGTTCCCAGGCCAGAGCTCAATCCATTGAGCCACAAGAGCCAGGGCTCAGTGGGTATTCTTATTTTCATGGAAATATTATTTTCATAGGGTTAATAAAAATCAGTTTTATTTGTAACAGGACCCAATTGGAAACTAGTTATATTACCAAGACTTTAACAGAAATGTCACATCTGAGAGCAACATTCATAGACTCAGATATGAAAAAACAACTTTAAGGAATTAAGATTGACACCAATAAAACTCTTGGAAATGTAGGCCTGGTACCTTGACTACAAAGTCTCTAACAGCCTTACCAAGTGATTAAAGAAGGTCACTTCCTGGCAGGTACAGAATCCTCAAGATATCTGGGGGATCTTGAAATTAAAGGAATTCACACAAATCTATATATATTGCAGGTGAAGACTGATGGCAAGTCTTCGCCTTGGTTTTTCTGGTCTTGAGGGGACTTTTTAAACTTCACTCTGAAGATTCCTTATGAAAAATTTCAGCAAAGTAGATTTAAAGTAGCCTATATGGTTAATGACTAGTCTTACTGCTCTTATATAAAGAGTACACAACCTTTATTAATACTTTAAAAAATATCCTCACCCAAGGGTTTGTTTATTATTGATTTTCAGAAAGAGAGGAAGGGGGAGGGAGGAAGAGAGAGAGAGAGAGAGAGAGAGAGAGAGAGAGAGACATGAATGTGAGAGAGAAATGAAGAATTGCCTCACATATACACCTGACTGGGGATCGAACCGTCAACCCAGGTATGTGCCCTGATAAGGAATGGAACCCACAATCTTTTGGTATAAAGGATGATGCTACCACCAACTCAACTACCTAGCCAGGGTGCCACCTTTATTAAAACTAGACTTATTTTTATAAGCAAATTAGTCCAGTTTGGCTATCTTTGGTAAAAATTAGGGTGATTTTACAGAGAAAAATTATTTCAGTAATATACATTTCTGAATGTTAAATTCTAGAGTTGTTTATTACTTTTGAGGTTTTGTTCCCACTTGTGAACTAAACTGAATTCTGAATTTTTCTAGTTTTTTCCAACATCTGGTTATGACTCTCTAAACTAGTATCTTCAATTTTTTGTTAATTATTTGACTTGAAATCATTGATAATTAAAACTGTCCTTTTCTGAAAACCATATAAGCTAAAGTGAGAAAACTTGATATAAACCTCAGAGAAATCATCATAACAGTTTACATATGGACAATCTTCATGTGTATTGCAAAAAAAAATCACCAAAGACATTCAAACTGCAAACCAGGATAATTTATCATGTTGTCACTGCCTGTTTCCACTCCATATGAAAATACTTTAAGCAACATATCTAAAAATCTTCTTGACTGCACTGACTGGTGTGGCTCAGTTGGTTGGGTGTTGTCCAGCAAAATGAAAGGTAGCCAGTTCAATTCCCAGTCAGGGAATATGCCTAGGTTGCAGGTTTGGTCACCAGTCAGGGTGCGTATGAGAGGCAACCAATGGATGTTTCCCTCTCACATCCACGGTTCTCTCCCTCTTTCTCCTTCCCTTCTCTTCTCTCTAAAATAAAAATTTTGTGAATAAAAAATAAAAATCTTCTTGCCTGACTGCCTTCAGAAACTAGCGTTATAGTCTGCTTCAATTTCTAACCATTGTTTTTCCTTTGTTCTCATAGAGATGCCTTTTAGTAAGTACCTGATTGCTTGCACCAGAGGCCGAACGTTGGGAATCCACCTGCATCATCATCTTCTGTAATAAGAAACAACTGTTTAACTAAACGGACCTATTCTTAAGACTGAGACTGGTTTCTAAAACTAATATGTAATAATAATGTCTTATTTGTCCCCTTCTAATACTTCAACCTAAAAAGTGGCACAAATATCGCACTGTGATCTCACATATGACACGAGTGTCTCTAACCCATGTCCCTGCCTCTGAGGGGCATGGCAGATCTGAAAGGCATTGCTACCTTGGCATTGAGGGACTTTATTTTTTAATACTTTTCAGAGCGCAGGAACTTTAAATAAAACATTTTGTGTGACCTATAGTATTTTCTGAGAGGAAAATCTTGATATGATCAAAAGTGGTAAATAAGGAAAGAATGGAAAAATAAAATGGAGTCATTATAGTCAAGTTGCTAAATTAAATCAATAAGGTTGAGGTATGAGGAAATTATTCTATTCT
The DNA here is from genome assembly GCA_028533065.1 of Trachops cirrhosus. Lineage (NCBI taxonomy): Eukaryota > Metazoa > Chordata > Mammalia > Chiroptera > Phyllostomidae > Trachops > Trachops cirrhosus. The sequence goes on along the minus strand of CM052542.1, from coordinate 91,220,422 downwards.
TGCTTTAACTAGCCTGGAAAGTGAAACCTTTAAACTTTCCAGTTCTTTGTCAATGCTGGTATATATATCAAACCTCCAGATAACCCTATTATTACCTCTTGAAGGATTAAATAAAAATGCTTACATATCTAGACCACCTGACATCTCACTGATAATCACCCTGAACCAATCCTAGGGCTAAGAATGCAGGACAGATTATTCTCAAAAATGTACATTTTACTATAAGAATTCTTAACTTCTCTTTCTTTGGAGCACTTTTGAGTTTTTGCCTAGTTGTGTTTCTGGTTTGCAAACCTTAAGACCTTTCAATAAGTCTTTATTGCACTGGCTGGTATAGCTCAGTGGATTGAACACAGGCTATGAACCAAAGGAATGACGGTTCAATTCCCAGTCAAGGCATATGCCTGGGTTGCAGGCCAGGTCACCAGTGGGGGCCATGTGAGAGGCAACCACACACTGATATTTCTCTCCTTCTGTTTGTCTTTCCCTTCCCCTCTCTCTAAAAAGAAAGAAAGAAAATATTTAAAAAATAAAATAAATCTTTATTATTATTTATTTCTAGTAAACTTCTACACCCTTCTTGAGTTTGTCCTACAGTCTCTTAGCATAAGATGTGTTCTTTCTGTGCCTGTGTGATCAAAATATTAAAAACTTTTAAAATATGTGATTATAATTTGAATTAAATATTTAAAGTTATTTTTTTAATTTTAATTGTTGTTCAAGTATAGTTTTCTTTTACTCCCATCCCAGCCAATCCCCCAGCCATTCCCTCCTCCCTCCCATTTCCACCCCCCCAATTTTTTGTCCATGTGTCCTTTATACTTGTTCCTGTAAACCCTTCCCCTTTTCCCCTGAAATTCTCTTCTCTCTCCTCTCTGGTCACTGTCAGTCTATTCTCTATTTCAGTGTCTTTGGTTATATTTTGCTTGTTTGTTTGTTTTGTTGTTTAGGTTCCATTACAGGTGAGATCATATGGTATCTGTCTTTCATTGCCTGGCTTATTTCACTTAGCATAATACATTCCAGCTCCATGCATGCTGTCACAAAGGGTAGGAGCTCCTTCTTTCTTTCTGCTGCATAGGATTCCGTTGTGTAAATGTACCAGTTTTTTGATCCATTCATTTACTGATGGGCACCTAGGTTGCTTCCAACACTTGGCTATTGTAGATTGTGCTGCTATGAACATTGGGGTGCATAGGTTCTTTTGCATTGGTGTTTCAGGGTTCTTAGGATATAATCCTAGCAGTGGATTTGCTGGGTCAAAAAGCAGATCCATTTTTAGTTTTCTGAGGAAGTTCCATACTGTTTTCCATAGCAGTTGTGCCAGTCTGCAATCCCACCAACAGTGCACTAGGGTCCCCTTTTCTCCACAACCTCTCTAACACTTGTTTGTTGCCTTGTTTATGATGGCCATTCTGACTGGTGTGAAGTGGTAATTCATTGTGGTTTTAATTTGCATCTCTCTGATGGTTAGTGATACTGAGCATCTTTTCATGTGTCTGGACCCTCTATATGTCCTCCTTGGAAAAGTATCTGTTCAAGTCCTTTGCCCATTTTTTTAATTGGGTCGCTTGTCTTTTTAAAGTGAAGTCATGTAAGTTCTTTATATATTTTGGAGATAAACCCTTGTCTGAGGTATCACTGGCAAATATGTTTTCCCATACAGTTGGTTCTCTTTTTAATACTGTTTTCTTTAGCCATGCAGAAGCTTTTTATTTTGATGAGATCCCATTTGTTTATTCTTTCCTTTATGTCCCTTGCTCTAGGGGACGTGTCAGTAAAAAAGTTTCTGCGTGCAATAGCTGAGATTTTCCTGCCTATGTTCTCCTCTAAGACTGGCTTTCTTAGGTACTCCCAACACTGCCCCCGGCTCCTATGCCTATTCTTCATAGTGACCCCAAGAAACATCTCTCTGTGTGTGGCCACACACAACTCCTCTCCAAAACATCTCTCTGTGTGTGGCCATGGCAAAAAACAGGTAGTTGTTGGTCTGAATTATCTTGCCTCCACAACCCACTGCACTGAATCCCTCCTATCTACCATCTCAAGCACACTCCTCAAAAATTACCTCACCTTGGTTTCCACATCTGTACAATGGATATTATGCTTAATCACATATGAGTAAAGAAATTAACATGGGGTTTGGCATAGAATAGATTGCAGCTCTTATTAAAAACTTCACCTGCTGGTCCAGCCCTTGAGCCCCTTTCTTCTCTACCTTCCCTTCATTCCCTTCCTTCCCCTCCTTCTGTGTTAATCTTATAATTACTATACTTGAAAGTGAAGTATGCATTTACAGGGATGACCTTTCTGCCATGTATTCAATATTAAGGTGTCAACTGGTAGTTGTTGATGCCATTCAATGCCAGTAGGAATCCCCAATGTGAGGTGTAGTAAAGGAGGGAAGTTTATTCAGTGCCAACAGCTGTGAGGGGACTGTGGGGCCAGGCCCCTCTCTAGCTAGTCAGCTCTGATCCTCAATGGTCTGCTATATTTCCTGCCTGTCTGTTTTGTGCTGTGCTGGTGTGCTCCTCTCATTCTGTTCCAGACTGGTCTGCTTTGCTCCTGGGAGACATCTTTGGTGTTTCAGCTCAGCCAGGAAGATGCATTCTTCAGTCTTCAGTGGAAAGTGGAAAGTGAAAGTGAGCTCCACAGCCAGAGGGGAGCTGGTTTATGTGGACAGAAGTCCCTGCCCCTGTTCCCTGATTGGTCTGGCCCTGATTTGCATGAGGACTCTATATCCTGGCAGTTTGATTGGTCCAAAAGACACTGTCCTGGATGGTCAGAATAGAGCCACTCTGGTTGGTCAGAACTGTGCAGCTCTGATTAGATGGGAAAAGCCTTAATTCTATTGGTTGAAATAGGATTCCAGGAACTCCTCTATAAGGGCTGGCTAGGATGGCAGAAACAGTGCAGGCAGTTCAGTGCAGAGGCAGGTAGTTCAGTGCTGGCTTTTCCCTGAAGTGTGGTTTGCATGAGAGAAGCCTATGCAGAAATGGCTGCTTGACTCTGTTTTTCTTTTGCTTTGTTTTATCTTGTTTGGTTTTTAATTTGAACCTGGTTAGCCACCAGGAGCCTTCTTAGTAGGTGTCTCCTTTCTCAGGGTTCACAAAGTTGTGAGCTTGTTCACTTGTGAATTCATTTGGCACATTTCTGGGGCCAGGATGGGCTGCTCTATGAGGTCTGAGGAGGAGGCCCAGTCCAGGGATCTGTGGGGACTCAAGCAGAGAGAGGTGAGTTCTATTGGGACTTTCAGAGAAGGGTTCCTAGGACAGTACCTGAGCAGAATCTTACAGGGATCTTTGTGGTAAGATAAAGTGGGTGAATGACAACAGTGGAATGAAGAAAATACCAGGAGTAAATTGGTTCACAAAGTACTTGCTGGGTGTCCTGTACATTTTCTGGTGCAACAATTGGGCTCTGAGCTTTCTACTGGACAATTTAAAAATTAGACTTCAGTTTTGTGACTCACTGTGTCCATATATATTGTGCACAATAGTGCTCAGAAGTGCTTTTCTTGGTTCTGAGAACAGAGACTTTTCTCCTGAGAGTCTCAGAAAGAGAAATTACAGAATAAGGTCATCAAGTTCCTTCACTTGTTCCCTACTAAATACACCATGGTGCTTCTCACAGAGCCTCAGAGACGATAGGAATGCTGCAGGAATAGCCAGCCCCACAGGGAGAGTGTTCATTTTCTCCTTAAAGGAAGGTTGCTGGCATAGTGCCAATGGGTAATTTGAATAATCACCAAGAGTAGTCATGAAAAACAAGCATCATATCAAGGACAGTGGGTTTATCCATCCAGGCCCTGCCAAAACCAGGAACTGGCACATCTGCTTCCAACCCACCAACACTTTCCGGCATCAAGACCCTCACTCTATGGAATGGAGGTGGTGCTCACAGGCATGCTGGGGTTGTACCTGGACCCCAAGAGATCTCTGGACTTAAGTTGGAGGACCTCCTCTTACTGAGTGAGAAATAGGAAGCATTCTAGAAAGTCTCTTAACCAAGAGGAATGGGTATGATATCAAAACCTTGCCTGTTTATTCTTGGTCTTCCCCTCACCTCCCTGAAATATAAAGGCTCTCTATGAGAGCCAAAGCTCTGGTCTGTTTTGTTCACTGCTGAGTTCCCAGTGCCTAGAACAGAGCCTTGCAAATGGTAGTCACTCAACAAGTATTTACGAAGTGAATAAATGAGTTGGGTGCATGGTCTCCAGAGTGTCTGGTTCTCAGATGCAGTTCACCAAAGGATCCTTAGCCTTTCCTTGTCCTTTCTTCTTCCCCACTCAGCTCTCATTATTTCCTCACCCAGCCTGAGGTCATGCCTAACCCTCTATCTTCTTATCTTAGTCTATGGACCCCTTTTGGGATGGGATACCCAAAACCATCTGCCTTTCCTAGCATAAGACTATGCCCTGTTTCCTTTCTGAGTCTTGCCAAGTAAAGACCACACAGCCCTTTTTGTCGTTCTTCTCTGGTAACCACGATTCTTCTGGAGGCAGGCTGGCTGCCTCAGAGCTTCCAGAAAGAGGCTCAGCAAGTTCTGGGGAGAAAACCAAGCATTTATCTTGCTTCAGGTACACTGCTGGCTCAATCCAGGACCTAGATTTAAATAAATTCCAGGGCACAGAATGTACTCTTGGAGTTTGGTTTCTTACAAAGCATGCAGGGCCTGTGTACTAAGGGGTTGTTCTCAACCTGTATGCCTCACATGCAGAGAGTGACTATACCCAATAAGAAAAGGATCAGTAGGACCTTAGCAACAGACATGGGAGAGAGGGCTGGTAGATCATGTGCTCTCCTTTCCACCTATGAATAGCACTGAGCCAAAGGGCAGTTCCAAGTTCTGTCCATGGCTGCATTTGATATGTAGCCAACTGTCCTTGGTATAGATTAATTCCTCTATGAGAGAGGAGGCATATAGCAAGGAGGACCAAAATTTCCTACAAAAAGTTGTTTTGAGTGTTCTCTAGGATACAGACAAGTAACACCACAGGGTCTTCACATTCTGCATCTCACCACATGGCCACAAACTTCTCAGCTCACCCAGCATTAAAATTTGGTTTAACGAAATGGCCTTTTTATCTGCTGTCCATTTCATACACACACACACCCCTCACTAAAGCTGTTACAGAACATTTGACCTTGAGCAATGAGCTTGTTTGCATTTCCTCTAAAGTAAAAGTGTTGCCTAGATCACTAAGTGAGCTAGCTGGCTTCACAGGGTTCTTAAGTTTGAATGGGTTATATCGGAAAGGTATCCCCCCCAAGAAAAGAGCTGAATTTGGGACCAGCCACTTGGTGGTCTTCTCTGGCAGGAACCATAGCAGTGAGACTCTTAATTCTACCAGCAGCCCATTCCTTCTGCATCCATGAGACTGTTGTATTCTCCATAAGTAGGGGACATTAACAGGCACCTAGCACATATTACTGAGGGGAATATATTTTATTATAAAGTAAACTATGTAGTGAAACAGATTAATACTAAAACTGAGGTAGGTTAATGTTTGTGAGGAAAACTTGGGATTCGGGCAAAAACAGTAGCGCTTTATGTCTGCACCTTGGTTCCTCTTCTAGCTACGTGACTGGACAATTCTGTTTTTGTTGTTGTTGTTTTTAATCTCTGGGACTAAAATAGATTAGAAAAAGGTGTACTGTCATTCTGTGATTGGATCTTTGCTCTAATTACTGCTTGCTGAGGTAACCTTACTCTTATTATTCATTATAGACACCCAGCATGTTTTTGCATAACATTTTACTTTTATGAGGCTGCTGCTTTGGAAACAAATCACAGGTTTCATGTTCCATTAGTCTTGATGGGATGGAATTTCTGGTATGACAGCTTTTAGCTGCTGAACAAACATGTTCAACTTTGCCTTTTTTGGAGGGGGAAACAAAAGAAAAAGCTGAAGTGAGTACAACCAAGGAAGTTTATGTTTCCATGGAACTATTTTAATCTCCTTTTAAATACTATCAATGTTCACTCAAAAGTCTTCGTGCAGGTGCTCTTAGTAATTCATGAATATTTCATGCATTTATTCCAGTGTTTTGATCACCCCATTTTGTTGTGGGGGAGCTGACATTTTGATCAGGGTAGCATGTTTCACACAATCTCACTGCAGTGCCATTAGCCCTCCCAGGCCACTGTCTGTTATCTGCTGGTGTAACCAAATTCAAACAAGGCTTCAGAGTTAGGTGAAGAGAGGCATAGCTAGAAAGGTAAGCCACATTCCTGAACTGTTCTGGAATAGCCACCTTCTTTGAAGGGAATGGAACACAGTACCACTCTTCAGAATCCAGCCTGAGAATATTCCCTAGTCTTTTGGGGACAAGGGCTAAATCACATAGCCTTGGCAAGACCCTCACGTCTTTGGGGTTCTTTACACATCTGAAGACTAAGGCAATTGGATTAGATGACAGTTTATGTCCCATCAAAACTATAAAAATAATGACATTATTTAGTGTCTGGATCTCTGGATTGAGGATGTACATTTGGGATGTCAAATTCTTATAGATCTTCAGTTTAGTGGGGGAACTGCATTATCTCAGTGATTATGTAGAATGAGCCTCAGCCCTCACAGAGCTTTAGAATTGCCTGTGGGGTTGGTAAAAAAGTCAGATTCCAAGGTCTTACTCCAAAAGTGATTTGATTTCAATTTGTCTGGAGGCCAGGTATTGCTCTTTTTACAAAGCTCCTCAGATGATTCTAAACTGTAGCCCAACTTGAGAACCACTAGGGGGAAGGAATTCAGTATTTCATATTGGTGAAATATGAAGTGGCTTAATCTGTTGCCAAACAGTTCTGAAGTCCATATGAAATTCAAATAAAATTTATGTCAAGCACAAGTGGCTGCTGAATATTGATGGCTCAAAGCTGAGTGTTGAGTATGCACAGTGAGGGGCTACACTCTGGCCAGATGTAGTGAATCATTAGTCCCTCAGAATAGCTGCTTTTCTAGCTACTTGTTTCCTCCTCTTCCTCCCCGCTTAAGGGTTGAAATATCAAATTTTTACCTACCTAAATGTCTGTCAAGTGAGAGAAGTAAATGAAGTTTTGCTCAAAGAATAGTCAGCCTGTGACCAGACCTTGAAACCCATGGTAACCCAGGGGAAATAAATCTGCCTATGTCAGTCTTTCTGAAATGGTCTTTTTGGACAGCAGACCTATTGAACAATTGGATGTAGCTCAGACTCTCTCCTCACACTTTCCAATTTTTAACAGCTTAATTGAGATATAATTCACATACCAAACAATCACTTAATCAAGTAAAAGCAATTCAATGGTTTTTAGTTCATAGGTTTGTGCAACCATCACCCACAGTCAATGTTAGAACATTTTTGTCTTAGTCTGTTTGGGTTGCTAGAACAAAATTCCATGGACTGGGTGGTTTATAAAAAGAAATGTATTTCTCACAGTTCTGGAGGCTGGAAGTCCAAGATCAGGATGTCAGCATGAGCAAGTGAAGGCCCTCTCCCGAGTTACAGACTTCTGATATCCTCATGTTCTGGGACTCTTGCAATTCCACATATTATCTAGAATCAGTTTGTCACTTCCACAAAGAAGTCAGCTGAGAGTGTGAAAAATTCACATTAAACCTGTAGATCAGTTTAGCAAGTATTGTCATCTTAATGTTAATTAAATCTTCTGATCCATGAACACGGAATGTTTTTCTCTTTATTTACATCTTCTTTAAAAATCAAAACTTTTAAAAATGAATAATTAGAATTCTGTGTTTATTGATTAAAATTGAAATTTAATTTACTCAAATGTGAAATAATTATATTTCTGTCTTTAAATTTCTGATATTTTAAGCTTTCTTAATTCTTTTATAATTTTTTAAATCTAGAGGTTTAAATATTTTGTGTTGTATTTAATGATTGTTTTGTTGTTACTAGGATTGACATTCCTATTGTGATAAAATTGGTATACAAGATTATATATATTTTAGGTTTACAACATTATAATTTGATATTTGTGTACAGTGCATAGCGTTTATTGTTGTACATCTAGTCACCACCCATCACCATATAATTGCTCCCCTTCACTCTTTTGCCCTTTCCCCAATCTTAATCCCCTGGGTAACCACCAGACTGTTCTCTGTATCTATGAGTTTGTTTTTGTTTATTCTGTTTGTATGTTTTGTTTAGATTTTTTTTCAGATTCCATTCATGGGTGAAATCAAATAGGGTTTGTCCTTCTTTGCTACAACTGCAGATCTTCTGCTCATTTTTTAAACTGTGTTATTTGTCTTTATGTTAACTCGTTGTGTGTGATCTTTATATATTTTGGATATTAACCCCTTATGAAATATGTCATTTGCAAATATCTTCTCCCATTAGTAGGTTGCCTTTCCATTTTGTTGGTGGTTTTCTTCACTGTGGAGAAGCTTTTTAGTTTGCTGTAGTTCCATTTGTTTATTTTTGCTTTGTTTACCTTGCTATGGAGTTATCTAAAAAGATATTGCTATGATTAATGTTAAAGAGTGTACTGCATATGTTTTTTCTAAGAATTTTATGGTTCAGGTCTTACAGTCAAGTTTTTAATCCATTTTTAGTTACTTTTTGTATAGTGTAAGACAATGGTCAGTTTTATTCTTTTGCATGTAGCTGTCCAGTTTTTCCAATACCATTTACTGCAGAAATTGTCCTTTCCCCATTGTATATTCTTAGAACCTTTGTCTTATATTATTTGTACATATATGTGTGGAGAATCACTTCTTAGCTTTTTGGCTAAGATCCAGTGTACATATATGTGTGGGTTTATTTCTGGGCTCTTAAATGTATTTAAATGATCTTTATGTCTGTTTTTAACTCAATACCATACTGTTTTGATTGCTTATATCTTTGTAGTATAATTTGATATCAGAGAGCATGACACCTCCAGCTTTGTTATTCTTTCTTTTTTTCTTTTATTTTTTTAAATATATTGTATTGATTTTGCTATTACAGTTGTCCTATTATCCCCCCTTCATTCCCCTCCACCCTGAATACCCTCTCCCACCCACATTCCCGACCTTTACTTCAGTCCATGTGTCATAAGTTCTTTAGCTTCTACATTTCCCATACTATTCTTGCCCTCCCCCTGTCTATTTTCTATCTACCTTCATTGCTACTTATTCTTCGTATCTTTCCCCCACTCTC
>CM052542.1:91189731-91210779 GCA_028533065.1 Trachops cirrhosus | reverse complement strand
AAACACATCCAAAATGAACAGAAAGGAGGAAGACTTGGAAAGAATGCTAAATGAAATAGAGGCAACTCAACTATCAGATGTTGAGTTCAAAGCAATGGTTATCAGGAAGCTCCTTGAGCTCACAGAGAATTACCAAAAACTACAGGGAAACTGCAATAAACTCACTGCAAACTATATCAACATGAAAAAAGAAATAGAAACTATCAACAAGGGCCAAGAGGAAATGAAGACTAGAATTGCTGAATTAAATAACACAGTAGGAGGAATCAAAAGCAAGCTAGATGAAGCAGAAGATCAAATCAGTGACCTGGAGGACAAGGTAGAAAAAAAACACCAAGAGAGAACAAGAAAAGGAAAGGAGACTCAGAAAGAACAAAGAAGTGTTAAAGGAACTGCAGGACAACATGAAATGTTACAATATCTGTATAACAGGGATATCAGAAAGAGAAGAAGAAGAGCAAGGGATAGAAAACCTGTTTGTAAAAGTAATGATGGAAAACTTCCCTAATGTGATGAGAGAAAAAGTCACACAAATCCAGGAAACAGAGAGTCCCAATCAAGAGGACCCCAAGAGGCTTACCTCAAGATACATCATAATTAAAATGGCAAAATTCCAAGACAAAGAGAGAATCTTAAAGGCAGCAAGGGAAAAACAGGAAGTAAAACACAAGGGAGCCCTGATAAGACTAGCAGCTGACTTCACAATGGAAACACTCGTAGCCAGAAGGGAATGACAAGGAATATTCCAAGTAATGAAAAACAAAAGCCTACAACCAAGGCTACTGTATCCAGTAATGCTCTCAATTAAAATGGAAGGCCAAATAAGGAGTTTCCCAGACAACAGAAGCTTCAAAGAATACACCTTCTCCAAACCAAATGTGCAGGAGATGCTAAAGGGTTTGCTTTAAGAACAGGAATAAAAACTGTGGGGGTACTCCACCCACAGGGCCCCCCCTGGCCACCACAGCTGAGAATAAGTCTACCAAGACATGATCTGCTTGGGGAGGAGAGGTGGCCAATCTCTAAAAGGAGAAGGGCCAGTATCCTGTTCCTCAATTGGCTTTTATGGGTTCTTTTGCACAGGAATACAGATAAAGCTCATTAATCATTGTCAGGCAGTAAGGCTCAAACAATAGATAACAAAGAACTCTAAGGGCCTATTTTGAGTCAGGGTCAGATAGCTAAAGAACTGTAAAGCTTTGAGGAACAAACTCACTTCTTGCTTAGACCCTTAACATTTAATTGAGAGCATTCTAAACAAAGCAGTTTTCACAGGATTTTACATATTCTTTCTTAGGCCTGATCACCTGGGGAACCTGCCCTTTCCAGCACAGGGCTGCACCACCCTCTGTCATCATTTCAAGCTTAAGTCAGGTGGGGGAAGTAAGGCAGCCAAGAGATTAGGAAACTTCTCACAGACAGAATGAGGACTCAGGCTTTATCAAAGCTGAGGGGGGAGGGTCCATCACCCCCTTTTGCTGTAGCCCCCAAAGTCCTTCCTTGGGGGCCTCCCACATGATCATGCCTGGCTTAGGTTGTTCCCCCCTTGGGGAATCTTACTCATCATTGGCTAACCGATCAAGCATTGGGGGCCAGGCAGGGTGAAGTGAAAGGAGCAGAAGCAGCATCCCTGCTAGGGAGATCAGCTTTGTCTCCTTAGTGGCTTAGTCCGAAGGTTGGTCACTTAGCCTTAGCCTTGGGGGGGTTACAGCTTCTGAAACCAGGCAGGGTGGTTCCCAAAAAAACAGTGAGAGAGAGAGGAACTCAGGTATGAAAAAATGGCAATAAACAAGTACCTACCAATAATAACTTTAAATGTAAGTGGATTAAATGCTACAATCAAAAGACATAGAATAGCTGAATGGATAAGAAATCATGACCGACATATATGCTTCCTACAAAAGACCCACCTGAGAACAAAAGACCTACACAGACTGAAAGCAAAGGGTTGGAAACAAATATTCCAAGCAAATGGACAGGGAGAAAAGCTGTGGTAACAATACTCATATCAGACAAAATAGACTTCCAAAAAAGGGCCATAAAAAGAGATTCAGAAGGTCCCTTCATAATACTCAAGAGAAGGATCAATCAAGAAGTCAAAACATTGTAAAAATATATATGCACCCAACATAGTAGCACCCAAATATATAAGGAAAATCTTGGAGGACTTCAAGAAAGATATAGACAGCAACACACTTATGGTAGGGGATTTCAACACCCCACTGTCAAAAACAGATCTTCCAAACAAAATATAACAAAGATACTGTGGCATTGAACAATGTCCTAGATCAAATGGACTTAACTGAAATATAGAGCCTTTCATCCCAAAGAACCAAAACACACATACTTTTCAAATACACACAGAATATTTTCAAAGGTAGACCACATGATAGAACACAACACAAGCCTCAACAAATAAAATAAAGTTGAAATCATACCACACATTTTCTGTGACCATAAGGGACTGAAACTAGAGACCAATCCCAAGGAAAAAACTCAAAACACTCAAACTCATGGATATTGAATAGCATGCTATTAAACAATGAATGGGAAGATGGAGGCATAAGAAGAACACTGTTCCTCTTTGCACAACCAAAAGAAGGACAACAACAGATTTAAAAACAAAAAACAACCAGAACTGCCAGAAAAATCGAACTGTATGGAAGTCTGACAATCAAAAAACAAACAAGAACCATTCATCCAAACCAGAAGAGGGGTGGAGACAGGAAGCTGGGCAGAGAGGACACATGGCAAGGCAGAGGGTAGAGGACTCGAGCAGGCAAGGTGGCGGTTGGCAAACCTGGTGAAGCGGCAGCTTGTGCACTGGGCAGTCCCCCATTTGTGATAAACTGGGAGGAAAAACTGGGCATTAAGATAGACCACACAACCCAGGGTTTCATGGCTGAGAAATAAAACCTCAAAACCTCTGACTGAAAACACCTGTGGGGGTTGAGGAGGCAGTGGGAGAAACTCCCAGCTCACAGGAGAATTCTTTAGAGAGACTCACAGGGTCCTAGAATGTACACACCCACCCAAGAATCAGCCCTAGAGGGGCCCAATTTGCTTGTGGGTTGCACAGGAAGTGACTGAAAACCAGCAGACTGTGGGGCAAGCGGCATTGTTCCCTCTCAGACCCGTCCCCCACACACAGTATCACAACAAAGTGATGTGGGTTGTCCCACCCTGGTGAAAACCGAAGGCTCTGCTCCGGATATGTAACAGGTGTGCCAAGACAAAAAAAGGCCCAAATGAAAGAACAGATCAAAGCTCCAGAAAAAATACAACTGGGCAGTCCCCAAGTGATGTAGAGACAGTCAACCTATCAGATGCACAATTCAAAAAACTAGTTATCAGGGTGCTGACAGAATTGGTTGAATATGGTCGCAAAATAGAGGGAAAAGTGAAGGCTATGAAAAGTGAAATACAGGAAAGTCTACAGGAAACCAACAGTGATAAGAAGCAGAGACTCAAATCAATGGTTTGGAGCAGCAGGAAGAAAGAAACATTCGGACAGGACAGAATGAAGAAACAATAATTCAGAAAAATGAGGAAAGGCTTAGGAACCTCCAGACATCTTTTAACATTCCAACACCTGAATCATAGGGGTGCCAGAAAGAGAATAGGAAGAGCAAGAAATTGAAAACTTATTTGAACAAATAATAAAGGAGAACTTCCCCATTCTGGCTAAGGAAATAGACTTCCAGGAAGTTCAGGAAGCTCATAGAATACCAAAGAAGTCAGACCCAAGGAGGAACACACCAAGGCATATCATAATCTCATCACCCAAGATTAAAGATAAGGAGAGAATCTTAAAAGCAGCCAGAGAAAAGGAGACAGTTACCTACAAAGGAGTGCCCATTAGACTGTTTCTCAAAAGAAACCACAGTCAAGAAGGGCCTGGAAAGAAGTATTCAAAGTCATGAAAGGGAAAGACCTGCATCCAAAATTACTCTATCCAGCAAAGCTATCATTTAGAATGGAAGAGCAGATAAAGTGCTTCCCAGACAAGGTCAACTTAAAGGAGTCCATCGTCATCCAGCCCTTATTCTATGAAATGTGAAAGGAACTCATCGAAGAAATTAAGATAAAAAATATGAACAGTAAAATGACAACAAACTCAGTTATCAACAACTGAACCTAAAACAAAAACAAACTAAGGAAACAAGTAGAACAGGAACAGAAGCACAGAAATGGAGATCACATGGAGCATTATCAGTAGGGGAATGGGAGGGGAGAGATGGGGAAAAGGTACAGAAAATAAGCAACATAAATGGGAGGTAGAAAATGGACAGGGGGAGGTTAAGAATAGTACAGGAAATGTAGAAGCCAAAGAACTTATATGTACGACCCACGGACATGAATTAAAGAGGGAGGGGGTTTACAGGGTGGAGGCGAATAAAAGGGGGAAATGGGACAACTGTAATAGCATAATCAGTAAAATATATTTTAAAAAGAAAAAAACAATGAATGTGTCAAGAATGAGATTAAGGAAGAAATCAAAAAGTTTCTGGAAACAAATGAAAATGAACTCACAACAATCCAACACTTATGGGACACAGCAAAGGCAGGCAGGAGAGGGAAGTTCATAGTGATATAGGACTACCTTAAAAAGATAGAAACATTTAAAATAAACAACCTAACCCTATACCTACAAGAACTCAGGGAACAACAAAAGACAACCCAGAGCAAAAGGAAGGAAAGAAATAACCAAGATCAGAGCAGAATTAAATGACATAGACTAAAAGCACAATTCTAGAGTCAATAAATCCAGGAGCTGATTCTTTGAACAGATAAACAAAATCAACAAGCCTTTAAGCAAGTTCATCAAGAGAGAAAGAGAGAGGACCCAAATAAACACAATCAGAAATGAAAGATGAGAAATTACAACTATGCCACAGAAATACAAAGGATAGTAAGAAATTACTATGAAGAACTGTATGCGAAGAAATTTGAAAACCTAGATGAAATGGACAAATTTCTAGAAAAATACAATATTCCAAAATTGAATGAAGAAAAAGCACAAAGCCTGAACAGACCAATAAGCCTGATGAAATCAAAGCAGCAATCAAAAAACTTCCAGGACACAAAAGCCCTGGACCAGACAGTTTCACAGAAGAATTTTACAAAGTATTTAAGGAAGAAATAACCGATATCCTTCACAGACTATTCCAAAAAATGCAAGAAGATGAAAGACTCCCAAACTCTTTTTATGAAGCCAGTATCATCCTAATCCCAAAACCAGATAAAGACATAACAAAAAAAAGAAAACTTCAGGCCAATATCACTGATAAACATAGATGCTAAAATCCTCAACACAATATTGGTAAACCACATCCAACAATACATTAAACATATCACACACCATGATCAAGTGGGAATCATCCCAGGGATGCAAGGATGGTACAATATTTGCAAATCAATAATGAAATGCATAATATAAAGAAAACAAAAGACAAAAATCACATGATCCTAGAAATAGATGCAGAAGAAGCATTTGTTAAGGTACAGCACCCATTTATGATTAAAACACTCAGCAAAGTGGGAATAGAGGGAGGATCCTCAACCTCATAAAGGCCATATATGAGAGATCTACAGCCAAAACCATACTCAATGAACAAGAACTTAGAGCTTTTCCACTAAGATCAGGAACAAGACAGGGATGTCTGCTTTCACCACTCCTATTCAACATAGTATTCAAAGTCCTAGCTGCTGAAATTAGACAAGGAAAAGAAATAAAAGGCATCCAAATTGGATAGGAGAAAGCAAAACTGCTATTGTTTACAGATGACATGATAGTGTACATAGAAAGCCCTATAGACTCCACCAAAAAACTACTCAACCTAACAAGTGAATCTGGCAAGACAGTGAGATACAAAGTAAATATTCAGAAATCAAAGGCATTTTTGAAAAACTAACACTGAAATATCAGAAACAGAAATCAGAGGAGAGAATCCCATTTGCTATAGCAACGAGAAAAACAGAGTACCTAGGAATAAACCTAACCAAGGATGTAAAAGACCTGTACTCAGAAAACTACACAACACTGAAGAAATAAATTAAGGAAGACACAAACAAATGGGAGCATGTACCTTGCTCATGGATTGAAAGAATTAACATCATCAAAATGTCCATACTACCCAAAGAAATTTATACATTTAATGCAATCCTTACTAAAATATTAATGACATATTTCAAAGATATAGAACAAACATTTCAAAAATTTATATGAAACTATAGACAACCCCAAATAGCTGCAGCAATTTTGAGAAAGAACAACAAAGTAGGAGAGATCACAATACCTGATATCAAACTGTATTACAAGGCTACTGTGATCAAAACAGCCTTGTAGTAGCATAAGAACAGACACATAGACAAATGGAACAGAATAGAGAGCCCAGAAATAAACCCAAGACTCTGTGGTCAATTAATATTTGATAAAGAGGGCAGAAGCATAAAATGGAGCAAAAATAACCTCTTCAACAAATAGTGTTGGGAGATCTGGACAGCTACATGCAAAAAAAATGAAACTCAAGCACGAACTTACACCGTACACAAAAATAAATTCAAGGTGGAGAAAAGACTTAAATGTAAGTCATAACACCATAAAAGTCCTAAAGGAAAACATAGGCAGGAAAATATTAGACTTTTCATGCAGCAACAATATGTCCCCTAGAGCAAGGGACATAAAATAAAGAATAAACAAATGGGACCTCATCAAAGTAAAAAACTTCTGCACAGCTAAATAAAACAGCGTGAAAATGAAAAGACAACCAACTATATGGAAAAACATATTTGCCAATGATACCTCAGACAAGGGTTTGATCTCCAAAATATATAAAGAACTCACATGACTCCACTCCAGGAAGACATAAATCCAATTAAAAAATGGGCAAAAATCTTGAACAGACACTTCTCCAAGGAGAACATATAGAGGGCCCAGATGCTCAGCATCACTAGCCATCAGAGAGTTTAAAATTAAAACCACAATGAGATACCACTTCACACCAGTCAGAATGGCCATGATAAGCAAAGCAACAAACAACAGGTGCTGGAGAGGATGTGGAGAAAAGGGGACCATAGCACACTGTTGGTGGGAATGCAGACTGGTACAGTCACTGTGGAAAACAGTATGGAATTTCCTCAGGAAACTGAAAATGGAACTTCCTTTTAACCTGTCAATTCCTCTGTTGGAATTATATCCTAAGTACCCTGAAGCAGCAATCCAAAAGAATCTGTGCACCCCAGTGTTCATAGCAGCATTATTTACAATAGCCAAGTGTTGGAAACAGTCTAAGTGCCCATCAGTAAATGAGTGAATCAAAGAAATGTGTTACATTTACACAATGGAATACTACACAGCAGAAAGAAAGAAGGAACTCCTACCCTTTGCAACTGCATGATGGAACTGGAGAGCATTATGCTAAGTGAAATAAGCCAACTGGGGAAAGACAAACATTGTTTGGTCTCACCTCTAAGTGGAAACTAGTCAACAAAACAAAGAAGTGAGAAAAATAGTACCAGAGAAATTAAGAACAAAGTGATAGTGACCAGAAGAGAGGGGGGAGGAGCATAATGAAGGAAAGAATGGGAAGCAGTAAGCAAACAAATGTGAATAGAGGACTCATGCGAATGGACAATGGTGGGAGATTGACTGTGGAATGGGGGAGGATGAGGTAAGGGAGAGCAATGGGGAAAAGATGGGACAACTGTAACTGAACAACAATAAATTTTTAAAGTAATAATTTTTTTAAACAGAGAAAAAGATAAAATAATTGAAGATGGGGATTTCCAGTCAAGATGGTGGTGTAGGTAAACACACCTCACCTCTTTGCACAACCACATCAAAATTACAACTAAATTACAGAGCAACCATCAAATGGAACCTCTGTAAATTGAGTTGATGGAAGTCTTACAACTATAGAATTAAAGAAGAAACCATATAGAGATTGGTAGGAGAGTCAGAGATATGGAGTGGGTAGTATAAGTTCCTTGACAACCTGTGGGGGGACTCTGTCTGCAAAGCCCCCCAGCTACCACAGATGAGAATAAGTCTAGCAAGACATGATCTGCTTAGGGAGGAAAGGTGGCCAATCTCTCAGAGGAGAAGAGCCTTGGGCCTGTTTCTCAATGGGCTCTTATTGGGTTTCATTTGCATAGGATACAAGGCATAAAGCTCATCAATCATTGTCAGGCATAATGATCAAGGAATAGATAACATTCAAAGAAGTATAAGGGCTTATTTTGAGTCAGGGTCAGATGGATAAACTGACATTAAAGGGCCATAAAACTATGGGAAACAAGCTCATTTTATGCTTGGACCCTTGTTTAAATTAAGGGTATTCTTAGCAAAGCAGGTTTCACAGGATTTAATGCATTCTTTCTTAGGCCTGATCGCCCCCTGCTCCCAAAGAAAACCACCCTTTCCAGTCAGGGCTGCACCACCCTCTGGCATTGTTTCAGGCCTGAATCAGGTGGGGAATTTGGACAGTCAAAAGATTAGGAGACATTTTCAGATAGAATAAGGACTCAGCCTATGACAAGGCTGAGGGATCAGGGTCCATCACCTTTTTTCTATAGTCCCCTACCTAATTCCTTCCCTGATGGTTCCTTCATGACTATGCCTGCCTTAGGTTGTTCCTTCCTTGAGGAATCTTACCTGTTATTGACTATCCAGCCATACTCTAGGGGCCAAGAAGAGTGAAGTAAAGGGGGCAGAGGTTGCACCCCTGCTGGGAGGATAAGCTTTGTCTCCTTGGTGGCTTATGGTCCCAAGGTCTTTTTACTCACCCTTAGCCATGGAGAGTTACAGCTGCTGAAACCAGGCAGGGCGGTTTCCAACAACAAACTTTCCCCCTTATCCTCTCCCATTATCCCCTCCCACCTCCCCTCTGGTTGCTGTCAGTTTGTTCTTTATTTCAGTGTCTCAGGTTATATTTTGCTTGCTTGTTTGTTTTGTTGATTAGGTTCCACATATGAGAGAAAATATTTTTTCTGATTTTCCTTGTAAAAAAAACAACATCTATGAAAATAAGAGAAGAGTAGTTTGTATACAGGGAAAATCAGAAAAATTATTTTCTCTCATAACGACTTTGCCTTTGGTTTCTAAAACAGGTGTTTTAAATCTGAACCTTTACTTATGTTAACTGAAAATATATAGCTTTTTTCCTTTTAGGAAATCACAGAGGCTGACCAGTCCCTGAGCATCTATGTGATTCTTTTGTTTTATTAATGGCTACACTTATGTGTTATTTCACAACACAACCTTGAATAGTCTTCTGAGTTGAATTAAGCAATCATCTATTGGGTTTAATCTGAGGGATATTAGAAAGGGTCATCTCTTTGCAATGCTGATTCCACTGCTGCAATGCCAAATGTCCTGCCATGTGATGCTTCCAAGAAGGGAGACACTGGAAGCTGGCTTCCCAGCAGTCACAGTCTATTGTGACATAGTATATTAGCTTAGCTTCCTCATGACAATTCACTGGAGACCAGGCAACAGAGAATTACCAATTGGGTGGGTCGTTAAGAAAGGAGTTTAACTTGGAACATGAAAAGTTCTCTAGTCAGAACAAGCAAGGAATGTTCAAAAACTTGGGGCTGGTGGGTGGTAAAGAAGTCGATTGAAAAGCAGAAGCAAAAACAGAGCAAACACAAACTCCACTTACATATTTGCTTGGGAAGGCCTTGGTCCAGTGTCTTATTCTTACTCAATGGGTTGTATTCACAAATTTTCAGTCTAACTTAATAGCTCTGTGGGCTGAATTGCCACTGATTCACCTGTGGCCAATGGCACTGTGTTACCTGTCTAAGTTCAATCCTGTCTCTGTCCCACATCTCACACCAGGATAACAAATCTCAAACCACCCAGCAAATTTTGCCCTTAACTTACACTAAGAAAGAATTCATTTCTGATCAGTTGCTTCCCTATTGTTCTGACCTTTACTTTCCCTGACCATGTAGCTTTATGTGATCTTGTAAAATTTCTATCAGTAAAATGTGGGAGGGTTTATATTGCTCAGTGGTTTCAGAAAGTGCTAGGTTGAAGTTCATGACCAAGTTTATTTCCCTAGATCATTCCTTCTCTTATTTCTATATTTTTGGGGTTCTAAATCAGTCAGTTTTTACCATAGCTATGTCATAGACATATTGGTTTTTCCTGTGCTATGTAGTAAGACAACAAAGGTGTGGCTAATTAGGGATGACTTTATCTTTCATTAGGCCTTTCCTCGTATATGACTATGCTCACCACATTCTCACCCATGCCCTAGCCTCAGACAGAATTAGCATAATAATTATATTGCAAAAATAGCAAACAGCATTGACCAGATTTGGGGGGTAAATTGTACAAAACATCTGTCATTCTGAATAGAGGGCTTTGGGGGAGTGTGGATAGTTAATGTGAAGGTTAACAAAAAATAACAATTGTAAAAGCAAAATTAGTAGTAAAAATAGCTAGATTTTAATCAAACAACATTAGTAATAATTAAGACCCACATATTTATAATAGTTGACCAGATGTGAAATTGCTGAGCTGCCAATTATTGAGATTAGTCAATTAATGTGGGTAACTGCTAAGGTTTAAGTTGTTAGCATTTTATATTGCATTCTGAGCTGTAATGTTTAAACTCTAATAAAATAGTTCTGTGTCCTTTGAGCTGCCTGTTACCTAACAGGATATGTTCACATTCACTCAGAATAGCACCTAAATACACATGGTGGTGGCTTGTTTTTCTTTTCTGCACGTTAATTGTTTTTTGCTTTGTGGTTTATTGTTAGAGTATCTAGCTGAATTTTCCTCCTTTACTCCTTTCCTTTTTCTCCCCATCTAACTTACACTGTCAGAATAAAATTCCGACAACACCACCTTGCAAATGTCTTCACCCTGCTCAATAACATCTATAGGTTCATAATAACCTATGGGTTAAGTGCAAGCCACATACTTGGCCACTTTTGGATAAAATTGGTGACCACTGTGAATAGTAAGGCAAACTTTCATCACTGGTATTATTTGGAATTATCTGGAAGAAATATCCTTGCTATAAAACATATTAGAGCTGCCAGTCATTTCTTCCACTGTAATTTTCTTCTCACTGCACCCATGTCCCTGCTTATCAGAGAATCTACCCAGGCTGAGGGCAGTGAGTCAAACAAATTGACCCTGCCATCCAGAGTTTATTGTCCCAGAGATAGAAACTGTATCTGTCAGATTAGTTAGATGATCTCTCCCACACATTTGGGAGTAAGCTCAGAAAGCCCAGTTAGTCTATGTTGCCACTTGAACTGAGCTTCTAGGCAGGCACATTGGCACCCCATGCATTACATAGCCCAGGGAACTGTCCTGCAGAGAGAAAAGAGTAAAGCAGACATCAAAAAGGAAGGTTATCGAAAAGGAAGGTTATCAAAAAATCAACAATAGAAATAGCAACAATTCAGTATAAGTCAGTACTTATATGGGTTGCTGAAACCCCTTTAGGAATTATAAAAATGCATAATGAAACAACAATCATTTTCTATTAATCAGATTAGCAGATGAAAATAAAATGGAATATATGCAGTGAGGATGGTAGATAGAAAGGAGGATTAAGTAACTAGCCAGACACAAAGAGAATGCGCTTCTGGAGGCTTTCTTGCTGCTTTCCAGGGTTGCTGTAAAGTGTATTCCTGCTCAGTCCTGTTTACATGTGCCTGCGAGGGTGTGGTTCCCTGCTGTTCTAGGCTCAAACTCTGAAGCAATGACTCCTAGCATTCCCATCTGTGCTCAGTCATCATTTTCTAGAGCACAGGGTGGCTGGGTCCTGGACATGAGCCTGGCACCCTGTCGACCCCACGGCATTGTGTGGCACCATTTCCATGCCTGGCAGAGCTGCTTAGGTCCAGCAGGCTTTTCCAAATTTGAATTTGAGGGCAGGAGTTAAAGTCTCAGTCCCCAAGGAAGTTTGTCAACAATACAAACAAAACTACCGTTTCTGCAGCTCTGCTGACTGAGGTTTTAGGAAATAATTACTTAATAGTTATCTCAAAATTAGATTTCTCAAATGGAAACCCTAATGTCAGTCCCCTGTGAAAAATAGCACTGCTTTACCTACCCCTTCTCAGATAAAGGTAACTCCAGCTGCTCTTATAAACAAATCAACAACACAAAACTTTGGTGTCATCTTGGTTTCTTCCTCAGATTCATACCCATATTATTATATTATTCTTCAAAATGTATCAAATATTCAACCACCTCTCAAAACTGACACACTGGTGTGAGATGCTGTCATTTCTCATCTGGGTGATGCTGTGGCCTTCAGGCTGCTCCCACTCACCCCCAGACATAAATTAGGCCAGGCCACCCTCTGCTCAGACCTGGCATTGGTGCCCATTTCTCTTAGATCAGGGGCCAAAGTCTTACCAGGAAAGAAGACCCATGCGACTTCTCCAATGCACTTCTACTCCAGTAGACTGGCCCCTGCTGGTCCTTGGAGACACCCTGCACTGCTTTGCCTCAGGGTTTTTGCACTGGCTGTTCCCTCCACCTGGAATACCCTTTTTCAGAAACCCTAGTCTCTGATTCCTTCCCTCCTTAAAGGCTTGGTAAAGATCCCTTCTACCACTGAAGCTCTCACCACCCCCTTTCCCCATCACCTCTACTACTGACCCCTATGTCCTTGTCTGCTTTTCCCCAATGGCAACTCTCCCCCTCTAATATAGGATACAATTCTGTTATCTATTATGTGTATTGTTGGCTTCCCCTTCCTAGCTTCATGAGGGCAAAGATCTTCACTGAGGGATTGGAGCAATGCTTTGCACATAGTAGGTGCCCAATAATTGTTTGCTAAATGAATTAATGATAGGTTACCTCTGTCATCCTTTACAAATGGGTGCTGCCTTAGATATGAGGGATGTTTGTCATCTTCATTCCTGAAGGGCTGGAGCTAAGCTGCAGGGATGGGCTTCACTGAAGGATGCCCAGGCCAAACTCCGCCATGATAGGCATATGCACATACAGGTGTGCAATGCTTCCAAAAACATCAACTAAATGCTAACACAAACATGCTGGCAGCACTTCTGTGGAGAAAATGTGCTAGAGGAACAAAGGAGGGACTTTTGACTCTATATAGTTCTGAATTGATGGAATTTTTATATTTAAATGATATTAATTTTTTAGTTGAATAACTTTTCATTTTTTTGTGCAGTGTAAAGTAGATGTAAAGAGAGAAACAGAGTCAGAGACTGTGAGGAATATGGAGTGGGAGGCCATTTGCAGGGTCTTTCCTGGAAGATCCCAGTCCCTGGTTCCAACCCCTTTGCAGGTGGGCTGCTTGTCCTGCCTGTGACCAATGAAATGCTCCAATGAATAAGTGCAAGCCACAGAAATGACTGTGGATATAAGCAGAAAAGGAATTTATCACAAGGATAGTCAGATTCAGGCTTGGAAAAAGGGCAGGACAGTCAGGAGCTGACTCGCTGACTGGATAAGCTGCAGCAGAAATGAAACCATAGTACTGCTGTGTTCCTGACACAATGCTCCTGCCACTGAGTGCTGGGTACCTCCCCAGCTGCCACTTTCACCACTGGACACTGGAGGCTGCTGCCCTTATCACCATCCCCGAAGAGGACTAGGTCACTCAGCTTGGCTTTCCTGCATCACTGGCTCTTGATCCAAAACCTGGGGTGCCTGCATCTGATTGGCCCACTTGGCTATCCATTCTCCAGAGGCAAGGGAAGCTGGGAAACTATTCGGTTATTTTCACCTCACCCAGTTGAGGATTTTCCAAAATAGAAAAAAAGGTTCAGAAACTAGACAGCCAAAATCCCACAGAAATCTGACAAACATGTTTCCATTATGAGATTCCTATCAGATTCAATCAACAATTCCAGGCTGAGATAGAATCAAATTCTGCATTGTTTTAAAGGGTAATTTGTTGGGAACTGAGCCTTAAAGGAAAATGTCCTGCTATGATGGGAAGTCCTCGTTTTGTAGCTTGCCAATAGAATAGGCCATCTCCACAGGAACTTCCTGCATGCTCCCTGGGAGGTGGCCTAGGTGGCTAGACTCTGCAGGTCTTTTGTGGGAGATTGGCGTGAGGCAAGCAGTTCTGATCCTGCCAATGGAAGGGCATGCTTCAGAGCATGGACAGGCTGGCTTTTGCTTAAGGAGGGTAAAAAATGACAGAAACAGGAAAGCAACTCAGAAGGTGGGGGGAAGACAGATGGGATGTGGGTCAAAGATGAGGACAAAAAGGAGTTTGTTGTTCCCACAGGCAGATCTTCTTTTACATCCTTGGCCTTCTCCAAGTTACCTAATGGGGGGTGAAGGCCCTTGGCAGCCTGAAGGTATATCTCATACTTCTTCTGTGCCAGCCAACCTGGCCCACCTGCTGGTTGCTCCCAGACAAGTCAGGAACATCCCTCAGTTTTGTTTTACATCATTGCCTCACACCCATGTCACTGCCCTCAGCTTTCATTTTCTTGCTTTCCTTTGGAGTCGAGCTTATGACTGATCCTGCCATCCCAAGTTTCCAGACTGTCTTCCTTGAAGTGGTCACTCACTCCTATGAGCAGCTCTGGGACCTGACTTTGGTTCAAGTCAGAATTTGTTGTTACTACCTCACCTCCACACCCAGTCCAGGCCACTTTGTAAAGATCTGTCACTAGAAGTCTGCAGCCAGGGGTTGGGAGGTACATATCCACAAGTATACTCAATTGGGTTGTGGGTTCCAGAGTGGAGGAAGCCCAGGAGGATATGGGAGCACAGAATGAGGCCACCTCACCAGGAAAGGCCACATGAAGGAAGTTTTTACTTAAATATTAAAGAATAAATTTCAAGAAAGAAATGGAGTTGTTCACAGATTGAATGGAAAGTAAAGGACAAGGAGGTGCCGGAAATGCTGTGTTGTTTATCATGCCACCTCAAATACAAACTAGGCAAGAAGAGCAGGGGCCTAAATTTTGTGTCTGTATTTGTCTCCTTGCAAGTCGGTGTGCCTCCCCTACCCAGCAGAGTACAGTCATAGTCATGAATATTTGCTGTTATAATCTATAACTTATTTCAATAAATACATTTTTTCTTTGAAATATATTTTATTCAATATGCTATTACAGTTATCCCATTTTCCCATTATCTGACACAAATATGGGACCACCAGCTCCACCAGCCACCACCATGCCCACCCCAGTCTTCCCCATGCCACCTTGCCTTGAGTACTCTCCTCCTGGCTGCCCATCTCTGCCCTTCCTACCAGTCTGAATGAATGTTTCTTCTTTAACTCCTTGGTTGTCAGACTTCCATTCAGTTTGATCTTCTGTCAGTTCTGGTTGTTTTTTGTTTTTCAATTTGTTGTTGCCTTTCTTTTGGTTGTGCAAGGAGGCACAAGTGTGTCTACCTACACCTCCATCTTGGCCAGAAGTTCAATAAACACATATTTAACTTTAAAACTGTTGCTTAGATACCTCTTACAGGAAATTGGTGTTTTCTTAATCAATAACATGTATTGGAGGGCTTGTTTTCTTAATTATATATTATTGCTTATGTTCTTAGAGTTGCCCCAAATTTTCCACCTTTGGGCCCTCCACAAAGCACCACCACTACTTCAGGCAATTTCCACAAGGTTGTCCATGTCCTTGGGCCAGGTGTGTGTGTTCTTTGGCTACTCTACTCCCTGTGCTTGTACTTATAAGTCCTTCACATTTTTCACCCATCCTAACCTCCCTACCATCTGACAACCAGCAAAATGTTCTCTGTATCCATTATTCTGTTTCAGTTCTGCTTCTTTGTTTATTTTGTTTTTTAGATTCAATTGTTAATGGATGCATATTTATCACCATTTTATTGTTCATATTTTTCTTCTTCTCCTTCTTATTCTTTCTCTTTTTCTTAAAAAAGACACTTTAGCATTTCATATAAAATTGGTTTGGTGATGATGAACTCCTTCAGCTTTTACTTGTCTGGGAAGCTCTTTATCTGTCCTTTGATTCTGCATGATAACTTTTCTGTGTAGAGTGATCATGGTTGTAGCTCCTTGTTTTCATCATTTTGAATATTTATTACCAAAATCCTCTAACCTACAAAGTTTCTTTTGAGAAATCAGCTGACAGCCTTATGGGGTTTCCCTTGTAGGTAACTCGCTGCTTTTAAGATTATCTCTTTGTATACATCAAGGGTCATATAAAGGACCCATGAGCAAAACCAAAGTGGGTAGGAAGGAGGGTGGAAGTTAGGGGTAGATGGGCAGGGGAAACTGGTGGTGGGAAAATGGTGACAACTGTATTTGAAAACTGTATTTGAACAATTTTAAAAATGATAAAATAAAATAAAATGTTCTCTTGTCTCCTAAAAAGAATAAATAAATAAAAACCTCCTGTAAAGAAATCTCCAGCCCCAGATGGTTTTGTTGGAGAATTCTACTGAACATTTAAAAATGAAGTAACACCAATTTTGTACACTCTTTTTCAGAAAGTAGGAGTGGAGGGAATACCTCCCAACTAAACTTATGAGAACAGTATTAACCCAATACTTAAACCAAATAATAACAGTACAAAAAGAGAAAACTATAAGCATATATCTCCCATGAATTTAGGTTCAAAAATCCTCAAGAAAATATCAGCAAATAGAATACAGCAATGAATGAAAAACACTATATACCCCCAAGCAAGTGGGATGTATCCAAAGGATATAAGGCTGGTTCAACATTAAAAAAATGAGTAATGTAATCCAACATACCAACACATTAAAGAAGTATCATATGATTATATTAATCAATGCATAAAAAAACATTTGACAAAATCCAACAGCCACTCATAAAAACTCAGAGCAAATTAAGAATAAAGCCAGAGAGGCGGTGGGAGGGGATAATGGGGGGAAAGAAGGGACGGGCTTTCAGGAACAACTATAAAGGACACATGGACAAAACCAAGGGGGTGGGGGAAAGCAGGGGAGGGAGATAGGGATGGCTGCGGTAGTGGGGGAGTAGTGGGGGTAAATGCAGACAATTGTATTTGAACAACAATAAAATAATTTTTAAAAGAAGTTACTGCTTCTTTACCTTTCTTCCATGCTGTAGGCATAGTGCTTTTAGGTTTGGAAGAAGTAATACATTTATCATTAAAGACCTGAGAAGTTCATGATTTTTTTCAAAAACAAAATTTGGTTTTTTATGTGGACAAATGTATCTGTTTTCCATGGGATGGGGAAGAAGTCTATTTTTTTTGTCAAAAGTAACATTTGTACATATTCAGTCTCATTGAAAATTATGAAATTTGTATCATTTTGTTCTTGTAGATTAAAGAAAAGAGTACTTGGTCATCAGTCTATTGAGGCAAGAAGGTTACATGTATTTTTATATATAGAATAAAATATTCTGAAAATGACAAAAAAAGAAAAAGGGAAATTCCCTTAACTGGATAAAGAGCATCAACAAAATACCTACAGCTAACAACATGTTTAATAGTGAATGACAGATCACTTTCCCCCTATAGATTGGGAACAAGCCAAGGCTATCTGTTCTTACCAGTCTTATTTATTATAGTACTGGGAGCTCTAGTCAGAAAAAAAAATTGAGAAAAAGAAATAAAAGGCATAAAGTAAGAAAGAAAGAAAGGAAGAAAGAAAGAATTAATTTTTATTTGCAGATAACAAGATTATATGTGTGAAATATCCCAAGGAATCTACAAAAACCTCTTAGAACTAAGAAGTGAGTTTAGCAAGGTTGTACAATGCAAAATCAACACAAAAGTCAATCATATTTCTATACACTAACAATGAACATGTGAAACTGAAATGAAAAACAATATCATTCACAATTTATTCAATGAAAATGAAATGCTTAGGTATAAATCTAACAAGGCAATTACATGATATATGTCTTGAAAATTATAAAATCCTGATGAAAGAAATAAAAATTGACCTAAAGAAATGTAGAGATGCTGTGTTCAAGAATCAGAACACTCAACATACTAAAGATGTCAATTTCCCCAAATTGATGTCTCAGCATAATCTAATTCCTACTGAAATTCAGCAAGATTTTTATAGAGATAGACAAATTTACTCTAAAATCTACAAGGAAGCAGATAGGATCTAGAATAGCTTAACAATTTTGAAAAAGAAAATAAAGCAGGAGGAATTACTGTCTAATGTTAAGGTTTAATATGTAACTATGACAATGTAATGTAGGCTGATAGACAGACACAGATAGATAGAAAAGAATAGAGAAACAGAAATAGACTTACACAAATATGCCCAAGTGATTTTTACAAAGGTGAAAGTTCAACTCAATGGAGGAAACATGGCCTTTTCAAATGTTGCTAAAATAATTGAACGAAAGAAATGATAATCAGAACTTTGCACTTTATGCTAAAATTAACTCAAAATGGGCCACAGACTTAAATATAAAAGGGTAAAACAAAACATTTAGGGGAATTAATAAAACAGGAGAAAAATCTTCAGAACCTAGGACTAGTTGAAATATTCTTAGACTTGACACCAAAAGCATGATCCATAAAAGGAAACACTGATTAATTGGATCTCATAAAAAATTTTCCTGTAAAGAACCTGTTAAGAGAATAAAAAGACAATCTACAGTCAGAGTAAATAATGCAAGAAACATATCCAACAAAGGAGCTATATATAGAATTATAGCATGCATACTAAAAATCTCAACAGTAATAAACAAATCCAATTTATAAAAGTCAAAAGATATAAAAAGACACTTTACCAAAAAGGATATACAGTTAGTTGACATGAAAATATGTGCAACATAAGTAACCATTAGGGAAACCAAAATTAAAACCATAATGAGATTCTACTATATACCTATCAAAATGGCTAAAGTAAATGATAGCACCAAATATTGGTAAGGATATGAAGGAAGTGTATCACTCCTTTCTGGTGATAACATAAAATAGTAGTCACTCTGGTAAAAAAGCATAGCTGTTTTTCTAACACTAAGCATGTGTTTCTTACATAATCCAGCAATTATACTCCTGGGCATAGAAGAGAAGTGAAAACATTCACACAAACACCTGTACACAAATGTTCATAGCAGCTTTATTTGTAATAACCAAAAACTGCAAAACTATAATAACCAATAACCCAAATGCTCTCCAATGAGTAAATGTTTAAATCAGTCATGATACCCTCATACCATGAGACACTACTGAGCAGTAAAAATGAACAGACTATTGATACACATAACTTGGATGCAAATCAGGGGAATTACACTGAATTTTTAAAAAGCAGATCTCAAAAGTTTACATATCATATAATTCCATTTATAAAACATTCTTTCTGTATTTTCTGAAGTGTGTACAATGAACACAGATTATCTTTATTGAAAGAAAACCATAAAAACAAAGAAATAAATGATAATTATTTGATTAAAATATTTTAACAATACTTTCTTTAAAAGATATGAGGTCTATTCTATTAATATGCAATATAGTATTATTCACTATAGTTGAAGCAGGAGATAGAATAGGAAATCCTGATACACTGAGCTGTCATCAGTCAGAATCCTGATAATAGATTAGAGTCCAAGATGGCGGCGTGATAGGACACAGCAGATTCTACTCTCCCACAACCAGGAAAAAAATCCTAGTCATTCTAGGTAGGAACAGAGCAAAGAGCCAACATTATCACGTCATAAATGAAAATAGGAGATCGCAAATTGTAGCGGACATTGAAAAACCCGACGGTAAGGAGACTACATGGATCAGCGCGGGGACCAGGGAGGTTGCAGCTCCAGGCCCGGGGCGCCGGGTCGGCTGCTGGGCTCCCAGGAGAGAGCTGAGTCATCCGCTCCCTCCCTGGCCAAACAAGAACTGAGCAGCACCAGGAGAGGCCAGTTTACTGGAGGGCACAGAGAGAGGAGTGAGGATGAAGAGGCAACTACACAGGGTCTGTAAGCACCCATGCAAAGCCCTGGTGAAAGTGTGCAACCCACTCGGTGCATCCAAAGACACCCGCCTCTACATCCGCGCCCCCAACACAGAGAGAGCGTGATTTGGTGAAAGTCTCGGAAACCACAGCATTAAAAAAGGAAAAGGCACAGGGGCTCCCCAGGACCTATGAGGCCCAAGCTGTGAATTTGGGGGAAGAGGGCGCCCCTTGGGATCCAGAGAGTGCGCACCCATGAACCTGGAAAAGGCGCGGGCGCTCCGCAAGACCTATGAGGCCCAGGCCCTGAAGGTAGGAGAAGTGGGCGCCACTGGGGACCCAGAGAGTGTGCACCCATGAACCCGGATAAGGTGCAGGCGCTCTGCGGGACATCAGAACACACAGCGTCAAATACCCAAGGACACACATAGCTGCACCTAGCCCCCACACACAGATCCCTTCTGGGAAGCATCAGATGGGCTTGGGGGAGAACGCGTGCCTACACTATGCACAGTATGCCAGAGGCTGACTGAGTCCTGAATGGGAACAGAGAAAAACTGTCTCCAGTCACCCCTCAGTGTGCTGAAGCCAGCTAGAAAACCGGTTTGGCCAGTCTGAAACCAACAATAGGTGTTTTTTCATTTTGTTCTGTTTTGTTTGTTTTTTGTGTGCTTGTTTTGTTTTTGTTTTCTTTTAATTATTTTAAAGTAACCTTTCATCTTTTAATTCCTATTATTTTTTGATCTATCAATTCTTTATGCTTCTCTTTCTGTCACCCTAGTCTTGACCCTGCTCCCTTGCTTTCCAAATTTATCTCTTCTTCCTTTCATCGTCTGCTTGGTTCCTTCCTTTTTTCTTTTTTTTTTGGACCTGCAAGTAATTGCATAATTGTATTATCATTATTTCATTATTTGTACACCTCTTATGTTTATAGTATTTTGGCATTCCTCTTCTTTTTGTATAGACTTCTTTGCTTGCCTGATTATATTCTATCATTCGATAGGTTTCCCCCATTATCTCATTCATAGTGTATTGCTAATATACTGTCCTTCATTAGTGTTCCATTAGTACAATACTCTCTCTTCTTGAGTAGAAGGCTCAATACTCTATTCTAATTACCTAGATTTCATATAATCTGTCATATGATGGTTGCTTTAATATTACTGTAAATAAGAGCCACTCCATACAATTGT